>CM029470.1:34352981-34705481 GCA_017140325.1 Eucalyptus leucophloia subsp. euroa
TTCAGATTACTTTCTCTTCCTTCTAGTTTTCTGCTTTTCAATCATGGAATGAATTTTCAGGCTACAGCAGCACTATCCTATCTAACTTTCTTGCATGGGTGCTTGATGGACATCTTTTTATTATGGATGTGATAAATAATGAAAGAGTTTATATAAGTGCACTTTTGAATGACTAAAGGTAATAGAGCATGTAGCAGATCCTGCTGAGTTCTGTAAGTCACTCACGGCATTGACTATTCCTGAGGGAGCTATAGTGATTTCAACTATTAACCGTTCTATGAGAGCTTATGCTACTGCTATTGTTGCTGCTGAGTACCTCCTCCGTTGGGTATGTTTCTTTTCCTTTCTCCCTGTCTTCATCTCTACTATTGATTCCATTGCAAGATTATACTCATAAGTAATTTCTGCTGTTCCTCGACACATTTCAAAATGCATGTTATATTATAACATAGCACTGGAGACAATGGTCTGTTTTGCCTTGGCTCTTAATTTTCATATTTGTCTAGACAAAAGTAAGAGATGCAGCGAGTCATCTTTTGTTGCTGGGTTAGGAAGCTCCTAAGTGGCTAGATATATATGAATGGATCTCCTTGGTGAAATTGCACAGATAACTGCAAAATTTAAACTGGACAATGATTCTCTTTTAATTCAGCAGTTTCACTTGCAGTTTTCAGCTAGTTCGTTCGCCTCTAGATATAATGGTTGGTTGATCAGTTGATAAATTTACTATGAACTGTGAAAATAATTTAGCTTGGAGACATCACTTCTCGGTTGTATCTAAAATTTAACAAAGCAATGCATCTTCCCGTTTCAACATTGCAGCTTCCAAAAGGTACACACCAGTGGTCGAGTTTCCTTACCCCTGAAGAGCTAGTGTTGATCCTACAACGTTCTTCTGTCAGTGTAAGCCACGATTGCATGCTTGTCCATCCTTCCGCATGCCTCAGTTATTTTTAATGTGATCAATATACTTTGGCTGAATCGCGGTCATCCATCCTTGGATTCGTCCAGGTCAAAGAGATGGCTGGATTTGTGTACAACCCCTTGACAGGAAGATGGTCTCTTTCCGATGACGTTGGCGTGAATTTTATTGCTTTTGGAACAAAAAACAGCCAGTGAATGAATATTCATGAGAACTCTCTCCTGCCAAATGTTAACAGCTTTCGTGTTAGGTTTGTGTTTATACGTTATATTAAATAATATGCTAAATCTTTATGGAAAAAAAATAAAGAAAGAAAGAAGTCGTTTTCTTGTACTTTCTCAAGTCAAAACAAATCCTCCTCGGGGATTTTTTTTCCTTTGTAGGGGTCATATTTTCTTCTCCTATTCTAATTACTTGAAGTGTCTGGGTCATGCTGATATTAATCTCGTCCATATTAGAGAGACATTGGGGGCATTGGCATCGTCATCGGCGTTGTCGTTTTCATGTTGGAAACGAGCATCTACGGCAATTTTATATGGCAATTGCCCCTACTCGATGGCCACGTATCGGATAGTTCCAATGCTTCATGGGCTGTAGCGGAATCTTGGATTGGTTGCCCTATTGCTGATAATTGTGGAACTTGTGCTTTCTTAATGATATTTCATGGCCCTTCGAACGGAACAAAAGATAAGGCGGGTTAGATTGGGCATTAATTAGGGTGTCACGGGAGTTGAGAGAATCCTCACCGTGTGATTTTGGAGGCAATTTCAACACGCCGTGCTTATCAAAACGGATGGGAGTCCATCATGCACCAGCCTAACTCCTTGGATTACACTGACCATCCATAATTGAAATCAAAATGGAGGCTAGTTTGATTGATCCTCTCCAGCCAAATCCTCTTTTCTTTAATGGGATTCTAATGATCTTTATTGCCCTTGGCTGTTCTTTTTGGCTAGAATGATATCATGTCCATCCTTTGTTTAACCCAGTCATTCAAATCATTAATACACCGTGATGAACCTTTTGAGCTAGAAAGATCTACTGGCCAAGCTACTTGACCTGAAATTTTTATTTGACGATATGCCCAATCTAGATGATAACCATTTTAGTATGCTCAATCTAATGGTTGAAGCTGACCTTGTGCTAGCGTGAAGTGTTGAAGTTTAATTCCTACTCAACATAATTTAAGCTTTACTAAAAATTATTATTAATTAAATGGTTTCCCCTTGGAATCAGCAATATGAGATTGATCATATGTCTCGCTACTTGTCCACTGGATCACCACAGTTCCGTGTCTTTATAGTTGTACCGAAGTTGAATCAGATTCCTGAGTGAAAAGCTCAGGTTAATCCTAGTAACGAGAAAAATTCATGTCAATACTTGGTTGATAGGCCGGTTCAGTCCGACTTCCCAAACAGTGTTGCAATTCCACCCGGTAGAAACTTATCTACTTGTGTCAAAAGTTATTGCATGCTCTACACCCTTGGCAGAGATTAGCTAAAGATTAGGATCAGCTATTCGCAAAAAATTGTTAACAAAAGGACCGTAAGACAAACTCTGGAGTTTTTGTAACCGGTGAAGTGAGAAAGATTTTCGAGATATGATGAATTTGAGATGAACTTGTGAGTCTAGCTAAAGGAGTTGCATTTGGCATTTTCCATAGGAATTGTTGGGGCCAAATCAAGTTGGGTTGGACTATTTCTGGGAAAGGCCATTTTTCTAGACAAGATTTTACCTTTCTAGACCAAGCAATAGTTGATTCGTATCAGATCATAGCCTTTAACTATAGCTATTTAGTGGCGTTGGAGGGGGCATCAAAGGGACTGTAGCTCAGACAATGGAGAAGCTGAGAGAGTCCAAAGGGGAGAGGATTTGATAAAGGATAAAGAAAGAGAAAAAGTCAATCAAAGGGACAAAAGAAGAAAGAATGTTTAAGTAGGCAGCTGAAACCAGCAGGAATTTGAAAAGGTTGCTTGTCGGTATTATGGTCGGGAGCACTGAATAATGAAGGGAAGAGACTTGCAGGACAATAAAGAGAGGGGGCCTATTCATGGTGGAGTTGGAGTTTGTTGTACTTTGGAAGTTTGCTGCAGGACACACTAAAGGAATATCACAGGACGTCGACGTGAGACATTTTAGGATGCTTCGGGTACATGTGCGGTCAGCGCATCTGACCCTCGGATCACATGGATCTCACTCAAGACCCCTTCAATATCAAGGGCTCAAATGCATCGACCTCGCGCACCAGAATCATTTAAGAATCGTTTGTGGATGTGGACGTGGTGGGGTCTGCTTTTGACTTGGTGAAGCCTTTCAAACCGTTCTATGGTATTCTATACATGCCAAAGTTTAAAGAAATGGGAAAAGTGGCAACTCAACCGCTCTCTTTCGAACGGAGGTTTCGGTACTCCAGGAGCTAACACGCTCAGAAGCAGCAAAGAACTAGAACATCAGCAATTCAACCACTGCGTCTTTCCTTTTCTGCGTTCTTTGGACTTGGACGTTGGAGTACCCAGAACCCAAATAAAACCCAATTATCAGCACCGCGTGGGCTCGCGCTCTTGGTGCGAATTCATGAATAATTTAGATTGTTAGCGTATCAATAATTAATAATATTATAAATGGTTTCATGTTTTGGAGTTAGTCACTGACTGGATAGCTGTAGCAACCCTTCCCCTTTTCCTATTATTTCATTACGTCTTTTTCACGCTGCATGCATACATTAGACCCATCCTGCCCTGACCCTCTTTTGACCTTATTAATCCCATCCTCCTCTGTTCTCATTAACTCTCTCTCTCTCTCTCTCCTCCGTTCGGTGGTCAGTCATGGCGGTTCATTAACAGCTGAGCAGGCCTGCGCCCGTGTGGATTTCAAGGCAAAGGGCGGTCTTTAAAGGGCTCTGCAAACACACCCAACTCTTTCCAACTCCAACGCATGCAAGCACTCCGAATCCATGCACCCCTTCCCATCCCTTCCTCCACCAGCCCAACAACCGGTCACAGCAGGAGCGCTTAACTCGGCCATAACCATCGGCGGGAACGCGCGGTCGTGTTCCATGCTCTGCTACCGACGCATATAGTGAAGTAGACGCGCGTTGCGCCGAGCGAAAGCAATGGCGATGTTGCTCATGCCTCGCGGAGCTCGTGATATTTGGGTTGCTGTGATCCTCGCGCTTCTGGCGTTGTTCTGCGCGGTGGGACATGGCGAGACGACCTGAGAATACTTCTGGAGGCCAAGGCGTCGTTCGCGGAAGGAGACCCGGGTACCGCTCCCGACTGGTCTCCGACAACCCGGATTTCTGTACGTGGACTGGCGTGTCCTGTGATCAGCTTCAGCAACAGGTGGTGGGCCCTCAACCTGTCGGCTTCCTCTCTGTCGGGATCGGTATCGCCGTCCCTGGGCCGCCTGCGGAACCTGCTTCACCTTGACCTCTCCGGCAACAGCCTGACGGGACCGATCCCACCTGCTCTCTCCAACCTCTCCTCCCTTGAGTCCCTCCTCCTCTTCACCAACCAGCTCTCCGGGTCCATCCCTCCTCAGCTCGGCTCCTCTCCTCCCTCCGCGTCCTCCTCCTCGGCGACAACCCTGCCCTCACCGGCCCCATCCCTCCGTCCTTCGGCGGCCTCAAGAACCTCGTTACTCTCGGCTTGGCACTCATGCAGCCTCACCGGCCCCATCCCTCCTCAGCTAGGACAGCTCCAACTGCTCCAGAACCTCAAACTGCAAGAGAACCAGCTCACCGGCCCCATCCCGCCCGAGCTGGGCAACTGCTCCAGCCTCACGCTGTTTGCCGCCAGCCTCAATGGCCTCAACGGATCCATCCCGAGGGGTGGGCCGGCTTAGGAATCTCGAGTTGCTGAACCTGGCAAACAACAGCCTGTCGGGGAGATTGACGACGTGATTGGCGAGATAAGCGAGCTGTACTACTTGAACTTGCTGGGGAATCAGCTGGAGAGGTCCCATCCCAACATCCCTGGCCCGCCTGCACAAGCTCGAGACTTTGGACTTGTCGTTGAACCAGCTCACCGGCGGCATCCCTGCGGGTTCGGGAGCATGGGGGAGCTGGTTTCCCTGGTTCTTTCCAACAACAACCTCTCCGGCACCATTCCCGCCGCCCTGTGCTCCAATGCCACTAATCTGGAGCACCTGTATCTGGCTCAGGCCCAGCTCTCTGGCCCCATTCCCCCCCAATTGAGCAACTGCCGTGCTCTGAAGCAGCTCGACCTTTCCAACAACACGCTCACCGGCGTCATCCCCATCGAGCTATATGAGTTGGTCGCCCTGACAGATCTCTATCTCCACAACAACAGCTTGGCGGGCAACATTTCCCATCCATATCAAACCTCAGCAGCCTGCAGAACCTGGCTCTGTACCACAACGATCTGGAGGAGCCTGCCGCATGAGATTGGGATGCTCGGCGAGCTCAGGTGCTGTATCTCTACGACAACCGCTTAAGTGGGGGAGATCCCCACGGAGATAGGAAACTGCTCGAGCTTGCAAATGATCGATTTCTTTGGAAATCACTTCAGTGGGAGGATACCTGACAGCATTGGGAGGCTAGATCAACTTAATCTCCTTCACCTGAGGCAGAATGAGCTTGTAGGAGAAATTCCCGCCGCTTTAGGCAACTGCCACCAACTAATCATTCTGGACTTGGCAGACAATGCTCTGTCTGGCGGTATTCCCCCAACACTGGGGAATCTCCTGGCATTGAAGCAGCTCATGCTCTATAACAATTCTCTCGCGGGTAATCTTCCGGACTCTCTCATCAATCTAAGGAACCTGACCAGGATCAACCTTTCCAAAAATAGATTCAGTGGTAGCGTCTCTGCCTTGTGTAGCTCGCACTCTTTCCTTTCTTTCGATGTCACAGATAATTCGTTTGAGCACGAAATACCTCCCAAACTGGGTAATTCGCCTTTCCTGGAAAGAGTCAGATTAGGTAACAATCGATTCAATGGGAGTCTCCCCTGGACCTTGGGGAAGATCCGCGAGCTCTCGTTGCTTGACCTATCCGGAAATTTGCTCACTGGACCGGTTCCTGTTCAGCCTCTCCTTGTGCAAGAAATTGACCCACCTTGATCTAAACAATAACCTTCTCTCCGGGCCAGTCCCCTCGTGGCTTGGCAGCTTGCCTCAGTTAGGGGAACTTAAGCTTTCGAGCAACAGCTTTACTGGCCCCGTTCCTCCACAGCTATCTGAATGTTCCAAGCTGTTGAAGCTTTCTCTTGATGGAAACTCGCTGAATGGAACGCTTCCAGCTGAAATTGGAGATCTCGCCTCACTCAACGTCCTCAACCTTGACCGCAACCAACTCTCTGGGCCTATCCCTTCTTCCATAGGGAAGTTAGGCAAACTTTATGAGCTTCGACTCTCGGAAAACAACTTCACTGGTAAAATTCCCACTAGGACAACTCCAGAATCTCCAAACCATTCTTGATCTGAGCCACAACAATCTCAGTGGCCAAATCCCACCCTCTATAGCCATGCTGTCGAAACTCGAAGCACTTGATATGTCCCACAATCAGCTGGTTGGTGAAATTCCTTCGGAAGTTGGCGAAATGAGCAGCTTGGGCAAGCTTGACTGCTGCTCTTACAACCAGCTTCAGGGCAAACTGGGAAGCAGTTCTCACGGTGGCCAGCTCCTTGCATTCAAGGAACCTGCATCTGCAGGAGTCCTCTTGTCCCCATGCAACAGCTTCATATCCAGTAACCAGCCACGTCTGGTGAATCCGCAGTCGTGATCATCTCTGCAGTGTCGACCTTGGCAGCTATTGCTCTTTTAGTGCTTGGAAGGTGCCCTGTTCTTGAAGCGCAGGCGAGAGGCTTTCAAAAGATTCAACGAAGTGAAATGTGTGTCCTCCACCAGTTCTTCCCAGGCACATCGGAGATTACTCTTCCACCAGGGCGCTGCCAAGCAAGACTTTAGATGGGAAGATATTATGGAAGCCACCAACAACCTTAGTGATGAGTTCATGATTGGTTCGGGGGGATCTGGTAAAGTCTACAGGGCTGAGATGCCTACTGGGGAAACGCTGGCAGTTAAGAAGATAGTGGAGGGAAGATCTTCTGTCAAATAAGAGCTTCGTCAGGGAAGTCAAGACGTTGGGCAGGGTCCGAGCATGAACACCTTGTGAAACTGATGGGCTACTGCAGCAACAAAGCAGCAGAGTTCCAATCTGTTAATTTATGAGTACATGGAGAATGGAAGTCTATGGGATTGTTTTGCATCAGAAGTCAGCGAATTCAAAGAAGCAGAGGAGCCTCGATTGGGAAGCAAGGTTACATAGCGCTGGGTTTAGCTCAAGGTGTGAAGTACCTGCATCATGATTGTGCTCCGAAGATCGTTCACAGGGATATCAAATCTAGCAATTTGTTGCTGGACTCCAACATGGAGGCACACCTAGGTGATTTTGGGCTCGCGAAATCGCTGGTGGAAAATTATGAATCACTAGACACAGAGTCCAATTCATGGTTCGCAGGGTCAAATAGGCTACATTGCTCCAGGTATTTAAAAAAATTGATGCTGCCAAAGTCTGCACCGTTCTGTTCCAATCTAAATTTTCATTCGACCTAATATATGCAAAGATAGTACAGGCTGTTCTTACTTGCTGCTTTGCTTTCTCTCAGAGTATGCATACTCCTTGAAGGCAACTGAGAAAAGTGATGTGTATAGTATGGGAATCGTGCTGATGGAGCTCGTCAGTGGGAAAATGCCAACAGATGCATCTTTCGGTTTAGACATTGACATGGTCAGATGGGTGGAGACTCATATTGAGACCCAAGATTCGGCTCAGGAAGAGTTGATAGACCCTGCATTAAGGCCGCTCTTAGCTAGGGAAGAGAACGCGGCTTTTCAAGTGCTCGAAATCGCACTGCAATGCACGAAAACTGCCCCACAAGAGAGGCCATCATCCAGGCAGGCGTGCGATCACCTTTCCACGTATTCAACAACAGGACGACGGATTTGGAGAAGACCAGTCTCGTTCCCTACACGTAAATTACATAATAGCCTCTTCTGAATGAATGATGAAAGATTGGTGGATCGTATAGCCGTAAGAACTTCCTGTAGTTATATTTTTCTTGTTGACAAATTCTCGAGTCTTGATACTGTTTATTCCCACCCAAATGCCGCGAGCAAACGTTGTGCGGAAATTCTCAAATTCATCAGGTATCTCCATCAAACAGAAGCGTAGGCGCAAGTCGTTCTGTCGACATTACATTAGATGTGAGTCTGTCGACACTATACCACGGACCAATGTTCTTGAAGGGTGAAGCGCTACTTAGAGGATGGACTAGGCAGTTGATTAAACCATATTAGAATAGCTGACCAGATCGATTCTTGAGTGTTTAGTAGTTTGGCTGCTCGGCCCATGGGACTATGTACTGTTCTAGTAGGCAAATGGTTAATTAAGGGTATCGTCGCTTCTTTTTCGATTTGAGGAGAGATTTCATGAGCCACTGACCTCGCATGAAATTGTGCTGACTCCTCGAAACCAAATACGATGAGCCTGGTGATCTGTTTCACGGAGAGTTTGGTTCAAGTTCATGCAGCCGCTCATATCACTTGGCAATCCTCATCTGATCTGGTTGACAAGCTGAACTGATGTACTAACGTTGGCGACGATACAAATCATGGACCACCGCTAATAACTACACCACGGTCGCTCTCTTCGCATATTATAAGGGCTCGGGGTCTTGTTTCTGGTCCGATGAATCTTCCATTTTCTCACATGCATACAATCCCCGCCCGTCGGCACCTCCGCTAGGGGCTTTCCCGCGATCGGTTTCGCGCATCCAAGACGAGATTTAGTCAAAATCAAGTCAAAGGTTAATCATATACGGCCATCCAATACAAAGAAAATGAGGGGTGAGCATA
Organism: Eucalyptus leucophloia subsp. euroa; assembly: GCA_017140325.1. Lineage (NCBI taxonomy): Eukaryota > Viridiplantae > Streptophyta > Magnoliopsida > Myrtales > Myrtaceae > Eucalyptus > Eucalyptus leucophloia. The sequence continues at coordinate 34,361,783 of CM029470.1, forward strand.
AAACCTAACGCATCGATCGAGTCGAGATTTGTCATGGCTTCGCGTCGGCATCTAAAGCTGGCGTGGGGACTAAAGTCACGACGTTGGATCGTCAAAGGCGAAATGGGCCGCAAAGAGAAAGCCCAAGAAGCGAAGCGAAGCCCAGGCCCATCACGTGTTCTTTTGGCGGGAGCCCATGGAGGGCCCTCCGTATCTTCCCGCCAAAACTCCGTCGTCCTTCTCCTTCCTCCTTCCTCCTTCCCTCCTTCCTCCACCATTTCCATCATTCCAACCCTCAGAGGCGAACTGCTGATCTGCAGAGGAGGAGCGGACGAGGGAGAGGAATTCAATCGTCGTTCGCGGCCCCCCCCCAATGGAGTCGTACTTCGTCGACCGCAAGGCCGTCCAGGTGGAGGACGTCTTCCTCGACTTCCTCAAGAGGTAACCCCCTCCTTCCCTTTTCCCCTTCCGTTCCCTTCCGATGAATATAACCTTTGCCTTGTGCTGTCGATTGACGATGATGAGAAAAACCCACTGAAAAAATCGCAGCTTTACGGTGGATCCGAACTCGAGAGGGCCGCTTACTACTCGGCGGAGATCGACGCCATGAAGGCCAGCGGAGTCCAGCACCATCTTCATCGACTTCTCCCACGTCATGCTCTTCAGCGACCTCCTCCAGTCCGCCATCTCCGACGAGTTCTTGAGGTCCGTCTTTTTATCGCCTCCGTTCCGGTTCCGCCGCCTCGATTGTTCCCTCAATTTCTGTATTTGACTGTTGTGTGCGCGCGCTGTCAATTAGGTTCGAGCCGTACCTCAGGAATGCTTGCAAGCGGTTCGTCATGGAGCAGAAGCCCACCTTCATCGCCGACGATAATCCCCACAAGGACATCAACATCGCCTTCTTCAATCTCCCCTTCGCCAAGAGGTCTCCTTTTTTTCCTTCCCTCATTTCTACTTGCTCATAACAACTGTAAAGTTTGAATTTTAGAGCCAATTACTCTGCCCTTTCTGCTGCGTGTCAATTCTCGTTTGCCCGAATTCATTAACTTGAAACGATTAAATTGATTTAAAACTGTAGGTTGAGGACTGACCGCAGAAATAGGGGGAAGCTTGTATCGGTGACTGGCGTGGTCACTCGCACGAGTGAAGTGCGGCGAGGAGCTTCTCCAGGAGTACATTCAAGTGCTTGGACTGTGGAGGCGTCATAAGAAATGTGGAGCAACAATTCAAGTATACTGAGGTTGCCTAGTATATGCCTTGCGAGTGTTTTCTGTTAGTTCGCATTATCTCTTCCTTGTAATTTATTTATCAGCCTTGCGGTGTCGTGCTCAATTGCAGCCCTCAATCTGCGTGGATCCTACATGCCAAAATAGGATGAAGTGGGCATTGCTCCGCCAAGAGAGCAAATTCGCAGATTGGCAGAGGTGAGAATGCAGGAAGACCTCCAAAGAGATACCTGCTGGATCCCTGCCCAGATCGATGGATGTCATTCTCCGTACGATATAGTTGAGCAGGCTAGAGCTGGTGACACGTAAGGATCGATCGCTCATTTTTCAGGGTTGCTATGAGGCCTAATTGTCCAGTCATCTTTTCGGTTTCATTCTTTCTCTAGTTTTTAGTCTTCCAGAATTTATTTTCTTCCCAAAAAGTAACAGGTAGGTGATCCTACAGTAGGAAGCTACCAATCTCGGCATGTAATTTCTTACCATGAAAGAATATGATGAGTTTGATTCTTTTGTGATGGAAGCTACGAATATCAGCATCTTCATTCCAGAATACATCTGGTTAAACTAGCTATTGGACAACTTTCATCTCAGACTATGTGGTCTTACCGGTGCCAATCTATTTGAAATAGTGGTAGCTAATTAAGATTGCAAATTTATTGCTGTGATAGAATTATTCCTTCTACTGTAAATTCTAGGCCATCGTCGATGCCAATTGTCAAGCTGGATGTGAGAGTCTTTGCCATGTCTGACTTGTCGGAAGAAATGCTATGTATATGAATTTGTGTCCCCTACATGGGCCATTTGAAGCTGAGTGGATCATATCTGAATTTGCCTTTTTGCAAACGTGCAAGTTTCAATGAGAAAGAAAAGAACAAAGAAAAAATTGGTGTAATAATTAGGACTGCTTTTTCTTGAAGAAGCACAATGCTTACGACTACTTGTTTACACAGATCAACTGATAACTACTGAATGTGATTGAATTATTCGCCTACTCACATTAAGCATAGGAAGTTATCTAGAATTAGCTTGCCAATCTTTCTTCTTTTATTCATGTACTTCTTGATGCTTCTTCTGAATTAATTTGAACATTTGAATGATTTCAGGGTCATTTTTACCGGTACTGTCGTTGTCATTCCTGACATATTGGCCCTGGCTTCCCCTGGCGAGAGAGCAGAGTGCCGCAAGGAAGCTTCACAGCGCACCCATCATCTGTTGGAAAAGGAAGGTGTGAGAGGTCTCCGGCATTAGGCGTGAGAGATCTCTCTTATCGGCTTGCCTTTATTGCCAATTCAGTGCAGGTTGCTCACTGGGGGAATCGGTTGATTAATTAAGCAAATTGTGCATAGAGTACTTGCTAATGCTAACTTTACCTCTTTTTACATCGGTTCAGATTATGGATGGTAGAAGAGACATTGACATTAGAAATAGGAAGAAGGGTGCTGATGAAGATGACAATCAGCAATTCATGGTTCGTCTCCAATGAACAACCTTCCTTTAAGTGATGGTGTGAACAATAATGTGACTTAAGAATGTAGCTGAATCATTTTACTTCATTCAATAAAAAATATCTATCTGTATATGGGTTCGTTCAATTGATTCTGATAGAAACAAGTAATCTGGTTGGGGTTTCCGTAGTTCCAAAATCCAATATATAAGATAGTGAAATAATATTCTGTGCTTTAGTTGGCATAGTTGTAGTTGAAGAAATCTTTTTGACATAGCAGGCAAAAAGCTTATGTCTGTATGAGACCAAGTTTACTCTGTAAGTCACATGAACTCCTTCTAGTAGTACCATGTAACTCGAATTCTTCAAAGTAGCTAAAACATCATTTGACCTGAACCATTGTCCTGTAATGGGCTTTCCCTAGCAACCTTGTGCAATCATGGCAAGTTACAGTAGTCACAGCTGACCCAGCAGCTTCTGATGTCTGTGTCTGTCACAGGCTGAAGAGATTGATGAAATTCAGAGAATGAGGAATACCCCTGATTTCTTCAATAAGCTCGTCAATAGCATTGCTCCAACAGTTTTTGGTCATCAAGACATAAAGCGAGCTATTCTCCTTATGCTTGTTGGTGGCGTTCACAAGGTAACTCACGAAGGCATCAACCTGAGAGGGGATGTCAATGTCTGCATTGTTGGAGATCCTAGCTGTGCAAAATCCCAGTTCCTCAAGTACGCTGTCTTTTTTAATCCAATTCGTCAACCCTATGATCATGCTTGCTGAAAGGAATCCATGTTTTTGTGTATTATTAGATTTATGGACTTATTTATCTGCTCGCTTGTGTTTCAGATATACTTCAGGCATAGTCCCAAGATCTGTATACACATCGGGAAAATCTTCCTCTGCTGCTGGGTTGACTGCAACTGTTGCCAAAGAACCAGAAACAGGGGAATTTTGTATCGAGGTAGCTGCTTCTTATTCTTTCTTTTTAGAACATCTTTTGGTTTGATATGGTATATGCAAAAATGGGTCATTGGCATTAAAGCGTCTGATGCTGTCTTTGCATCTTTCCTGGAAAAAGAAGAATTAAACTGCTGCAGTGCATTGTGCCTGCAAAATTCAATTTCTATTCTAGCATGTGCCTTGCTGGAAGTTGAAGAACCCACCGAAGGAAAGATTGGACTACTTTCTTTGTCACAAAGTTTGGTCTTTCTGATGGAAAGAACGCTCACCTTGTTTGACTGATGTGACTTCAGATTTGCAATAATTCTTGTTGAAGATGCTGTCACCTCTCCCTGGTCTACCTTTTCCATAATATCAACTGTATGCAACTAAGTGCAATCACAGAGTGTGGGGTATGTGGGACCACTGGATACTTTTAGATAATGGTGGGGGTTTATACACTTGCTACTTGTGAAAAATTTTAGTGAGATACGTTGTCAACCAACAATGACAACCATTCACCTAATCTAATAGTTCTTAGTTGTTTTTGCTTGCAAATGGATCTTCCTTGGTCCTTCAGGCAGAAATCCACTTTTTGCCTTTTCATTTAGAGATCTTGCAATAGTGACAAAAGCCAATAATATTGTAACAGTAATTTTCTCTGAAACAACTTGGAAGCCACAAGTTTGACTATTGGATCTCTATTTAGAGCCATTTCATAGAAGGTGGACTTGCAGAATGCACAGTGCAATTATGGTTGAAGCATCTTCGTAAAGTGCAAAATGAAGTAGTGATCTGTTCATTATAGGAGTACCAAAATCTTTGACGGTATTCTGGAAGTAGCAGAATGTACCTTAGACTGTTTATGGTCCTAGATTGGCCTTTCCTATTCATCTCCTCCAATGTAACTGGTGGTAAGGAAATTTACTGTGGACTCTTTCTTATCAGTTGTAAATGCAGAGTTGAGGAAGATATCCCCTTTAAGTAAGCTGCTTATTAGGAGTTATTTTGCACGATTCTGTTGAAAAATGTGAGAAATTGGATTCACTCTTTTCACATTCCTGACCTGTTATTGAGTGTTTACTGGCACCTTCTTGATTGCCTCTTCTTTCAATTGTCTTACATTCTCTTGTCAAGATAATATCTTTTTGTTGAATTTGGACAAATAAAGTTCAACTGGACAGAACAAGGGAAGCTGTCTCTCTTTTCTTTAGTTGTTTTCGTTGCTTCTCCGGTGCAAGAATTACTGCAGGTTTCTGAGATCATATGATTATTTTAGGCTGGTGCCCTCATGCTTGCGGACAATGGAATCTGTTGCATTGATGAATTTGATAAAATGGACATCAGGGATCAGGTGAGTTCACTTCCTTGCTTCTGTGACATTGGCCACATTTAAATCTGGTACTTAGGCCTGAAATTGACTTTCGTTTTGAAGGTTGCAATTCATGAAGCTATGGAGCAACAGACAATAAGCATCACAAAAGCAGGTATTCAGGCAACTCTAAATGCCCGGACATCAATCCTAGCTGCCGCCAACCCGACAGGGGCCGTTATGACAAATCTAAACCACTCAAGGTGAGGCGATGAATTTTGGAAACCTTGAAGTTAGAACTTTACTTAATTGACATTTTTCGATCATTGTAGACTTATGATGCTTGACTAATTTAGTTATGCCTGTACGCAGTATAACGTAGCTCTACCTCCAGCTATGCTTTGAGGTTCGATCTGGTATATGTAATGATTGATGACCCAGATGATGAGATCGATTACCACATTGCCCACCATATTGTGAGAGTTCATCAGAAACGTGAAGATGCTATTGTTCCTGCATTTAATACTGCCCAACTGAAACGTTACATTGCATATGCAAAAACTTTGAAACCAAAGGTTTGTTTCTGATTTTTCAGCAGTGACTTTGTTCTTTGTTTTACAGAAAAGTATCTGCAGGTATATATTGATCATTTTAACCGGACTAATTAATGCAGCTGAGCTCAGAAGCAAGAAAAGTGTTGGTCGAGTCATATGTTGCACTTCGAAGAGGTGATACAACTCCTGGTAGCAGAGTTGCTTACCGCATGACTGTCAGGCAACTTGAGGCATTAATCAGGCTGTCTGAGGCCATTGCTCGAAGTTGTTGGAAACTCAGGTACTTTTCTTGAGGTCCTTGTTCCTTCATTGGGTAATTTGAGTAATATTTTATTAAAAATAATGTTCCTTATAGGTACAACCACGCCATGTTGATGTAGCAAGGAAACTGTTGAAAACATCTATAATAAGGCAAGATCTCAGCTAACTTTTTAAGATTTCCTCCTCACATTTAAGTGTTGTCCCCTGCCTTTCACTCTTCTAAGCGGCGATGTACTGCTCAACCCATCTCACATACCATTACCATAACCTTTCTTGGGATTTGTTCCTGGTTTTCCCTCCATACAGTGTGGAGTCAACTGAGATTGATCTATCTGAGTTTCAAGATGGTAATCGTGATTTGGGCGATAGCAGTGGTGGTAATGGACCTGATCCTCCTGCCCAAGATGACGCTCAACCCACAGATGCTGCGTTGGACACGCAGTTTAGCAATGCAAGTGAGTATTCGATCTCCGCTAGCTTGTTATTCTTTTGATTGTATTTTGGATCTCACAAAAATTAGATTATCGTAATGCAGAAACTGGAGCAAGTTCCGGTGACAAGCAACGAGAAAAGCTTGTGGTCAGTGATGAGTATTTCCAAAGGGTAACACAAGCCCTCATTATGCGCCTGAGACAGCATGAAGAAGCTGTAACACAAGAAGGTAGGTAATCGTTTCTGCTCTGGGCATATAAGTTAATCTAGAGGTGCATCGGTTGGAGATTGATTTTTCCACTAGTTGTTACATATTGCCTGATGCTCTGCTCTTTGTATAAATGATCTGGTGGGAACTTTCTCTATTTAAGTTTGTTGGCAGATTGATGTAGTTTTATTTGTTTCCTTATATCTTGCAGGGGATGGATTGGTTGGAATGAGGCAAAGGGACTTAATCATGTGGTATGTCCATCAGCAGTTTGATGAAAATAATGATATTTCAGAGAAGGAAGCAGCGAGTGAAATCAAAAAAGTCAAAACTATCATAGAGGTATGATGCAACTGCTGAGAACTCTTACCATTTATTACAGAAGTATCAACAGCTCTCATCAGCATTCTCATGCCGATTTTCTTGTGATGCAGAGCTTGATAAGAAGAGAAGGTTATTTAATAGTTCTGGACGATGGTGTCCAAGCTGCCGCAGAGGGTGAAGGTGCTAGACAGGCTGTTAATCGAAATGACAGAATTTTGGCGGTGGCTCCTAACTATGACCATGCTGCTCTCTAACTAGAGACTAGATGAACAGCACAACGCCTCCCTAAATATCACAGCAAATCTGCTATCTGTATACTTGTAGTTTGTGGACCGGTGCTTGCCAGAACAGTGAGAAATTGCCCGCTCTATTATGTCCAACATATAGATGCTGGATCGGGGTTATGGAATGGAGGGCAACGGCTGATGTTTTGATCTATGGTCCCTTGGGTTCTTGTTGTTTGTGGCCTTTAGTAACTAAATACAGAATTAAGCGACATCGCTACAAAGAAGCACGAGCCTAACCGTAGCACCTGGTCTTGATCATCATTAAATGTACGGACTTGTTTGTTGCCATGCAAGGTAGGAACCTTTATCCCACTATTGAAGACATGTCAGTTTAATTTTGTATTTCCTTCATAGTAATTATATAAGGGTTCTTGTTTTCCGGTTTTTTTGGTGGAGTTCGAGAGGTTATATGTACATAATTGTAAGTTTAGCGAAGTTCTTGCATACTTAGACCAAGTAGACAATGATGATGTGGAGCTGAAACCAACCGATGACTTAATAAATCACACTTGTCGGGTTTCATTCGAGCTTCGAATATATGTTAATTTGGAGCTCAGTTCAGTTTCGATTTAATAGCTCTTTCGAAAATGGAGACGGGGACATCCGCGTACACAACTCTTTCACTCCCTGAAGCCCTGTCATAATTTGGTATGCATCCATTATTTTGTCTTTTGAACCTGAACTTAGGCTTGGGAGAATGTGTGGAGTGAGGAGATGGGTTACCAATTAGAGAGATGACGAAACATTGAGCTAAGTAGGGCATGGTTTAATTGGTGACAGGGAACAGAAGCCGTAACTTTCAGTGGATTATAGGCTCTTAATCAAAATATGAGACTTTGTCCAATTTAGACAGGGAGAAAGTTGTCTCTAAAATGTACGTTGTAATCTAATACATCAATCAACCCGGATTAAATAAGAACAGAGCCTGTCCATGTCGAGAGGAGTTGTGTACTCAATTGCCAAAGTGCGTCATCTTTCTTGTAATTATCTTTTTGGGGTTCCTGCAATAGCAATTGACGCAGACTCCTTCACTTACGCCCCCGCCCCCCCCAACACGGTGATGGAGACAGGCTTAAATGAGCCACAGACGAATTAGTCAAATCCCGGATAAGAGGAGTCTTAAGATGATGCACCAAGTTGAATGGTCAGTATAGAAGGAATCTAGTGTTGGACTAAATGAAATTATCTTCTGGGCTTTTTCCACCATTCGACGCAAACTAAATTATGCAAGGTCCAAGAGGGGTGGTAAAGGTTAAGATACTAGCACATTACTTTGGATACTTTGTCTCATGTGTTATGGGTAATTTGCGAAGTGGGTCGATAAAATCGTTCTCCAATAAGATTATCTATGTTCTTCTATAATTGATAAGAGAAGGCCCCTACGTACAAATTCTATTAAAATCAATTCTTGCAATCCCCGCATGTCTTTGCCCAAAGTGCGCAACAAAGGTGCAACTATTTAATTTAATCATACAAGCAAGGCTAGAGAACTAAAATTACGGGAAAGAGAAAGTAATTGGCAACTCCAATGAAACATTTGTAATCAAATGGTATAATGTCACCAATGAACTTTTACAAAATATACAATCAAATTCTTAAATCTTTTTGCGACGTATTGGGTTCTTGATCTCTTAAATTCCGTGTTTACCTTTCAAATGAAACATGTTAGCTTTTTTCTTCAAATAAAATTCGAAAAGTGTGAAAAAAAAATTGATAAATACACCTTCTGGTCTGATTAGCACTGACATAGCAACACATGTTAGCTTTTTTCTTCAAATGCATGTTTGTCCCTGAAGAAACCAACACGAACCAAAAAAAAAAGGGAGTACAAGGATTTGATAAATAAATTTCGTAGGACTTGAGAAACAATTTGCAAAAGTTTAAGAGCTGCCATTGCCTCTCCCTCCTCAAATAAAATAAATGGTGATAACTTGGTGCATATTGATTTTAATAAAGTGTGTATAAAAATGAGAAATTGAACTGGAGACAGCTGAAATGTCAATTAAAATTGAGCACACAAAATATCTTCTCTAATCTCGTACAATATTAGAGAATCACGTGTTTGAGTAAATTATCAGTTTCGTGCAAATCACTAGTTCCATGCATGAGTCGTGATAGCATTATCAAATCAACGCAAACTCTAAAATAGAAACAACTAGATAGTAGAGATTGAGGTTGTTCGTGATGGGTTTAAGCTTCATCATCAGGAGGAGAACAATTCAGATGACACATTAAGATCCCTATATGATCGTTTAGTAATAAGATTGGTGCATGTATGGATACAAATTACAATCAAGAGGTTTGTTTGGAAGCAACCATACCATCGAAAGTATATTGAATAGCTTACTAATTGAGAGCCCTCATACAAAAGACAAGTGGGGCTCAGCTATGCGTTCGCAATATCTTGGGGGTAGACTTTGACGAAATCTGTAGGTAAAGTTTCGACAATGAAAGTCTGCAAGGATTTGCTTTTAACGCTGAGAAGTCTATTAGCAAGAATAGGGAATTTCATGGCCAATTCCCTTCCCGTCTGCTTGTTTTGGGGTTGGTGCCAAAGGTGGAGGTTGGAATCACTCTTCTGCTTGTCTTTATGTATGACCATAGACCTGTCATCTCAATATAACGTGCATAAAGCACCTTGATGGTTGCGGTTTCTTCTAAGAGTGGATAAATATCAATTTTAAATGGAATGCTTAGGTTGCTTGGGACCGTTAGCTTGAACTTATCGAAAGCTCCTCTTCCACCAATAAACGAGTGCGCTTGAAATTTTCCCTCTTAAGAATTATCACATTGCACGTACTGTAAACTTCTTGACCTGTATACTTGATAATCTGTCGTATGGGGTTCATGTACAACATGCATGAATGCGTCCACTTTCTAAACGGGAAAACCCACCATTTGAAAAGCCAATCCGATGCTGTATGGAGATTCTGCATCTGAGTAAAGGAACATATGAACAAATAGGCAATAATGTGCCGATCCATTTTATATCAAATTGTTTATGAAGGTGGTGGGACGTAGCTTAGCTATTATTTGGATGTCGTGTTAAGGGAATCAAAATGGGGGAGGAGGGCGGGGGTCATTGACGGCCTAATTGGGGTTGTGTACCAGCGAAGCCACGTGAGATTCCATTGATTCTCAATCAATCTTTTACAGATCGACATCAGGCAGCGTTGGAGGTAGGCCCCGCGGTCGAATTGCCAACCTTTGAATGAACGAGCTTGATTGCCATTGCAAGCTGTCTTCTCTTGGCGCTTTCGCCGCCATCCCCCCGAGCGAGACACCTGAAGCGAGGGCTCCCGAGGTCGTTTCGGCACCGGGTGGCTGCTACCGACCAATCATGAAGTGGGCAACTTCTTGTGAATTTTCAAGACCAAAAAACCCGTCCATTATTCTATCATCTTGCGTGAAGAGATGCTTTGGTAGCATGTATTTTAATCTCTCTCTCTCTCTCTTTCTCTCTCTCTCTCTCTCTCTCCCCTTTGTGTTGGGCTCTATATGTGCCTTGATTCGAAGGGACGGTAGGGCTATCTATAATCCACAACAACAATCCCTCCCATCCCAGGTCGAACGTATTCGCCTTCAGACTCAGCACCAAGAGAGACGTAACAGCACTAGTAAGTTCAGCTCAGCAGCTTCACCAAATAACATCTAATTCCCCTCAACTCTCTCTGAACTTGATTGGTTTATATTTTTCAAAGTCCATCGTACTCACTTTTGCAGGATTTGCTTCCGTTCTATCTTCTACAACAGAGAGTGAGACATGGGTTATTGGTCATCGAAGGTTCTTCCGAAGATCAAGAAAGTGTTCGAGAAGAATGGAAACAAGCCTGCGGCTGCGGAGGCTTGCAAGTCCTTTGATGATTCTAAGGTCCCTTGAGGGTTGATATGTTAATTTCCCTAGCCTGGTTAACGTGGCTAGTTGGCATCTTTATAGGTTTATTGATTTGCGTGGTTCCTTGAAACAGGGGGAGATAGATAAGGAGTTTGAGGAGAAGAAGACAGAGCTTCAGCCTAAAGTAGTGGAGATATATGAGGCTTCCTCCGCAGAAGTTAAGGTACGAGCGGAACGTCTACACTTCGATCCAATACCTATAGTCCTATGTCTATACATACGACCTAAGAATAACAAGTGCGCTCGGTATGCCATGTAACAAACAGGCTCTTGTTAAGGAGCCCAAGGAAGCAGGACTCAAGAAGCACTCGACCGCTGTCAACAAGTTCCTAGAAGAGCTTGTGAAAATCGGTACAGATTCTTTTTTACAACATGTTGCTTATATTAGCATACATGCATCGATGTCTCATGCGATTCAGTGTCCGCATCATACGTATAAGCGCCTCATTCGCATGTGTCTTGTACCTCTCTGCATGTGTATCATCCTTATCTATGCAAGAAGCAAGTATACATGATCTGATTCTGTATGCACGCACGGTTGATCACCTTTATGCGGCTGTGCAGAGTTTCCTGGATCGAAGCCAGTGTCAGAAGCGTCCACAAAGTATGGACCAGTCTTGGTATCGGGGCCCGTGTTATTTGTATTTGAGAAGGTGTCCACCTTCATAATCACTGAGGAGAAGGAAGTCGAGGCTCCTCTTGCAGAAGCAGCAACTTCTGGAGAGGTAACTGTGGCAGTGGAAGAGAAGGCGGAGATTGTCGTCGAAGAAGAGAAGAAGGAAGAAGCGGCCGTGGAGGCTGCGGAGCCACCCAAACCATAAAAAAAAAAATGGGGAAAAAGGAGCAGTATCATAAATAATTTATAGTGAAACTCTGTGCACATGGTTTACGCGATACCATTGTAAAAGCTTATTTGTTATTCTTTCGTTGTATGTCCACCTCTTCGTCTTGTATCTCCGTCTTCAGTTGTTTATATTGGCGAATCAAACGTGTAGTCTTCATTTCGTTTTCATTTTTCCGGAATCAATCAATTAGTTCGATTGTCACTGGTTTCGGGTGTGGTCTCTGGGATATCGCAAGGTGAACGCGACAGTGATTCTATGGATAGCTAGGAAGTTGGTGAACCGATAGTGATTCTATGGAATTTTGCATAATGGCTTGCAAAAATTTGTGAAAAGAATCCTGGGCCTATGTGGGTCCGTCCCTTCCATGTATTGCATTGTATATGATATTTTTTGCAAGTGCGATTCTTGGTTCTTTTTTGGGTCTTCACCTATGTCCCATGAAGCGTTTGCCTTGAAATATAGTTTTGTACCCCTTTTGACATGAGTGATCAATTTAGAGGAAGCTGTACCTTGAAGTATCTAATTTGTCGGGTGATATGGTACTTCTTGTCTGTTTGGTAAAGTTAGGGTTGTGTTGTAGTTGTGATGCCACTGCAGATGTGCTATGAGGTATTTTAACTTGTGGTTTTTTAGAGTTCTTTCAATATAATTGTGCATAATACATAGTTGTGTCGTGAAGTGTTATGACTAGTGTATATGGTAGTGTATGTTCAAAGCTCCAATAGCTAGTGGGACAATTTCTTAGAAGTTGTTTATTAGTACAGCTATGAAGTATTTGTCAAATACCTTATAAGATAGTGATGGCCCTTTTCATAGTTGAAATTGATATGGGAGAACTATATCGAATAACCTATTAGCAATCAACTGATTCAACTCTAATGGCATGCATATGGCGTGGATACTGCGATTATGAGGGCCTACCCAAATACATAACTAAAGCACTTATTTTCATAGCTGAAATTTATCGAGAAAGCTATACCAAGCAGCAGATATAATAATCGTTAGAAAAACACAGATATTAATTACAAAGTAAATCAGGTTATTTTCAGAATCCTTACCTTCCATAGTAGCATTTTCTACCTTTCATCGTATAACGCATTTATCATGTCAAATATTTGTGTGTAGTGCCGATAGGTTAAACTATCATTGTTCTCAATGTATTTTATCAGAGATAAGACCCTTTCATTGGCTCACTTGATATAAATATCACATGAAATGAAATGCATTCTTCCTGTAAAAGCCGTAACGTTACTGGGCGATAAGCATCAATGATCCATTGATACGTTCATAATGCTGGCATGCTCCGTACTGGATGCTCCAAGGCTATAGGCAAAATTAAAGCACAACTGCTAATTGGATTGTGAATGCTACTCCGATGCTCAAGTGTTGAACAATATAGTAATTAACAAAATTAGGAGCATGTTTTAGAATGGAACCTATGCTTAAAAAGCTTTTTTTTTATCGAACTCAGAACACATTTATGAACATTGGTCAAAGCTGATAACTTTCTGAACTTTATTTACTAGCTCTAAAAAGCAATGACATAAAAATAGAAGTATCAGGCAATGACAAGAAATATATGGAAAACCTACTAAACTTCTTACTCATGTGTTCCCTTTTCAGGGGATAACTCCCTGTTTTCTTTTTTTTGGAAATGGTTTGTTGGCCCAAGCTTTCCGCGTTGCCCAAGCTTTCCGCGTTGATACAAAGCGGAAATCAATGGACAAAGCCGTAAATGAAAATAACGCCATTGGTGTTCGATACTCGGCAGATCACTACAGCTGGGGACAGGAAGAGGAGAACGCGGCATCTATTTTCGCGTAGTTTCTTCTTTGGTTTAAACAATTGAGGGGTTAGCCGCCGATAACTACCTCCAAACACAAGCTTAACAATAGAAAAACCAAGAAAGTCGTTCAAGAGAGTAGCCTGCGAACCACTCGCCAACCTTCAAAATTTAGGGATTTTTGTTATATTACTTTATAACTTTATCTATGAGTTTTGTACTATTTTTCTTTCGTCCATCAGTAATTTTGGCTCTTTTTTATCCTATTAGTATTATAAATTTTAATTTCAAATTAAGGTTACTTATAAAACGGAATTCATCAAAAATGAATTGAAAAAAGGGGTTGGCCGGGCATTAAATTGGTGCTCGCCCAACGGACGTAAGAAATTTAGCCAAGTTTTTCATTTTAAAGGTCAGCATGAGATAGGCTGTGAGCCGCGTATTTGTTTATCAGGTCTATCGATAGGTCATGTTAGGTTTCAGGGTATGCAGTCATACTACCTTGTAACAGTCCTTCATTTTTATTGTATAGAACGAATCTGTAGCACACTGCCTACTTTATCACGCTCATTCTCCTTAGTAAAACGAATCGTGCTCACACTCCTTAGTAATTATATGTTCTCATGAACTTGTAGCACACCGCCTACTCTATCGAGGGCTCTTCGACTTGAGTTTGTTGGCTCTATACCCTTGCTTGATAGATTTCAGGTGCTTAACTGATTCTCATTTCTCTTCCTTATAAGTTGTGCCTTTTGATAGTCAAGTAAAATAATTGTCATTTTTCATGGGTGGGGTAGTGGGATTGAATTTGATGTAAGAACTGATCCAACATGTTGGAAAATTTTACCTTTAAAGACATGTTGTACTTCCAAAAGGTGAGGACTATGTGTTTTGATAACAACATATACATACTTTCAGCTGATTTTAATCCATAGAAAGCTCTTCATTACTTAAAATCAATAGTGATCTAGTAAGCCTAGCAATGAAGCTCTTCAAGATAAATTTAAAATACATTAGCATTAATTCAGCCAATAGACTCTCTCCACCAAACTTAAATGAGCAAGTTGAGCTAGTGAGGAAATTGTATAAGAAAACGTTGGTGAGATCCAAGCTCTTGTAGCACACCGACTACTCTATTGAGGGCTCTTCTTCCCGAGATTGCCGACGCTATTCCCTTACTTGATAGATTTTAGGTGTTTAACTAGTTCTTATTTCTTCTTCTTTTGCTCCACTCCTTCTCTTCGTCCTCCTCCTCCTCTTCTTATTCTAATATTTGATATCATTTATTTGTAATTCTAGTGGACTCAAAATATGTTCCTACTCACCAATGTAGATTTTAACATCAAGCATAGACAAGTTGCTTCAATAAATTTTTATAAATCAAGACGAGTCTGTAGGATTATTCAAGACAATAAACAATGATGTATTAATACAACACGAGCTGCACGAGTACCGCATTGATGCCGCACAGTTGTTGCACGTGCCAAGTTTGTATGTAGGATGCTGCTATTTTGTAGCTGCATGCACATGTAGAAAAGTCACATCTCTTTGTCTTGGTTGTTATTTTCCTTTCTAAAATGATTAGGGCTAATTTAGAATAATAAACCTTTCAAGGATACTTGCATGATCAGTTAGTAACCCGAATGCATCAAAAAGGGAGAAGGAACATTTGACTATGTAAATGAGAGAATGAGAGGCCTTGTTTTGGGGGTTCTTATGTGATGTCACAAGTAAGACGCAACCAAGCATGGCAGAGAGTTCAAGAAATGAAGGGTCTTCGTTGTACCATTCTGCTTTCTCAAAGGGAGATCACTATGACAGTGATGGCTCCAATTTTGCACCCTTGACCTACATGCATTTATGTTAACATCTCTCATACTGAACATGCAACCTTCTAGGAGATAAAATGAATTGTGCTCCTTCTCCTTAGTTATTATGTGTTATCGCACACTTGTAGCACATTGCCTATTCTATCGAGGGCTCTTCCACCCGAGCTTGTTGGCACTATATCCTTGCTTGATAGATTTCAAATACTTAACTAATTTTTATTTCTTTACTTTATTAGCCATGCCTTTTGATAGTCAAGTCAAACAATTGCCATTTTCTATAGGTTGCGGGGAGAGGGGTTTTGAATTTGCCTTTGAAGACATGTTGTACTTACAAAAGGTGTGACTATGTGTTTTGATGATAGTATGTATGTGTGTGTGTGTGTGTATACTTTAGGTGACATTAATCCATAGAAAGCTACGAACTAAAGTTTGCAAGATACTATACCAACTTCCTTACTTAAAATCAATAGTGATCTAGTGAGCCTAGCAATGAAGCTCTTCAAGATAATCCTAAAATATATTGACGTTAATTCAGCCGATAGACTCTCTCCACCAAGCTTAGATGAGCTTATTGAGTTAGTGAGGAAAGTGTATAAGAAAACATTGGTGAGATCCAAGCTCCTATAGCATATTGACTACTCTATTGAGGGCTCTTCCACCCAAGCTTACTAGCACTATAACCTTGCTTGATATATTTTAGGTGCTTAATTGATTCTTATTTCTTCTTATTATGCTCCACTCCTCCTCCTCCTCCTCCTCCTCCTCCTCCTCCTCTTCTTCTGATATTTGATATCTTTCATTTGTAATTTTAGTGGACTCAAAATATTTTCCTACTCATCAATGTAGATTTTAACATCAAGCATAGACAAGCCACTTCAATAAATTTTTATAAATCAAGACGAGTCCGTAATATTATTCAAGACAATAAATAAGGATGTATTAATATCGCACGAGCCGCACGGTTGTCGCACATGCCGAGTCTATACAAAGGATGCTGCTATTTTGTAGGTGCATGCACACATAGAAAAGTCACATCTCTCTCTCTCTCTCTCTCTTGGTCGTTCTTTTCCTTTCTAAAATGGTTAGGCCTAATTTAGAATAATAAACCGTTCAAGGACACTTGCGCAATTAGCTAGTAACTCAAATGTCTCAAAAAAGGAGAAGGAACTATATGATTGTGTGAAGAAGAGAATAAGAGGCCTTGTTTTGGGGGTTCTTCTGTGACGTGATAGGTGAGACACAGCCAAGTATGGCAAAGAGTTCAAGAAATGAAGGATCTTCTTCATATCACTTTGCTTTCTCAAAGGGAGATTGTTATGATAGTGATGGCTCCAATTTTGCATCCCTGTAAGCTGCATGCAATTATGCTAACATCTCTCATACTGAACATGTGACCTTTTAGGAGATAAAATGAATCGTGCTCACTCTTCTTAGTAACTATATGTTCACGTGTACCTATAGCACATCACCTACTCTATCGAGAGCTCTTCCACCTGAGCATGATGGCGTTAATACCCTTACTTGATAGATTTCAGGTGCTTAACTGATTCTCATTTTTTTTCCTTATTAGTCATGCCTTTTGATAGTCTAGTCAAATAATTGCTATTTTCTATAGGTTCGGGGGAAGGGGTTTTAAATTTGATGCAAGAACAGATCCAATCTACTAGAAAATTTAGCTTTGAAGACATGTTGTACTTCCAAAAGGTGTGGAATATGTGTTGTTATAATAGTATATATACTTTAGGTGATATTAATCCATAGAAAGCTAAGTATTAAAGTTTGCAAGATACTGTACCAACTTCATAACTTAAAATCAATAGTGATCTAGTGAGTCTGGCAATGAAGCTCTTCAAGATAATCCTAAAATTACATGGGTGTTGAATTGTACTCATTCTTCTTACTAATTATATGTTCACGTGCACTTGTGACACATAGCTTACTCTATTGAGAGCTCTTCCACCCAAACTTGATGGCGTTATACCCTTGCTTGATAGATTTCAGGTGCTTAACTTATTTTCATTTCTTTTCCTTATTAATCATGCCTTTTGATAGTCAAGTCAAATAATTGCCATTTTATATAGGTTGGAGGAGGGGGTTTTGAATTTGATGCAAGAACAAATCCAATTTGCTGGATAATTTAGCTTTGAAGGCATGTTGTACTTCCAAAAGGTGTGGACTATGTGTTTTTATAATAGTATATATACTTTTAGGCGATATTAATCCATAGAAAGCTAAGTATTAAAGTTTGTAGGATACTATGCCAACTTCATAACTTAAAATCAATAGTTATCTAGTGAGCCCATCGATGAAGCTCTTCAAGATAATCTTAAAATTACATGGGCATTAATTTAGCCAATAAACTCTCTCTACCAAGCTTAGATGAGCGGATTGAGCTAGTGAAGAAATTGTATGAGAAAACATTGGCATCCTATAGCACACCGACAACTCTATTGAGAGCTCTTCCACCTGAGCTTACTAGTGCTATACCTTTACTTGATAGATTCCAAAGGTTTAACTAATTCTTAGTTCTTCTTCTTCTACCCCACTTCTTCTTCTCCTCCTCCTCCTCCTTCTCCTCTTCTTCTTCTCGTCCTCCTCCTCCTTCTCCTCCTCTTCTTCTGCTAATATTCGATATCTTTCATTTGTAATTTAAGTGGACTCAAAATACTTTCACACTCACAAGTGAATTTTAACATCAAGCATAGATGAATTGCTTAAATATTTTTTTATAAATCAAGACAAGTTTATAGGATTATTCAAGACAATGAACAATGATGTATTAATACCGCACGAGCCACACGAGTGCCGCACATTTGCTGCACGTGCTGAGTATGTATGGATGATGTTGCTATTTTGTAAGTGCATGCACATGTAGAAAAGTCACATCTCTCTCTTGGTCATTCTTTTCCTTTCAAAAAGGGTTAGAGCTAATTTAGAATAATAAACCTTTCAAGAGCACTTGCACAATCAGTTAGTAACTCGAATGTATCAAAAATGGACAAGGAACTATTGGATTATGTGAAGAAGAGAATGAGAGGCCTTGTTTTGGGGGTTCTTCTGTGAAATGACAAGTGAGACGCAGCTAAGTATGGTAGAGAGTTTAGGAAATGAAGGATCTTCCTCGTATCACTTTGCATTCTCAAAGAGATATGGCTATGATAGGGATGGCTTGAATTTTGTACCCTTGTGAACTACATACATTATGTTAATATCTCTCATACTAAACATGTGACCTTATAGGAGATAAAATGAATTATGCTCATTCTACTTAGTGATTACATTTCTCGTGCACCTATAGCACATTGCCTACTCTATTGAGGGCTCTTCCACCCGAGCTTGCCAATGCTATACTCTTGCTTGATAGATTTGGAGTGCTTAACTAATTCTTATTTCTTTTCCTTATTTGTCATGCCTTTTGATAGTCATCAAATAATTGTCATTTTCTATAGGTTGGAAGGGTTTTGAATTTGACGCAAGAACAGATCCACTCTGCTGGGAAATTTGCCTTTAAAAACATGTTGTACTTCCAAAAGCTTAGGGCTATGTGTTTTGATTATATATATAAGTTAAGTATTAAAGTTTGTAGGATACTATACCAACTTCATTACTTAAAATCAATAGTGATCTAGTAAGCCCAGCGAGGTAATCCTAAAATACAAGGACATTGATTCAGCCAATAGACTCTCTCCACCAAGCTTAAATAAGTGCATTGAGCTAGTGAGAAAATTGTATAACAAAATGTTGGCGATATCCAAGTTCCTGCATCTAAAAAAAACAAAGTTCCTACATCGACTACTCTATGAAGGCTCTTCCACCCAAGCTTGCTGGCGCTATACCTTTGCTTGATAGAATTTAGGTGCTTAACTTATTCTTATTTCTTCTTCTCATCCTCCACTCCTCCTCCACTTGTCCTCCTCCTCTTCTTCTAATATTTGGTATCTTTCATTTGTAATCTTAGTGGACTCAAAATATTTTTACACTCATCAATGTAGATTTTAACGTCAAGCATAGACAATTCGCTCAATAAATTTTTATAAATCAAGACAAGTCTATAGGATTATTCAAGAGAGTAAATGATGTATTAATACCAAACGAGTGGCATGGGTGCCGCATGGTTGCCGCACGGTTGCCGCACTTGTCAAGTCTATACGAAGGATGCTGCTATTTTATAGGTGCATGCACAATTTGAAAAGTCCCATCTCTGTCTTGATCATTATTTTCCTTTTTAAATGGTTAGGGCTAATTTAAAATAATAAACCTTTCAAGGGCACATGCACGATCAATTAGCAACTCGAATGTGTCAAAAAAGGAGAATGAACTATTTGCTTATGTGAAGAAGATAGTGAGAGGCCTTGCTTTGGGGCTTCTTTTGTGAAATGACAGGTGAGACACAGCCGAGTATAGCAAAGAGTTCAAGAAATGAACGATCTTATCACTCTGCTTTCTCAAAGGGAGATGGCTATGATAGCGATGGCACCGATTTGGCACCCCTTGAGTTGTGTGCATTTATGTTAAAATCTCTCATATTGAACATGGGACCTTCCAGGAGACAAAAATGAATCGCGCCCATTCTCCTTAGCAATTATATGTTCTTGCGTACTTATAGCAGATCACCTACTCTATTGAGTGCTCTTCCACCCGTGCTTGTTGGTAGTATATCCTTGCTCAATAAATTTCAAGTGCTTAACTTATTCTTCTTCTTTTTTTTCCTTATTAGCCGTGCCTTTTGATAGTCAAATCAAATAATTGTCATTTTCTATAGATGGTGGGGAGTTGTTTTCTTTGAATCCTCGAACAAATGAAATTGAAAATGATTTTCATTGAAATTGCCAGTGAAATAAAACGCACCCAAACTCTGGGCTTCGGGTCTTGGAAATGTAGGTGGATTGTCCAGAAAGGCTTTTGCTCACCAAGCTCCATGATCAGGCCCATTCCTTAGACCAATTTCTGAAGTGTTCGGATGATGTTTACTTGGGGGGGCCCAACCCAAGCCTCCCAATCCGTCCATGGCATTGATGAATTTCGCTCGCGTGTTACCACAATTGACACAATTGTATCCTGCGAATTTTACTTACATATCACCAACATTTGCGTATTTCGCGGGGCAATCTTGACCGTTAATGATAAGGTCGTGTTCCGCTCGCACGGCTTCTTTCTTCAATTAGGAGAAAGGAAGGACAGCCGCCTAGAGATTAGGGGAGCTGGAATCGGTGGGCTAGCTCAATAAGTTATGACGAGCGACAACCGAAGCCAGGACAAAGTTTCGATCACATTAGGAAGTTGATTAGACCACGGAAAGTTCACCCCCCTTCGTTCGTCAATAGCCAACTCCACATGTCATTTTTTCTTTTTCCATTTCTAGCTGTCACCAACTTGAAGCTTCGGCTAAATTACGTAATAATAATAATAATAATAATAATAATAATAATAATAATAATAATAATAATAATAATAATAATAATGTTTTTTAGCACATTTAACCGCATCTAGTACCATGAGTTCAAGAAAATTGCAAGATTAGGTCATCAAACTCTTACACCAAACCTTCCCAACTTTTACTGGTGAAAGGCCCCGACTCGAGGTAAGTGAAACGTGTGTCCGTAAATAATATCAAAATCATGATGGCATATTCGCAAATACTCGCTCAATCAATTCATCAGTTGAAAGTTAACTAGAAAGCCTGTCTATAAAATAATTTGGAGATAGATCTAATCTTGTCTAAATTCCGGGGAATTGTTTAGTCAATCATAAATTTTTCGATTGTATCAATTTAGTTATAAATTTTTGCGCAAAATTTCAACATAATCAATCAGGTTAATTATCATCAAAAATTGTTGACATGATAATGTACCATGTCAATTACAATAACTTTTTTGGTCGCCAATTCTCATTACAACGACATTCAATTTACTCGATGTTACATTCAAAATGAACCGGGAAATGCACCTGCACCTAGAAAGGTGAATAGTTCAAATGGTTGTTAGGCTTTTTGCACCAAACTCTTTTCTTTCATTTAAATTAAAGGTAATAAATCCCAAAGGAGGACAAGGGAAAGGAAAATAAACTTAGGGATGTGATCCTCAATTTTAGCTTAATGTATAGTGTCATTCATGAATTTTTAAACTATTCAATAAGGTCCTTGAATTTTGGGTAAATTTTCAAGTTAGTTGCTGAATTAGATAATTCAGGGACTAGATTAAAAATAGGGATTTAATAATTTAGCATTACATTAAATATTTACCAAAAGTGTATGGATTACATTGAATAAATTAAAAGTTCACGATTGACATTGCACATTAAGCTAAAATTCAAGGATGACATGAATCAAATTAAAAGTTCAGGAATGTCATTGCACATTAAACCAAAATTTTAAAATCTCTTATGTAATTATTCATTTTTTCTTTTGGGTCAAAGTTTGACATACTCAGCATTGATAATAGTTTTGCCAACTCGAGTTCATGTGCTGTACTCATATCGACTATTCGTGTCATGTTGTGTCAATACAACAATATTTCAACTTAACTCTTTCTCTGTGTTGGGCTCTATACGTGCCTCGATTCAAAGGGACAGTAGGGCTATCTATAATCCACAACAATCCCTACCATCCCAGGCTGAACGAATTCCTTCAGACTCAGCACCAAGAGAGACATAACAGCACGAGTAAGTTCAGCTCAGCAGCTTCACCAAATGACATCTGGTTCCCCTCAACCCTCTCTGAAGTTGATAAGTTTCTACTTTTCTCTGTTCATCGTACTCATTTTTGTCAGATTGGCTTCTACTCTATCTTCTACAACATCGAATGAGACATGGGTTACTGGGCATCGAAGGTTCTTCCGAAGATCAAGAAAGTGTTCGAGAAGAATGGAAAGAATGATATAGCTAGTACGAGTACCTAGAGGGGGGTGAATAGGTATATAAAAGATTTTTCTTGAAAATTTCTTTATAATTGCGCAATACTTAGACAGTTGAAGAATTCGCGATAAATAATAATCAACGCAAGACTAAGTAAAGGAAAGAGAGAATTGAACACACGATTTATAGTGGTTCGGCTCGATTCAAGCCTACGTCCACTTTTCTGCACCGACAGCCAATTTGGCTGGATTCCACTATGAACAAAGAGATGTTACAGTGTTGATCTTCCTTGATTTCTAGGTGTAGATGATCTTCCACACTCGCTCAAGGTATCACCAAGTATAGACACTCTCTGTGTATACAATTTTGCTCAGAATGAATCGACTAATAATCAAGGTGCTTCAGACTCTGGAATTTTTCTATCGATCATGCACTTAAACAACTAGAACGTCTTCCTTTTTATACTCCTTTATACCATCATACCCGTTGGCACTTTCCAAAGGAATTCCTCCAATCTACCCGTTGGACGGAATCAATTTAAGAAGATCATTCGAGCTATTAAAGGAACATGACGATAGCCCATCAATCCTGTTCACCCATACAATCAGGATCTTGGTTTCCAAGAATAGAACATTCCAAGAATACTTCGTCGACCATCGGATCTTCAATTGATCTTGATAAGAACAAAAGAATCCGTTATATTTATCCAGCCAAAAAGATCTTCTCCAGAGGATAGGATTAAATCCTCAACCATATACTTCAGCTCTGGATTTCCTTCATCACTGGATCAGAAAGATTGTCAATGAGAATAGTCTTGAGTCTTGAGTCTTGAGTCTTGAGTCTTGAATCTTGAGTTTGGTGATCAGAAAGTCTTCAGACTTTAAACTAGACGATCTGCAGATATCCAGACTAGATTGATAGAAATGTTTTGTCAGCTTCAAAATATTCTGGAAAGATTTCTCCAACAATCTCCCCCTTTTTGATGGTGACAAAACTTTCCTGTAGATTTGAACCTCTTTGACCTGCAAAAACATTTCTCAAGCAGTATGGCTATCTCATAAAGATTTAACAAAACAACCAGACTCTGCATCCACAGAAAATTGGTTAGTCTTTCATGAGTAATACCATATAACAATACTTGAAATAAATGCAAACAGTCAAGCATCTAAATCCACAGCCAATTCAGTCAGATTCAAGTTCACATCCAAGTTCACTCAAGTTCATATTAAAAAACAAACACGTTCAACCACAAAAATAAATTTAAAGTCAAAGAAAGTTGGTTGGTTGGTTCAAATTGCTTTCTCCCCCTTTTTGTCATCATTAAAAAGGTGAGAAAGGAGTCATGTCTGCTTGGGAATGCACACGATCGGAAATCTCCCATGGTGGACTACGCCTTCTAGCCTCTTCAAGTCCTCCCTTAGTTGAGCTACCTCCTCTCCTTTGGCATTGGCTTGAAGTTGTAGAGCGAGGTCTTTCATTTTATCCTCCAGGGTGACTGAAGATGCTTGTCCAGCATTCTTCATGGCTTGAATTTCACAGTCTAGAGCATATATCTGGCCACGCATTTCCAGAAGAACATCCATAATACGACGAAAATCTGCAGAATTGTCCGTCTGAGTACTTGCATTTGTTCTCTCCGATGGAGTGAATGCAGACGATGGCACTTCGTATAGTCTTGCAGATTTGGTGTCGACATATCGTGTCCTTCTTCAGGCATTTGAGAAGCCTGAATTTCTTCTGGATCTACTGGAGATTGTCTTAGACCTTTACTATTGGCAGCATGAGGTGTGGACCTTTGCTCGCCAACTCCCCCTGTCTCTAGGGCATCAAAAGGGGAAGAGTGATGATCATGCTCTTCTGTGTCTTGATTCTCCTTCTCTCCAGATTCAGCTGCAGACTTTTCTTGCTCTTCTTCTCCTTCTTCTTTAGCTTCTTTCTCCTTCTCTCGCTGCTCTTTTTCTTCTTTGTTCTTGGCTTGCTCCTCTTCTTCTCTCTGTTTCTTCTGTTGTTCTGTTGGTTGGGGAACATAACGTCTGGTCCTTATCAAGGCAGTGATTGTAAGATCTTCCTCCTCATCTTCATCCTCCAAGATGAGAGTTCTTTTCTTTTTGGATGGGGCACCAATGGCCTCCTTCCCCTTTCTCTTTGAAGCAGATGGAACTGGAGTTTTCACTCTGAATTTCTCCATTGCCTTGGAAAGTTCTTGCAGACGCATCTTAGTTAACATCTTCAAACCTACCACCATCTTATCGCACGGTTGAACACAAAGTGTGTGTGGAGGTTCAATATTCATGTGTCACGAAGATCTTGGTCACGGACACTGGATAAGGCAATTGTCCCTTGTCCTTTGACATTGCTCGTACATGTGAAAGAGAATAGTGTGAGGAAGAGAGAACTTCATCCCTGAGTTGATTGTGCTGGTGTTGTCACATTTGATTTCTGTGCATGAGTCTTCAATCCCAAAGTCTTGTAGCTGTTGTTTTATCCATAGAATTTGTGAACAGCAGCTTCCAAGAGCTACATACTCTGCTTCTGTTGTTGAGAGAGCTACAGTGCTTTGTTTCCTTGAAAACCAAGATACTGTCCTGCTTTTAAGCAACTGGCAAGTTCCTGAAGTACTCTTTCTATCGACTCTGCAGCCGGCCAGATCTGCGTCTGAATATCCCAGAAGATTAAAGTCTCCCTTCTTAGGATACCAAAGACCAACGCTTGAGGATGAAGCGACATATTTAATAATACATTTTGCAGCACTGAGATGGGATTCTCTAGGGTCTGATTGAAACCTAGCACAGATGCAAACACTCAACAAAATGTCAGGTCTAGAAGCAGTTAGATAAAGAAGTGAACCGATGATGCTCCTGTACAGCTTTTGATCAACTTTCTTCCATTCTTCATCTTTGTCTATCTTCAAAGAGCTTGACATTGGTATGTCAGTCTTCTTGCAATTTTCCAATCCAAACCTTTTGACAAGATCATTAGCATATTTTTCTTGGTAAATGAAAGTTCCTTCCTTCAATTGCTTTATTTGAAGACCAAGAAAGAATGTTAATTCTCCCATCATACTCATTTCAAACTCATCCTGCATAGACTTAGAAAATTTCTTGCATAGACTTTCATTAGAGGATCCAAAAATAATATCATCGACATATATTTGAACAAGTAAAAAGCTTTTGTTTTCCTTTTTGATAAATAAAGTAGTATCTACTTTACCTTTGACAAAACCATTTTGTAATAAGAACTTACTCAGTTTGTCGTACCAAGCTCGAGGTGCTTGCTTTAAACCATACAAGGCCTTTTTCAGTCTGAAGACTGAGTCTGGTTTTTTTGGGTCTTCAAACCCAGGCGGTTGTTCCACATAAACTTCCTCTTGGATAAATCCATTTAGGAAAGCACTTTTGACGTCCATTTGGAATAACCTGAAATTTTTGTAACAAGCAAACGCAAATAATAGACGAATAGCTTTTAACCTTGCTACGGGAGCATAAGTCTCATCGTAGTCTATTCCTTCCTCTTGCGTGTATCCTTTGGCCACGAGTCTTGCTTTATTTCGTACGACTTTTCCTTTTTCATTCATCTTGTTTCTGAACACCCATTTGGCTCCAATAATAGTTTTACCTTTTGGTTTAGATGTCAATTCCCATATATCATTAATGTTGAACTGTCTGAGCTCTTCTTGCATAGCTTCGATCCAGTTTTCATCAGATAAAGCTTCTTCTATGCTTTTTGGTTCAATTTCAGAGATGAGAGCCACAACACTAGACTCTTCACGACTTTTGGATTTGGTTCGAATTCCTTCATTAATTTCGCCAATAATGAGATCTTTCGGATGATTTGGACTTATGCTTCCGATTCTTGGTTGATTTGTCTCGGATGATGATCTCTTTCTTTATTTGAATCTTCATGAACATCTTGATGCTGGTCTTCAGTCGAGACATTTCTTGAGATGTCGGCTTTGGAAAGTCGGAGCAGATTCGAGACTCTTCATGCGAGTCGATTTGGATTCATCTTGTGTAAAGTCTTGAAATTTGACATTCATTGACTCCTCTATCGATCGGCTCTTCTTGTTGTAGACTCTGTAGGCTTTGCTTGATGTAGAATATCCAAGGAAGATGCCTTCATCTAATCTTTCTTCAAATTTACTAACTCGATATTTTGCATTTTTCAATATAAAGCATTTGCAACCGAACACATGAAAGTATGAAACAATGGGTTTCTTACCTTTAAATATCTCATAGGGGGTTTTCTCCAGAATAGGTCTTAGGAAGACTCTATTGATGATATAGCATGCTGTTGAAACAGCTTCAGCCCAAAATCGTGAAGAAATTTTACTTTCAATTAAAAGAGTTCTAGCCATTTCTTGAAGAGATCTATTCTTTCTTTCCACAACTCCATTTTGCTGAGGAGTGTATGGAGAGGAAAACACATGCTTAAATCCAGATTCATCACACAATTTTGTGAAATCTTGATTTTCAAATTCACCTCCATGATCTGTTCTTATAGATGAGATAGCACATCATTTTTCATTTTGAACATTTTTAGCAAATTTTTCAAAATACGAAAAGGTTTCTGACTTACTTGCAAGGAAATATACCCAAGTAAAGCGGGAGTAATCGTCCACAATTACTAGGCAATATTTCTTACCTCCAATACTCTGGGTTCTGGTTGGTCCGAAGAGATCCACATGCAGCAACTGTAATACATGATTAGTAGAGACATGATTTATTGGCTTAAAAGAATTTCTTACCTGCTTTCCCAGAATACATGGTGTGCCTGGATCGGTCCTTTGAAATGGTAATTTGGGTAGATCTCGAACAAGCTGCTTTGATGAGACTTTGGCTAATTGCTTCATATTGATATGACCAAGCTTTCTGTGCCATAAGCTTGCTTCATCTTGAATTGATAATAGGCATTGTGATTCATTCGGTTTCACGTCTAAAAGGTATATATTTCCATGTCTTCGACCCATGAAAGACTGAGTAAAGTCTTTACTGATTCCAGAACATATTCCTTCTTGAAAGGAGATCTTAAAACCGGTATCACACAATTGATTAATGCTGAGAAGGTTATAGTTGAGTCCTTCTACTAGAGAAACATTACTTATTGTGAGATTTCCAATTTTCACAGTTCCAAACCCCACAATGCTTCATTTGCCGTTTCCTCCAAATGAAACATTTCCACCGTTTACTTTAACAAGCTTTATGAAGCACTTTGAGTCTCCTGTCATGTGTCTTGAACATCCGCTGTCAAGATACCACTTTACCCTTTTCTTGACGGAGACCTGCATTCAAAAGAGAGTCTCAAGCTTTCTTTGGTACCCAAATTTTCTTGGGTCTTTTGGTGTTAGTAGGATAACCATTATTAGGCCATACTTTCTTAACAGCTTCCAAACCATAGGACATTCTTTTTCAAAGTGATCCTGACTGTTACACTTTGAACACCTTAGAGCATTTCGACCTACAGACTTTACAAAAACTTTCTTGAAATGATTTTTGTAAGCCTCTCTCGACGGTCTTTTCTTAATTCTTTCTTTTACTTTAGGAAAATCAATCAAAGGAATTGTTTCCGTTGTCATGCCTAGACCAGACTTATTGAAGTAAGGTCTTTGAACGAAAGAACTTTTTCAAGCTTTTCGGATCCTATCGAAAATTTCTTTGAAATATTTGATAAGTTCGTTTTTAAGAAAACATTTTCTTTCAAAAGATTATCTTCTTTTTCTTTAAGAGTAGAAACATTCAAGTCTAAACTTTTAACTTTTTCTTCTAAAATGATTTCCTTTTGTTTTAGGGTTGAGTTTTCCTTTTTGAGTTCGGAAATCCTTTTGAGAGAAGTCTTAAGACTAAAACACAGTTCATCAATGTATTTAGAAACTTTGACAGGAATTTTAAAATCACTTACCTCAAATTCACTGTCTGAGTCTGATCCAGAATCTGAGTCTGAGTCTGAATATGCCAACATAGAGTCTGAATGTGCCATCAGACATATGTTGGCATATTCATTATCACTTTCTTCACATTCTGTATCACTCCAGGTTTCGGCTTTGAGAGTTTTTCGAGACTTCTCAGCTTTTCCTCTTTTCTTCTTCAGAAGAGGGCAGTTGGGTCTGATGTGTCCCTTTTTCTTACACTCGAAGCAGACTACATCTTTGTTTGGTTCTTCATCATCAACAGACTTGGTCTGCTGTCTCTGGAAGCTTTGTTTCTTTGAGTTGAACCTTCTTCATTTTCTATTCAGTTTTCTGAATATTCTTATCATGAGAGCAAGCTCCTCGTCGTCCATATCATCTCCCGAATCGTATCATCGAATCATCATTTGATTTTAATGCAATGGATTTCTTACCTCTTGGATCTCCGTCTTCATTAATTCGTTCCACTTCATAAGACTGAAGAGTTCCAATCAGCTCGTCGACAGATAGAGGCATAATTCTTTGCGTCTCTCTTATTGAAGTCTTTATATGATTCCAATCCTTGGAGAGTCCACACAGCAGCTTGTTCACCTTCATGGGATCAAAAATTTTTTGTCCTTGGTTCTCAAGACCATTGACAATATCTGTAAAACGACTAAACATGTCAGTTATAGATTCTCATGGTTTCATTTTGAAGGCTTCATATTGACCAAGGAGAATGTTGATTCTGGTCTCCTTCACTCGATCTGTTCCTTCATAGGTGATATGTAATCTGTCCCACACTTCTTTTGCTATAACACAAGAAGATATTCTGTTATATTCAGTTGGAGACAAGGCACAATATAAAGAGTAAATTGCTTTTGCATCGAGTGCTTATCTCTTGTTTATCTCTTCCGAGTCATTCGCTGGTATCAATAGTTTCTTTCCCTCTTTCAGAGATTGATGCAGCAGCAGGAGTGATTCCTCTTTCCACAACGTCTCATTCCAGAGGATCCTTTGATCGCAGGAAAGCTTTCATCTTGTTCTTCCAGATGTTGTAATCCTTTCCATCAAAATAGGGTGGTCTGGTATTGCTTTGCCCTTCCACCAGCCCTGGTGCTAGCATACTAGCCATGGATCTTTTACTCTGAAGTAAAACACTTCAAATAAAGTAAGAACACGAGCTCTGATACCAATTGATATAGCTAGTACAAGTACCTAGAGGGGGGTGAATAGGTATATAAAAGATTTTTCTTGAAAATTTCTTTATAATTGCGCAATACTTAGACAGTTGAAGAATTCACGATAAATAATAATCAACGCAAGACTAAGTAAAGGAAAGAGAGAATTGAACACGCGGTTTATAGTGGTTCGGCTCGATTCAAGCCTACGTCCACTCTTCTGCACTGACAGCCAATTTGGCTGGATTCCACTATGAACAAAGAGATGTTACAGTGTTGATTTTCCTTGATTTCTAGGTGTAGATGATCTTCCACACTCGCTCAAGGTATCACCAAGTATAGACACTCTCTGTGTATACAATTTTGCTCAGAATGAATCGACTAATAATCAAGGTGCTTCAGACTCTGGAATTTTTCTATCAATCACGCACTTAAACAACTAGAACGTCTTCCTTTTTATACTCCTTTATACCATCATACCCGTTGGCATTTTCCAAAGGAATTCCTCCAATCTACCCGTTGGATGGAATCAATTTAAGAAGATCATTCGAGCTATTAAAGGAACCTGACGATAGCCCATCAATCCTGTTCGCCCATACAATCAGGATCTTGGTTTCCAAGAATAGAATATTCCAAGAATACTTCGTCGACCATCGGATCTTCAATTGATCTAGATAAGAACAAAAGAATCCGTTATATTTATCCAGCCAAAAAAACTTCTCCAGAGGATAGGATTAAATCCTCAACCATATACTTCGGCTCTGGATTTCCTTCATCACTGGATCAGAAAGATTGTCAATGAGAATAGTCTTGAGTCTTGAGTCTTGAGTCTTGAGTCTTGAATCTTGAGTTTGGTGATCAGAAAGTCTTCAGACTTTAAACTAGACGATCTACAGATATCCAGACTAAACTGATAGAAACGTTTTGTCAGCTTCAAAATATTCTGGAAAGATTTCTCCAACAAAGAAGACTATGGCTGCGGAGGATTGCAAGTCCTTCAATAATTTTAAGGCTAGCTAGCATAATTACTTACATATTTATAGGTTTATAGATTTGCGTGGTTCCATGAACAGGATGAGATAGACAAGGAGTTCGAGGAGAAGAAGACAGCTTTAGCCAAAAGTAGTGGAGATACACGAGGCTTCATCCACAGAAGTTAAGGTACGAGCGGAACCTCAACATTCGATCCAATACCGTTGGTCCTACGTCTATCCATAAAACCTAAGAATAACGAATGTGGTTGGTATGCCGTGCTACAAACAGGGTCTTGTTAAGGTGCCCAAGGAAGCAGGATTCAAGAAGAACTCGACCACTGTCAACAAGTTCCTAGAAGGGCTTGTGAAAATCGGTACTTTTTTTTTTCCTAACAACATGTTGCTTATATCAGCATGTGCATCGATGCCTCATTTGATTCAGTGTCCGCATCATCTGTATAAGTGCCTCATCCTTATGTATCTCATATCTCTCCGCACGTGTATCATCTTTATCTATGCGAGAAGCAAGTATAAATGATCTGATATTGTATGTAGGCAGGGTTGATCACCTCCAAGCGGCTGTGCAGAGTTCCGTGGATTGAAGCCAGTGTCGGAAGCGTAGACGAAGTATGGACCAGCCTTGGTATCGGGGCCCGTGCTATTTGTATTTGAGAAGGTGTCCACTTTTATAATCACTGATGAGAAGGATGTTGAGGCTTCTCCTGCAGAGGCAGAAACTTCTGGAGAGGCGACTGTGGTGGTGGAAGAGGAGGAGATTGTCGTATAAGAAGACAAGAACGAAGAAGCGGCGGTGGAGGCCCCGGAGCCTGTCAAGGAGGCTGCGGAGCTACCCAAACCGTAGAAAAGGTTAAAAAAGGAGCGGTATCATCAATCAAACATGTACTTCTGGTTTCATTTTCATTTTTCCCGAATCAATTAATTAGTTCAATTGTCACCTATTTTGAGTGTGGTCTCTGGGATGTTGCAATGCGAAAGCGATGAAGCGGGTGCTACCATATGACCTCTACATATCTCCCCAGGGGAGGGGGAGAGGCTGACGGAGACGTTGTAGAAGTGTTTTGGTCATAATGGATACACACGAGCACCCCCTTTGTCTTTTGGTAAATCTCTGACGGAATTATCTCAAAAACTCACGGAAGGACAAGTCATTGCATAAATCAAGGTTTATCCCGCAAATTTCTTTCGTTTAAGGGACAATTGCACAAATGATCTGTAAATTTTAACTCAAATATAATATAGTCCCTAAAGTTTTTGTAAATATTCAATTTAATCTCAAAATTATACGAAAATGTTCAATGTTGTATATCTATCAAAAGTGATATATATACTCATTACTCGCCAGTGATTCAACATAAATTCCTAAGTAATTCGTTTGTTGTGCATTGAGAGATTAATAGTTTCTTTCCGACTTTTATCCAACAACAACAAATCTTTACTCTCTCTCTCTCTCTCTCTCTCTCTCTCTCTCTCTATATATATATATATATATATATATATATATATATATTTCACAAAAGATCTTTATTTTTAAGGAGAAAGCACGCACACGTGCCAGCGCATGCCATGTAAATTACTAGCATTGAGCGTCCGAAGATTAATATTTTCACATGCTGGACTGGGAGAAATACAGAAGCGGTTTATTAGTGGCGTATGATGCAGGAGTCAAACCATCAAGGGTTAGGGCAGGTGTCCTCAAATTCCTTGCGCATTCATGGACCTACCAAGATAGACACCGAAGACAGATTCACTTGGCTTGTGGCTACATATAGTCTCATATAAAACCAGAGAGAAGCATTGTGAGTTATTGGTCCGTTGGGTCTGCAAATTGTGGAGAAGTTTTCTTCCTAGGGAGTATGAACATGGCTTTACGCTTCAGGTCTCCCATTTATTGGGCTCTATACAACCTTGAAAGTGAAAAGTTTGAGGCATTTGGAGTCGAAGTCGATTCTCGCTATAGCATTCAATTGGTTCCTTGTCTAGAGAGTTTGATTTCTCTATCGTCGGTTGAGAAATTTGCCTAGCGACATATTAAAGACTTCCATTTGCATAAATAAGACTCTCTCTTTAAGTTCCACGTACTTTCCATAATATAGCTCTTGGTCGGTTTCGAATTTATGACTCCTTTGGACTGGAGTTGAGGGGATTTCCCATGTTCTCTTTATTTTGGAAAGTGCATTTCTCACGTGACTTTTTTTCTTTTAGTTTCTCTATCATCAAATGTCTTCCCGACCAGCTCCCTATATGGGGTAAAGACTATTTTCTTTGTTTCCACAATTTTCTGTTGACGGCAAGGGATAGTTATATGACCACTCTCTCGACTTCAAGACTGAATAAATCGCGAATGTAGTCCTTTTCGACAATCTCGTTTGTTTGCACGAAACATCAACATTGGACGATCTTTTTGTGTCTACTGATCTTCCATTTTTACCATAGCTTTGCTTCGAACCTGTTTGTATAATACAATTGCACTCCTTGCTTTGTCTTTAACTAACGTAAACAAAAGCCCTTGTATTCTTAAATAGCCTCTATAATTCTAGCTTTGCATTCAGTTCTGTATAATGTTCATCTACTAGCACAATGTCATCATTGGAAGGGGTCGAAAAAGAATCACTATGGATTTTATAGTTCTATAATTATTTGGAATCTTTTGTTACCCCCTCCATGTACCCTTACGGGAGGCATCGCTTTTATACATGTCTTTCATTGCTTGTATGTATGCAGCATGAACCCTTTCTTCCCCCAAAATCCTTGAAAGGACTTCTTAGGAGTCTTATGGCATGTTGTTTCCAGATATATGGATACCATGTGCGAGTCCTTATCTTTGTCACCTTACTTTGCACTATGCTTAAAAAAACTAAAGACATGCACTTCATTAAAGAAAGCTAGAGACAACTTTGCCGCCTATTATTTTTGAAAAGCTTCCCTGGTTAGGTAAATTTCCTCTTATACCAGCTACCATTAAAGGGCTTTGCTTCCGTTCTGGATTGGTCGGAGTCTTATCCATTTGCATATTCTTAAAGTTCACTGACGTATGCATTTTTAAATAAACGCGCTTGCTCTTATTGGGGAACACCTGCTTTAAGCTGAGGCTACTTTCAGTCATTCTAAACTTCTAATGTTCTTAAGTAGGAGGCTGGGAGATATTCTGGATGCTTTCCTGAAAGAGTCTCAAAGCCTCGCCTTTTCCTCACGAACAAGAGGCAGATTGCACCGGGTGAGCTCTAAGGTTGCTCTTTTCGTTTTTGTAGATCTGACCATACCATTAGTGCCTATAATTTTCTTACACCATGCTATTGTATGCTCTAATAAGAGCAAAGTGATTGCAATGTAAAAGACATTTGGAAAATTTCCGGGCCAGATGGGATTTTATTGATCAGACCAGAAAGATAATTGTTATCTTTGAACCAATGACATACCTGGTTAACATAATGTTTTATATTGGGTGACCCGCTATTGCCAAAAGGAGATTGATGTGCTATTTCTATTCTACCATGAATCTAGAAACAAGTCCTTGCTCGGCAGACTAAGCTATTACTGTGAACCTTGGCAGCTACGAGTTATCCGCGGAGAAGTTTAGAGGTAAAAAGGAAGCCCAAAGGTTCCGATAAACAAAATTGAAAATCTCTCGTTGGAGATACGATCATGGATCAAAACCCTTTTGTCACGACCTCTTTTTTCCATCCGGGGAAAAAAAGAAAGGTTTAGGGGTATTTGCCTAAAGAGACGGACCAACGGCCCTAAATTAGGCGTGGGCTCTCCCAAGCCCATACCTCGCAACATTGGATTTTGAATTTTAATTCTTAACAACCTATGTACTTCTAGGAGTCGCCACTAGCCTATTAGGGTTGGCTAGAAACCAACCGAGACACGGGAGTGTTGCCTCGATTACTACGCAACCAGAGATTTCTAGGAACGGAGACTTGTTTATGCTAATGTTTCTATTAGCGCCCTTGCGGTACCACTAACTTGGAAGGTTGTTTATCTAAATGGTCACACAATCTTGATTACCAATTATAACCTTTATGAAACCACTAAGTGTCCATGCAAATGTTTTTGTAGGTTTTTTTTTTTTTTTTTTATATGTCTAGACTAATTCTAACCTAATTTAGAGGAGAAATTTACACTCAAATTAATGAAAAAATGATGCGGTAAGTATACATCCACGAAATTAAAATGACTTGAAAATAAATACGGAAAAGGAAAACCCGATACAAGTCGGGCAAATAATATTACATGGTCTTGTTATCACGCCCCGGGATAGGACCTCGTGAGCGAAATGGGAATTTAAATACGCATGATATTACTCTAAATGCATGAAATTACTCTATATAATTTTAATCTATGCAAAATGGATTATTTACAAAAATTGTTATAAAATACCAAATAGCATTAAATTAGGAAAATGACATTTTAAAATTAGGAAAATTCCATATATGCCATTTCTATCCTAATTTGATGTTATCCAACATTTTTGATATTTTTGAAATTTTCAGATTTTTCTTTTTTTTTTTCAAAAAAAATATTAATAATGATTCCTTAAACCGATCTATGCTAACATGGAGTAACACATCACATGAATATCACAACGATTAAGCTCAAATCGACCGCTTCGAGATTGAAGCTTGGTTTCAACATTTTATCGAATACTTGGCTTGCATCAAATCACCCCAAAACGGCTTCTTCGGGTCATGTTCGTGGCCTTCAATCTCGACCCATAAGCAATCTCATGTGAATGTAAAGTATCAAGGATATACTAATACATGCAAAGAACGTGTTTGACTAGAAATTACAGCCTAGAACATGCAAAAACCGAACTGAAAACGGCCTCCAATATGCGGGTTGGAGCTGTTTTGCAAAACTGGTGATGAACCCAAGTCAAACAGCCATGCCAAATGCTCAGATTGAAGCTCCGACAACCATCACATGCCATATCTATATGAAATATTGCTCCATCTAGATGAAAATAGGTAACACTTACTTTCAAATGCAACAAACATTACCGAAAACGATCAACCGAACGCATCAAAATGAGCTTTCCAAGAAGCATTCATGCATGATCTATGCTGGCCAACCATGTCTCAATGTGGTTTTTGGCTCATGTTATAGATGGTTTCATGGTTCACAAGGAGATTTGAAGACTTAACCGGGTTGTCCTATGCATCATTTGTACTCCCATGTAACATTCATCAAAGTCACAACGAAAAAAAAATCATGCAAGGGGGAGTAACAAGTCGAGCATGTAGGGGCATTGAAGAGGTCTTAAACACCTAGAAAAATTTTAGCTTCAGAAATCAGCTCTTTAGACTAGTTTCCTTCTCGATTTTCGTGATCAAAACATGTTCAAACTTGAACAAAAATACATCTAGAACGCTTACCTTGCTTCCTAGTTTCTTTTTCAAACAACTCTTGGCCAAGGAAACCATGAAATTGTCTTTTGGAAGCACGTGAAAGTTGGTTCCTTCAAGCTGAAAGTGAGATCTGCAGAAGAAAAAGTGACAACGAAGCTTTTCGTTGACTTCCAAAGCTAGACTTCCAAACCTTCCTTGTTGGCCAAGTTAAAATCAACCTAAACTATATGTATTATAGTTTGGCGTGTAAGTCATGGCTTTCCTCATTTGTCTCTCAAGTTTCTCAAAAGCACTCGCTTTTCCTCACTCGTGACCAATCAGGCTCAACACTAGAAAAAATTTTCGGACTTTCTGGGTTTGCCAGGAGGGCACTGTTTCGGGGGGCTTTAGGAGGCCTTCCCGATCTCCATTTGGGACGTGCGACCTATGGTTGGAAAGATTTTGGAATGAATTTTCACTCTCTAGTTGAAGGTTTTGGCTAATTTTGGCCGTAGGTGTGTGAAAATCTCACTTTTCTCTCTCCAGGTCGGTTTGGAATTTCTGGTTTCTCTCTTCTGGAGTTGCTTCTGAAGGTGTGTTTGGGGAACGATTCCAAGCCCTCTCTCGTGTTTCCCGTCTTCTCCCCCTTATCCCTCGAATGATCATGCTTCATAGATCTTATTCACTGCCTTAAGCAATCTCTTCCCCAGCTTTTTGCCCTCCTGCCAAGCCTACCAACTAAGCAGTCCACCCACTCTCTGATTTAGTCAAAATTTTCCAATTTTGCAGATGTTGAGTGTGCCGGTTTTGCTGCGACTTTCCCGTGCTTCCAGCAGCTTATCCCTGGCAAATTTTCGTCCACTTGCACTACTCATTACGGTCTTTCATCACGTGCAAAGATCAGGCCGGTTGGACAGCCAAGGAGGATATGGTGGGGCCACCAAGTTGCTTGCTCAACAACTCCGACTTCAAACCAACTTGTGGACTAGGATTTGTCAGCCGGTTTAAGTGCTTTAATCCATGAATTTAGCTGCGATTTTTGTTCAATTAACAAGCTCATGTATAGTAGTTTAAGATCTTAATCAGATTTTGCGATTTTGCCCACCCAAGTTTGCAAAAAAAGTCCCTCAAAGTTGGCCATTTTCTTATCCGAAAATACCCGATTCAATACAAATGTGATCTTTTTGGCTCAATTTGATTGATTCGACTTGACCCAAATTCAATTTCAACTTAATTGATGACCAAGATGATGATTTAAGGGCTCAGGCGCAAATTTTACAAAATTTGCGAATTGGTCCCTCAACTTTTAGAAATTGCATTTTGGCCCCAACTTGCCATTTGAATTCCAATCTGACCTCCTGGGCTTGGCTAGTCACATTTAGATCATTGGCCCCAACTTGCTCTTCTCTCTTTTTTTTTAAAAATTATTATTTTTTATAGGAAAAATGTCTTTCATTTAAAACACTATATTAAACACCTAGATAACTTATATGCAGGAATTTGACATGAAATATTTTTGGGCAAAAATTTAGGTGTCAACAGTTGCCCCAAGGAAGCTCAAAGAGGTTTCTTTCAAAGATATGGTGACAACTAATTTTTTTTTAAATAATAAAATGAAAATGCAAGTGGGCTTAATGTAAAGAGCGTGGTTTAAGGATGTATCTATGAATACTTTGAAAAGTGTGGTTTAAGGATATATCCACAAACCTTGTGGTTTAAGGCAGTCCCACGAACCTTGTGGTTTAAGGCAGTTCCACTAACCGTGTGGTTTAAGGCAGACCCACTAACCGTGTGGTTTTAAGGTAGTCCACTAATCGTGTGGTTTAAGGCAAACCCACTAACCGTGTGGTTTAAGGTAGTCCACTAACCGTGTGGTTTAAAGTAGACCCACTAACCGTGTGGCTTAAGGTAAACCCATTAACCGTGTGGTTTAAGGTAGACCCACTAACCGTGTGATTTAAGGCAAATTCACTAATCTTGTGGTTTAAGGCAGTCCCACTAACCGTGTGATTTAAGGCAAATTCACTAACCTTGTGGTTTAAGGCAGTCTCACTAGCCGTGTGAATTGTATGGTTTGAGGATGACTAAGAATCTCTTGAAAATGCATGGTTTAAGGCTGACCCATGAACCCGTTGAAATTGCATGGTTTAAAGGTAACCAAGAACTCTTGAAAGTGCATGATTTAAGGCTATCTCATGAACCCTTTGAAATTGCGTGGTTTCACTTTGGAGAAACTTGTCATTCGAGAATATTTTGAAATGGACACTGCACATCAAATAGAATTCATTATAACAAGTATTCTAGTAGCGAAAGCATACTAGATAAGATCAATTTCAGCACATGTCATCAAAAACAATATCAAAAGTGTGTCAGTAATGCGAAAGTAATGATTGCATAAACAAATCAAGTTAATTCCAACTACTTGACAAACTCGCAAAATTGTCATCATGCTCGGATGATATCATTTATCGTCAAATTCTCTTGGGAGAAAAGTCATTGTCGAAATTACCTTGACTTATGAGAAAGGTTTGTTAAGTATGCCAAGCAAGGACCCCTAGTCAGAAAGGGCTTCTTGCATATTCTCAAGAAAATGGCTATTTGATCCTATCTATTCATATGGGAAATAAACTGATCACTCAATCTCACTCTTCCAGTGTACAATGCTTTGAATCATTCACAATAAGTACACATTGACCAATCTAAAAGGTCTTTTAGGGGGACCGTAGTGCAGGTTTGGTCATGGTTTCAGCAATGGATAGACATCATTGACTATGAAATGAATTAATCACCGATCACATCTTCGCCGGGTTTACAAGTCAAGAAACCTTAAGATGAGAAAAGACCACCTTGCTATTACTTCTTCGAGCGGCATCTTCTTTAGAAAATCCCAATTTCCACTCGAATTATCCCAATCTGAAGAGACTTCGGGAATAGGTTGTAATGTTGGTTCCGTGAAAGGCTCAAAAGGCTCAACACTTTTTCAAAGAATAATTTGAGAGTTGGTGATTATCATGGCATCATTACATTATCATCTATCCATCTTTTTTTTTTTTAAGCGCTAGGCTTTTAAAATTCAAATTGTCTCGAAAGTCCTTTGGCTAATCATCTTAACATAATGACTTTTGCATTTGCAATGATTTTCTTTTCAATGCAAGCATTTCTATTCCCTGGGCATTGGCCTTGCTTTTACCAGGCACACTACTTTTTCATGCCCTTCAATTTTCATTTGACTTTTGCTCTTTTGGACTTTTTGAGCTCTTAAGACTTTCGAGATGCTTTTCATATTCTCATGTAAACACCAATTGCATTGGTAAATAGTATTCCATGCCCCCAATGTGGGGAGATAATCACCACTCGGGTTTTAGAAATGAACGATTAGGCTCAACTTAGTTTAAGCAAAGGGTATCGGCGTTTGGGTAGAGAAAAGAATGCTCTTCTTCACCTTGGGATGCTTCGAGCTTCCATAAGAACTCACCTGAAGTTACCATAAAATGATTTATGCAAGTGAGCGTAAGGAAGCCTTTCTCATCTTTCCTCTCCAAATAATGTCAACCCAGACCTCCATAATTGCCCCATCGTGGGGTGGTTCTTGACAGGGGTATTTTGTAGAAAATTCTTCACATTAAAAGGCTCAAATGGGCTAACTATTTTCACTTGTAGTGTCTATGATAGAAGAAAGAAATGCCTCTTATCATGTTGATCTATGTACCGCTTGCGAATGAGTTCATCGACCTTAAACGACACGGGTTTTCTTTCTCGCTTGAATCCCATAGTGCTTAAAGGACATGTTTGGAAATGGGTTGCCTTTCTTCATCCTAAGTGTTTCTCGCTTGGCATAAGTAACATCACCTTTCATTTTTGTTGAGATCATCTGGGTGGATTAATCTCCATAGAGAATTTTGATTCGAAATGACTAATCCGCCGAGTGGATGGACAAATTAAAGGTAAAGAAGATTTTCGCGAATTTTGTGGAAAACTTGTTTCCTCAATTTCCATTTTTTGTGCTTATTTCTAGAAAAACATTAAGTGTTCTCTCTTTTTTTTTTCCTTTTCTTTTTCCTTTTTTTTTAAAATGGAAATTCTCCATTTGTTTTCCATTTGATTTTGAGAAGAAGAGTACTTACCTGTGCCTTAGTAGTCGGGTGACCCCCTTGATTAGTTTCACCATTTGGCAGCAAACAGCAGCATGAACCTATTGTTTTAAGGCTTGAAGAGATTCTCAGGTCTTTGGTCTCATTAGTTCGAGCGCTTTCCTCCTTTTGCAAAAGTAAAAGATGCAAGAAAATTTTATTTATTATTTTTTTACATTTTATGGCAAATTCATTGCCGCTTCCAGGGATCGAACCCTGGCCGTTCTCGGACCACTTCATTCCCCATACCACCAGGCCGAAGCGCTGGTAGTGTCCATGAGGCGCTTCTTTTTTATTTAATTGAACTGTCTCTAGAATAACACATCTTTTAAACCAAGTTAGGTGAATTGGACATGTGTTACCTCCACATATTTGCTTGGTCGATATGTATTTCGCTTAAATCAATTTCTTGGCTTTACTCTTCGGATACTGACGTTCCTGCCAAATAGGGAAACTACGTCAAAAAAAGAGGTTAGAGAGGGTATATCGGAAATGATACCAAATTACCCTTCTCCTGAGTTTGTATTTGACAACTTCTGGGAATGTCTCGAATGTGGACCATTGCCTTTTGTTTTGTCATTTTAATTTTTTTCATTTTACAATCTTTCCACCCAAGCAACTAGATACACATAACACGAACACATATGCATGTATAGAATGTATGCACGCAATGCATGATGCGAGTGCTAAGTGACTCGGGTTGTACAAGAAATGGCTATACAGCCTTGATTTCATTCATGGAAAGTATTTCTTGACCACATCAGCGTTTACAGGCTTTGGCAGCTCATGGCCGTCCATTTCCACCAGAATTAAAGCCCCACCAGGTAGTATTTTCTTAATGACATAAGGGCCTTCATAATTTGGAGTGAATTTTCCGCGTGGGTCTGGTATGATAGGCAATACCTTCCTCAACACAAGTTCATCCACTTGGAAATGTCTCGGTCGAACTTTGCGATTAAAGGACTTTGCAACTCGCTTCTGGTAGCATTGACCATGGCATAGTGCACTAAGTCTCTTCTCATCAATCATATTTAGCTGTTCGTATCTCTGCTGCATCCACTCAGCTTCCGAGAGTTTAATCTGCGAGAGAATCCTTAATGAGGGAATTTCCACCTCTATCGGTAAGACTGCCTCCATACCATATACAAGCGAGTAAGGCGTTGCCCCTGTCGAAGTACGTATTGAGGTTCGATATGCCAACAACGCATATGGCAATCGTTCATGCCAATCATGATAATTGTCTGCCGTCTTAGATAGGATCTTCTTTATGTTTTTGTTAGCTGCCTCCACTGCTCCATTCATTTGCGGGCGATAAGGTGACGAGTTCAAATGGCGAATTTGGAATTCACGAAGCAACTCGTCCACAATCTTGTTATTCGATTCGAGCCGTTATCAGTAACAATGGCTTCTGGTACACCATAACGAGCAATGATGTCATGACGAATGAATTTTGCTACGTTTTTCGCAGTGACGTTGACATATGAACTCACTTCAATCCATTTTGTGAAATAATCAATAGCTACCAAAATGAAGCAATGCCCATTAGAAGCTTTGGGGTTAATTGGCCCGATTATATCTATTCCCCACATGGAAAATGGCCACGGCTGAGACATCAAGTGCAGTTCGTTAGGTGGGGCATTGACGTTGTCTCCGTAAATTTGACACCGATAACAATAGCGAAAATGTTTGATACAATCGGTTTCCATGCTTAACCAGAAATATCCGAGCCTCATGATCTTCTTTGCTAAAAGGTGGCCATTCATGTGTGGTCCGCACTCTCCCTCGTGTATTTCTTTCATTAGCTGGTTGGCTTCTCTAGCATCAACACATTTCAACAGGACTGAATCAAATGATCTTTTGTAGAGCACATTGCCAGAAACAAAGAATTTTGACGCTAGCTTCTTGATATATTTCTTGTCAGCTACCTCACATCCTTGAGGAAATTCTCCCGATTGGAGGTAATTCAAGATGTCGTGGTACCATGGCTCTCCGTCTAGCTCGCCTTCAACTAACATACAGTAAGCTGGGTGCGTGAGAATCTCGATCTTTAATGGCTCAATATCCAATCCCTCCATCACATGCAACATTGATGACAATGTGGCCAATGCGTCAGCAAATTGATTTCGGGACCTTGGCAAATATTCAAAGGATATTTCCTCGAATTCCTTCGTTAATTCTTCAAGGAATTCATGATAAGGGATCAGCTTATGATCGCGTGTCCGACGACCCCTCGTTTTGCAGAATAATAAGTGCAGAATTGCCATATACCTATAAATTCTTGACATTCATGTCAATGGCTAATTGCAAGCCGATGATGCACGCTTCGTATTCTGAGATATTATTAGTGCAAGGGAATGTCAATATTGCAGCTACGGGATAATGTTGGCCAGCTGGAGAGATCAAACTGCCCCGGTCCCGAGACGAGATAAATTTACAACCCCGTCGAAGTACATGGTCCATTTATCATTTGCTACGCAAAATACGTTCGTCCGGGAAGTCCGCCTGTGTCGTAAAATTCTGCTTCTCTAGGATTTTCAGCCAACATATCGGCTATGGCTCTCCCTTTGACGACTTTCGTGCTACGCTTTGTATATCAAATTCGGAAATTAGGACTTGCCATTTAGCCATCTTCCTAACTAAAGCTGGCTTCTCTAGCAAATACTTGATTGGGTCATTCTCTATCACGAGCAAAATCTGATGGTGAAGAGTGTATTGGCGTAGTCGGTGCAATACCCAAATCAATGCTACACATGTTTTTTCCACTTCTAAGTAATTCATCTCAGAAACAGTGAATTTCTTGCTAAGATAATATATCGCGCATTCTTTTTTATCACTTGGCCTCTTCTGGGCAAGCATGGCCCCTAGTGACTCCTTATGGATGGTTAAGTATAGGACCAGTGGTATTCTTGGAACTGGTGGTACTAGCACCGGTGGTTGAAGAAGGTATTGCTTTATCTCTTCAAAGGCTTTCTGGCATTCGGCGTCCCATTCAATCTTAGTATTCTTCCTCAGGAGTTTGAAGAATGGTTTGGCTGTCTCCGACAATTGAGAAATGAATCTTGCGATATAGTTCAATCTACCAAGGAGACTTCGAACTTCCTTGACAGTAGAGGGAGCTTTGAGGTTGCAAATGGCTTTAACTTTCGACGGATCGATTTCAATGCCTCAGCTACTGACCATAAAACCTAATAGCTTCCCGAGACTTTGCCCCAAATATGCATTTGGCGAGATTAAGTTTCAGCTTAAATTTCCTGAGCCAATCAAATAACTTCTTTAGAACCCTAATATGCTCTTCTCCATGCTTTGATTTGGCAATCATATCATCGACATATACCTATATTTGCCCATGCATCATGTCATGGAATAAGGTGACCATTGCTCTTTGATATGTGGCTCCCGCATTCTTTAGGCCAAACGGCATCACGCTGTAACAAAAGGTCCCCCATGGTGTAATGAAGGATGTTTTACTCTTATCCTCCTCTTTTATCTTAATTTGGTTGTATCCAGAGAACCCATCCATGAAGGAAAATAGTTCAAATCCCGCGGTGCTATCAACCAAAACATCAATGTGCGGTAGCAGGAAATCATCCTTTGGGCTTGCTCGGTTTAAATCCCGATAGCCTATGCAAACTCTCACCCGTCCATCCTTCTTCATGACCAGAACGATATTAGCAATCCAATCAGCATAATGGGATACTTCGATGAATTCCACTTTTAATAGCTTCATAACTTCTTCCTAAATCTTCTTAGAAAGCTCAGGTTTCATTCTTCGAAGTTTTCGCTTTTTTGGTGGCATATTTGGGTCAGTTGGTAGAGTGTGTTTCACGATTTTTGGGTCTAGTCCTGGCATATCCGCGTAGGACCATGCGAATATATCTTGATATTCCTTTAAGAATTCAACCATTCTTTTTGCCTCGATCTCTGAAAGGCCCGCCCCAATCTTGGTTTCCTTAACATTTTCATACAATAACTGTTTGTTCGGCTATAAAGGGTTTAGATTCTTCATGGCGAATCCAATCTCTTTCGATGTCTTTCTGGATATCATTATCCTCGTCAGATTCGAAGAGACTTTCATTAGGCAATTCCGAGTCACATATATATGCATCATGATTATGCCGAATGACATGCCTGAGATGCAAATGATGGGGTCAGTAAAATCACTTAACGAATGCCATGCATGATGCACATTCAAAAATTCTTTTTGAATAACAATTTGAAAAAAATATGAATTAGGAGATTGTCCTCATATCCTCAGACATCTTTTCCCAAAACTTTGAAAACTAGGAGTCATGAGGAAGTCCAACCTCAAAGCATCATCATAGGATTGGTGGAATACTTCCTCA
Source organism: Eucalyptus leucophloia subsp. euroa (assembly GCA_017140325.1). Taxonomy (NCBI): domain Eukaryota; kingdom Viridiplantae; phylum Streptophyta; class Magnoliopsida; order Myrtales; family Myrtaceae; genus Eucalyptus; species Eucalyptus leucophloia. The sequence goes on from CM029470.1 coordinate 34,405,811, forward strand.
TGCCCTTAATAAAACATGGATGCATTTGTATTAACATGATAAGGCCGTTTTACAAGGTTCAGATCTTGGACCACGGTTCACAGTCCAATACCTTGATTACAAACGAAACTAACAAAAGTAGCTAAACAACTCTTCCCATGTAAGGGAATACATAAAGGAAATGACATAAAACTAAACAGGATAGGTAAGTAGGATCCCTACTCCGAAAGCTGGAAGAAGCCTGCAGAAGGCTCCGCCTTGTCATCATCAAAGGTGACACACACATAGTTGGTACCAAATAGGTCTGCTATGTCTAAGATTGCTCCCTCCTCTTCTTGTAGTAGCTCAGGTGACTTGGTAAAGGTCTTCTCCAATGGTGGATAAAGATCCTTTAGTGATGGAAGGAGTAAGCCTTGCTGATTTTGTATTGCATTAGTGCAACTTCCATATTCAATTCGTCCCATATAACCTCCGCACACATCTCGACCCCAACGTTTACTTTGGCCCATGTGTCCCCCATGCATACTTCGGCCTCCACGATTGCCTCGGCCCATACGGCCTCCATGGTAACCTCGGCCTCTACCTCGCCATATACGCCTTGACCATCAAGCTCTTCATATTTCACCTGACTCTCCAGATATTTTTGGTAGCCTAAACCTACTCTTTTATGATTCTTGGGGGCTTCAATGGGCTTGGTAATACCTTGGGCATACACTCCCAATCCTAATCCGGGAGTATGACCGTACTTCAATAGCACTCTACTTGACATGATAAACGAGCCAGATATTTCAAGACTCTTAAGAGCGGTCCCAATGGGTACATAGACCATTGAGACTAGCTCGAAGGTATGGTAGCTAGATTCCTCCTTCTCCTCAAGCTCCACATACGGGATGGCTGTGTCTTGAAAGATCTTAAAATCAGTTTCTGCACGAACGGTTACAATTTTCCCCTCTGAAATGAACTTAACCATCTGATGTAGAAAGGAAGGCATAGCTTCAGCGGCATGGATCCATGGTCGACCCAATAAGAAATTAAAAGCGCTGGGGATATCCAACACTTGGAATTTTGTCAGGAATGAGGTAGGGCCGATCAAAAGGTTGAGCTCAACTTCCTCGATTGTCTCTTTATTTACACCGTCAAAAGCTCGGACGGTATACTTGGATGGTTTAATTTGCTCTTTACCAACCCCGAGATGACGAAGGGTGGCTAATGGACAAATATTTAGAGCGGACCCATTATCAATTAAGACCCGAGCTACCATCATATCGCAACACTTGGCTGATATGAGCAAAGCCTTGTTATGATCACGTCCCTCCTCCGGAAGATCTTCGTCTGAGAATGAGATTTGGTCCTTCAAGAGAATGGACCCAATGAACTCCTCCAGCTGCTTGTCCCCAATAGTCTCCGATACGTGTATCTCATTTAAAATCTTCAATAGTGCATTTTTGTGTTTCTCAGAGGTCTTGAACAACTCTAAGAGCGAAATCTGGGCGGGCATCTTCCTTAGCTGCTCTACTACTTCAAACTCACTAGATTTGATCATCGCCAAAAATTGCTTCGCTTCCTCATCAGTAACAGCTTTCTTTTCCATAGCTTCTGCGGGTGCATAACAGCGACCTGATCGGGTAACAGCATCGACTTCATTTGTCCCATAATCCCATGGGACTGCCTTAGGATCGAAAGTAGTGACAGGGCTTTTGGGATCTCATCTGGATCGCATGGTGGCAACTCAATTATCATCCGTTTGGACTCAGCCTCTCCTAGCTCTAAGTTCGCGAACTCCTCGGCCGCCAAATCAATAACCACGTGTTTAAACTCGCTCTCATTAGAGCCCCATTGCTCTTCTTCAATAGATAAATCGATGATTACTGGTGTCATCATGGCGACGGTTTCTTCCTTGAGCTCGGTTAAGTCGTCCATGCCTCCCCACCCATTAGGGACGGTTTCTTTAGGATCCATGAAAAAGCTTGGAGGAGGTGAGTATTTGACGAGATAGTCATACTTTCCACTTGGTTGGCCTAGTGTATCTACCACTTCGCCCTTTTCTAGTGCCATCTTCAAAAATGCACGATCTCCGCAAACTCTTTTAGCTTTGAGCTCGGATTCAACATCTAAGGCTTCTCCTTCATTTATGATTAACGGTTCGGTTTCCTTGGCTACGTCGACATCATTTGGTATTTTGACAGTGCTTACCTCCTCGACTGACATCTCCACAACCATCCCAAATTCACAACAAGAATTCTTGGGAGAGAAATCAATTACAGCTGTCATCGTCTCATTTGCTTGGCCTCCTCCTCCATTGTGAATTATGCCCATGTTGATCATCCTGGTGACACGCTCTAGTTTCTTCTCAGTTGGGACAACTTCATTGCTCCTTTTGTAATAACCAGTTAAAATCAAATCTTCATACAGTTTGTGGACGTCAACCCTGACCATTTGCACGTTCCTTTCCTCTCCTTCAGCAATCATATTGACATCCCCGACATGAACGGGTAAAGGGTTTTGCTTGACATTGGGTTACGTCTCCTTAAATGATAAGATATCTTTGTCCAATAAGCTCTGGACCTTGTTCTGGAGTATTCGGCAATTATCCACATCATGGCCTTTCTCACCCATATGGTACTCGCAAGACTTTGTAAGGTTAAACCCTAGGAATTTAGGAGGGTTGTCACGAGGAATCTCTTTAGCTACCAACCCTTTCTGCAGCAACATGGGCAATAGTTTGGACAAGGGCAACAGTTTGGACAAGGGCCTAGGCAAAGGTGTGAATTGCCTCGGCATCCACTTCCTGGGCTCGTAATTGTGGTACCTCCCTCGTGATGCAGAAGGATTTTGAGGATTCAAAAATTGTTTTGATTCGGCTGGGCCTTGCACGTAAGCTACTTTTACTTCTTTCTCCTTCTTATTGGTAAATTTCCTACTTGTGCCTTCAGTTATCCGACCTTTGTGCATGGCTTCTTCAATTATCTCTCCAATGGCAACCAAACGGGTAAAGTTTCCACAGTCAAAGCTAATCATTTTGTTGTAGAAGTCTGGAGGAAGGGTATTAAGGAAAAGCTTCACCATTTCAGCGTCATCCAGTGGTGGTCGAACCTGAGCAGTCAAGGCGCGCCACCTTTGCGCGAATGACCTAAAGGACTCATTTCTCCTTTTCTCTGTGCGCATTAACACTTTGCGCGTCGGGGCAATCTCGGTATTGTATTCATATTGTATCACAAATGCCTCCGCCAATTCTTCCCATTTTTCCATCTTTTCTGGTTCCAACAGGATGTACCATTGCAAGGCCGGGCCGAGATAGACTCTCTGAAAAGTTTGAATCAATAATGGGGTGTTACGTGCATAGCGCCCCATCCTATTCAAATAGTACTTCAAATGGACTTTTGGATCGCCGGTACCATCATACTTAGCGAAATCGGGAACTTTAAACTTCTCGGGAAAGTCCATTTTGGCGTATCGAGACAGATCCTCGATCATGTTAGTTTCATATCCCTGTATGGCTTTAAGCTTCTCCTCAAGCTTAGCAAATCTTTTGTTGTTCTCCTCCTCCATTCGAGCTGAGATGGCTTCCGAGATGGGATCCTGTTCCACCACTACGGGCGTTTGATGGGGCATCTCTTCAGCAACGTTCTCCCTAACGTTGGCATTGCTAGCCTCAAGAGTAGGCACGAGCGTGTCTCTATTGGGGGCTGCAGCCACTAGACTAGCTCGAATCTCGTTCGCAAATTGGGCAAATTGGGTTGCCAAGTCGGTGATTCTATTATCCAAGGCGTTAAAACGGGCGTTTTGTTCTTCTATATTCATCCTTGCAGCTACAGAATGGGTCCTGATGGGCGATCGTCTTAAAGCCGTGTTGTCGGTACCTTGTTAAATAAAACAAAAGAACAAACAAAGCAGCATACAGAAGATGAGAAAGAAAATAAAATACAATAAAAAACTTAAAACCCTTCAATTTTATATTTTCTTATAACAAAATAGAAATAAGAAACCCCTTGCATAAGCCGAATCTCACATAAGTGGCTTCTTATCAATATTTTGTCATAGGAAGTTATACAATTAAAGGGGTAACACATGATGATTGATCCAAATGCCCATCTCATATTCCATTAGAATCAAAGTAATTATAAGGGAGGGAAAAATATCACTAATTACACCAAAAATTGTGAAGGAAGATCCCTATACATCCACTAAAGTAGAGGAACTCCTAAACATTGCTACTAATATTTCATATAAGGAAAACCTTATACAACTTTTCTAAAAACACAACTCTAATGGAATATGACTAATCCTTTAGTTTTCCCCTCAAAGTAACTTGCAGATGCGTTTGTTTGTTTCGGTCAAACGCTCCACCTTAGCTAAGGCTTCATCCCTTTCCCTTATAATCCACCCCATTTGGATTTCCTTCGGAGTTGGCTTTGTAGGAAACTTTGGAATGACGACGGCAACTTCGGGTTCAATATAGCGATCAATATATCCTCTTGATGCGTGGTGCTCCCTCATTTCTCCTTCCAACTCAGTGACCCACTCAATATCCCTCGGTGGGCAATGATGAAGGATGTTAATGATGTTTTCCACTTCTTTTTTCATGTCTTCGATTTGGTTCCCCTTGACAACCTTATTGCGAAAGTCAAAACGAAACAACCCCAACTTTAAAGGAGGAGGGATTTCTTGAAGTACTCGATATTGACGAACTACTCTTAAAGGGTAATAAGATGTAGATCCTGTCAAACCTAAGAGTGGAATCGGGTCATCGTGACTACTCATAAGTCGTGCTTTAGGGAAGCGAATCCAAGGGGCTTGCCACAAGATTTGGTTTGGGGTGATATTTTCAAAAGTTCTACCCATTTACGGAATGTCCAAGCATGGAGGAATTTTTCTATATCCTTAAGCTTGGTGAGAGGGTTTGTATCTTTATCGATGTTGATAATAGCCAAATTCCCTCCAAATACTTTTAAGTGAGAGAGAATCCAAACTTGAAGGATGCCTATAGGTGCTCTAAGGATTGAAACCTTGTCCTCTTTGAAACGGTTGAGAGAGAGGAGCATTTCGGCTAGAAGCATGTGTGTAAATCCCCTAAGGTGAAGAACTCTATAGACAACATGAGCAAGGGTAGGATCCATTGTCTTTTGGGTGAACGGGAAAAGAATGAATCTGAAGAATGCTAGAAGGAAAATTTTGGCATTTTGAGGATTGGGGCTTGGGAGAAGACTACGGAATCTTTGTTCGATGAAGACAAAGGGAGGCCTTTTGAATTCCTATTAAGAAGCTCTTTGATTTCAAGAGGAGGAACTCCTAGGAATTGACTCAACAGTGGGATAGGATCTACTCCTAAAGGAGGGTCGACAAGACCAAATGCAGGGACATTGCCAACAATGATTTCTAACTCCTCTAAAGTTGGGGTTAATTCATGATGACCAAACACGAACGTTGAAGTCTTGGGGTTCCAAAAATGAGCCATGGCCTTCACTAATGGCACGTGGGACTCTCGATATAGGAGAAAAATAAAATAGCCAAGTTTCTTCTCTACAAAAGTCTTCTTGTCCGCATCAAGTGCATCCCACATGTCTAACAACGCCTTCTTTGGGATAGGGATGATACGAAGCTCAGGGAAACCCATGGTATCTAAACCTAAATAGGCATTTTGATCAATCACCATATGTCACAAAATGAGCTAAACTTAATGATAAAACATTATATGCACAAAAAACATTATTTACATCGGGGAATAAAATACTAGTACCTTTGATAGAGAGAGAGAAAAGAAAAGAAAAAAAAATGCGGCAACTGCAAAGACACATCGCATGCCGACTCGTGAGGCTCACTAAAAGGTATGATTCTAAAGGCTAAAGGTCCCTATTTTGATTAGATCAAAAGAGTTTTCCCCACTCCGCGCTTACGTCGGACAGTTTTCTTTATCATTAATCAAAATGAGCGAGACCAAAAGTGGATAACCATGGGTCATTCCCTACACGGGTTCCATCTTTTGGCACCTCCTATGGGCTTCCTAGTGCGATCGGGGTTTTAGATCGCGGGTTGTGTGTGTAATTGTGTAGTGCTAAGGTAAGTATAAAGGCACACACAACAATTGATATCCAAACAACACTTCAATTTCATCCATATAGACATACATTCCTACACCTCCCTACAAAAGAAATGGGTTAACACACACTCCACCCCTTATTACTCCAAACCTACAAAAACAATTAACACGCTGTTAGTGAACTAACCTTGTCTTCCACGTGGCTTTGACATGCCCTATCAAATGAAGACCATGTTAGTGAACAACCAACCAAATTATTACGGCCTAAGTCCTCTAAGGTTCGTAACCAAGTCCCCAGCAGAGTCGCTAAGCTGTCACGACCTCTTTTTTCCATCTGGGGAAAAAAAGAAAGGGTTATGGGTATTTGCCTAAAGAGACGGACCAACGGCCCTCAATTAGGCATGGGCTCTCCCAAGCCCATACCTCACGCAACATTGTATTTTGAATTTTAATTCTTAACAACCTATGTACTTCTAGGAGTCGCCACTAGCCTATTAGGGTCGGCTAGAAACCAACCGAGACACGGGAGTGTTGCCTCAATTACTACGCAACCAGAGATTTCTAGGAACGGGGACTTGTTTACGCTAATATTTCTATTAGCGCCCTTGCGGTACCACTAACTTGGAAGGTTGTTTATCTAAATGGTCACACAATCTTGATTACCAATTATAACCTTTATGAAACCACTAAGTGTCCATGCAAATGTTTTTGTAGGTTTTTTTTTTTATATGTCTAGACTAATTCTAACCTAATTTAGAAGAGAAATTTACACTCAAATTAAAGAAAAAACGATGCGGTAAGTATACATCCACGAAATTAAAATGACTTGAAAATAAATACGGAAAAGGAAAACCCGATACAAGTCGGGCAAATAATATTACATGGCCTTGTTATCACGCCCGGGACGGGACCCCGTGAGCGAAATGGGAATTTAAATACGCATGATATTACTCTAAATGCATGAAATTACTCTATATAATTTTAATCTATGCAAAATGGATTATTTACAAAAATTGTTATAAAATACCAAAATAGCATTAAATTAGGAAAATGACATTTTAAAATTAGGAAAATTCCATATATGCCATTTCTATCCTAATTTGATGTTATCCAACATTTTTGATATTTTTTAAATTTTCATATTTTTCTCTTTTTTTTTCAAAAAAAATATTAATAATGATTCCTTAAACCGATCTATGCTAACATGGAGTAACACATCACATGAATATCACAACGATTAAGCTCAAATCGACTGCTTCGAGATTGAAGCTTGGTTTCAACATTTTATCGAATATTTGGCTTGCATCAAATCACCCCAAAACGGCTTCTTCGGGTCATGTTCGTGGCCTTCAATCTCGACCCATAAGCAATCTCATGTGAATGTAAAGTATCAAGGATATACTAATACATGCAAAGAACGTGTTTGACTAGAAATTACAGCCTAGAACATGCAAAAACCGAATTGAAAACGGCCTCCAAGATGCGGGTTGGAACTGTTTTGCAAAACTGGTGATGAACCCAAGTCAAACAGCCATGCCAAATGCTCAGATTGAAACTCCGACAACCATCACATGCCATATCTATATGAAATATTACTCCATCTAGATGAAAATAGGTAACACTTACTTTCAAATGCAACAAACATCACCGAAAACGATCAACCGAACGCATCAAAATGAGCTCTCCAAGAAGCATTCATGCATGATCTATGCTGGCCAACCATGTCTCAATGTGGTTTTTGGCTCATGTTATAGATGGTTTCATGGTTCACAAGGAGATTTGAAGACTAAATCGGGTTGTCTTATGCATCATTTGTACTCCCATGTAACATTCATCAAAGTCACAACGAAAAAAAAAGCATGCAAAGGGGAGTAACAAGTCGAGCATGTAGGGGCATTGAAGAGGTTTTAAACACTTCAAAAAATTTTAGCTTCAGAAATTAGCTCTTTAGACTAGTTTCCTTCTCGATGACTTCCAAAGCTAGACTTCCAAACCTTCCTTGTTGGCCAAGTTAAAATCAACCTAAACTATATGTATTATAGTTTGGCGTGTAAGTCATGGCTTTCCTCATTTGTCTCTCAAGTTTCTCAAAAGCACTCGCTTTTCCTCACTCGTGACCAATCGGGCTCAACACTTAGAAAAAATTTTCGGACTTTCGGGTTTGCCGGGAGGGCACTTTGTTTCGGGGGCTTTAGGAGGCCTTCTCGATCTCCATTTGGGACGTGCGACCTATGGTTGGAAATCTGTCCTCCTAGGGACTCCACCAAGAGGTTCTTTCTCTCACGTCATTTCGCCCGCCCGTTCCACCATCGCATCGGTCAAAATGCCGAGAGGAGGAGGACTCAGGATGCGAGAACCTGACGGAATGAATTTTCACTCTCTAGTTGAAAGTTTTGGCTAATTTTGGCCGTAGGTGTGTGAAAATCTCGCTTTTCTCTCTCCAGGCCGGTCTAGAATTTCTGGGTTTCTCTCTTCAGGAGTTGCTTCTGAAGGTGTGTTTGGGGAACGATTCCGAGCCCCCTCTCGTGTTTCCCGTCTTCTCCCCCTTATCCCTCGAATGAGCATGCTTCATAGATCTTATCCACTGCCTTAAGCAATCTCTTCCCTGGCTTTTTGCCCTCTTGCCAAGCCTACCAACTAAGCAGTCCACCCACTCTCTCGACTTAGTCAAAATTTTCCAATTTTGCAGATGTTGAGTGTGCCGGTTTTGCTGCGGCTTTCCCGTGCTTCCAGCAGCTTATCCCTGGCAAATTTTCGTCCACTTGCACTACTCATTACGGTCTTCCATCACGTGCAAAGATCAGGCCGGTTGGACAGCCAAGGAGGATATGGTGGGGCCACCAAGTTGCTTGCTCAACAACTCCGACTTCAAACCAACTTGTGGACTAGGATTTGTCAGCCGGTTTAAGTGTTTTAATCCATGAATTTAGCTGCGATTTTTGATCAATTAACAAGCTCATGTATAGTAGTTTAAGATCTTAATCAAATTTTGCGATTTTGCCCACCCAAGTTTGCAAAAAATTCCCTCAAAGTTGGCCATTTTCTTATCCGAAAATATCCGATTCAATACAAATGTGATCTTTTTGGCTCAACTTGATTTATTTGACTTGGCCCAAATTCAATTTCAACTTAATTGATGACCAAGATGATGATTTAAGGGCTCGGGCGCAAATTTTACAAAATTTGCGAATTGGTCCCTCAACTTTTAGAAATTGCATTTTGGCCCCAACTTGCCATTTGAATTCCAATCTGACCTCCTGGGCTTGGCTAGTCACATTTAGATCATTGGCCCCAACTTGCTCTTCTCTTTTTTTTTTTTAAATTATTATTTTTTTATAGGAAAAATTTCTTTCATTTAAAACACTATATTAAACACCTAGATACCTTATATGCAGGAATTTGACATGAAATATTTTTGGGCAAAAATTTAGGTGTCAACACCTTTTACAGATCATGACTATGCAATTGATTCAAATTGTCTTAAACCTTCGAAATGTCAATATCGGGATAACCCAAAGACTTAGCTAGTTTTGAGATCCATCATGTATGATGAGCTTCATAGTCAGCATATTACGAATTTAAGCCCCCCAAAAGGTAAGATCTTGAAATGTAGCCATTGAAATCCTCCGGCTAAAATTATTCAGCCAATAAATCTGGACAACATTTTCTGTTCCCATTGCTAGTGAATGAGATAATGTAAGCATTAATAACATTGTGATGATCAATTAATAATAATTCCACCGGCCATTAATTATAGAGAATAGGATTTAAGCGAGAAACTATAAATACCATCGACCATCCATGATGATAATGGTCCTCAAATCATGTATTCATTCCATAAAAATAAATCTAAATTACCTCTCGCAAGAAAGATTATAGTAAAATTATTTTTTTCTCTCTATATTTAATTTTTCTGTTCACAATTCGTTAAATTGCTCTATATATTATTGATTAAAAGACTAAGAATTGAACATTGATTTTGAGGAAAAGAAGCAAAAAAAGACAGTCGAGACATAAAAACAAACCTGCAAATATAAACCCCCACCACTACGTGCCGCCCCTACTTCCATTTCAAAAGACGCAGAATTCGGAGTCAAGCCAAAAGTCGTGCACACAGTAGTAGACACCATTTTAATTACTCTTTTGCCCATCAGTTTCCCCCCATTTGGAGGAGAGTTCTGAACTCCACCAGCACTAGCCGACACGGCGGGCCTTTTGGGCTTTTGGTCTCGTCGTCTTCTTCTTCTTCTAATATAGTAAACATCATTATTAGGCAGATGATGTAACTAAAACCACAATCAGTCTCAAAAATTTACCAACAACGTGTGGGATTTAACTATTTAAGTGTCTTGAGCTTCCCCCAAGATTTACTAACACGCCAGACGCTGGAAAACCTTTATTTTATTTTATTTAATTTGCATCTCTAAGTTAATATTTGGGAGAGAATAACCACAATACACATTAGTACGTCCTGCATGATCAAGCAATAAAGAAAAACAGAAAAATGGAAGAAGAGATTGTGTGGACCAAACATGTAAAGTTGATGGGTCCCTCCCAAATCTCAATGGGCTGACTTATTTGCGGGGTGCTGTGTGCTCGTTTGAGAAAATCTCGAGTGCGTTTTGTGTGCCAATGCGATAAACAAGAAAACTCTTGAGAATGTGACATGTGTCATGTGAGGATCCACATTGTCAAACCAAATTTTGAACTGAAGGTCTTCTCTCACCCGACTCTTTCTCTCTTCGCCGCCCCCTCCCTTTTCTGCCGAGCCCTTGTCCGACTGATGAACCACCATCGCCCTCTTCCTCATTGGCAAGAACATCTCCAACTACATCCCCTCCAAGCTTGGCCTCCTTGGCTTGCTCAAACAGCTCAACCTTGCCGGCAACGACTTTTCCACGCCCATCCGCTCCTGTCTCTTCAATGCGACTTCACTCATCTCTCTCAACCTCTCCCGACACTCGCTCTCTGGTCCGATTCCAACCTAGACAAGAACCTTTGCAACCTCGCCCACTTGGACTTGTTTCAACAATTAGTGTTCCGTTATTCTAAATATTATATGGATCACGAGGAGAAAACATAGCAACGATTGTTTCAATATTCTTAGAGTGTCTAATTTATGAGATTCGATTTTTCAATTGATAAGTTTTTGTTAATCGAGTGCATAGAATAAACAGACATGATCTAATAGAGTAAGATTTAAAGGAAATGTTAACTTTATTAGATAGTCATTTCAATTTGTCACAATTTTGTGGATGTTAATAGATAAAAGAATGAAATTGTAAATGTTTGATTGAGGGTTTTCAGTGTCCCATGCCAAAAAACTGTCTCCCTTGCGTCAGGACCTCAACGGTAACTTGGTCGAATCAATTAAGTATCGCAAGAAGCCCAAAAACTCTAATTTGTACACACACGAATTCCTAAGTTAATATTTACAATAACAACTGCCATACACATTAATCCTCTGAATTCAAGAGCAATTTCGACCAAAAAAAAAAGAAGAATATAAGAAAAATAATAATAACAAAGAATAAATGATTTTAGTTAAAAATGTTATTTAGATATAAGGAAGAATGCACTTGAGGCTACTTAGGCGCGTTCGACAACCGGTCAAATAGTGAAAATTTTTATTCTTTTGTTCCCTTGAGTAGATTTGGAACAAAAATCCGTTTGGTAAAATTTTTATTTTTGGGAACAAATTTCTATTTTTTTGTTCTCGGAAGTAGATTTGGAATAGAATCGGGAAATAGAAAAAGTTGATTTTTTGTTCTCAGGAACAATTCTAAAATTAAGTCAACCTATTTTTTTTTTCTCTTTTCTCTTATTTCTTCCTGTTCTTCTTCCCTCTCTCTTCTTCTTCAACTATCGCAGCCGCCGCCACCTCCGGCCGCCGTTGATCGATGGCAACCGGTTGGGCGAGGTCCAACGAGCTCACCAGAGGCTCGCTAGGCCAATGCAAGGTCCGATGAAGCCTAACGAGCTCACCATTGGCCAAGCGAGCCTCGCTTGGGCCTCCCCAACCTTGCACGACCAGGCGAGGCTTGACCTCACCCGGATGTGGTGAGGCCGAGCTCGCCCAACCAAGGCTCGCTCGAGCTCACCTAACCAAGGCTTGGCTAGCGAGGCCGTAGGCTGGCAACGCTCCAGCAAGGTTGCTGGCCCTTGTCTGGCCGATCGCTGGTCATCCCAAGGCCAACGACCAGCAAACCTTGGAGAAGAAGAAGAGAAAGAAGAGAAAAAATAAATAAATGAGTAATAAATTAAAAAAATAGTTTGGATTAGAAATTTTCAGAACGGTACTAAATGCAATTCAATTCCAGGAATAAAAATTTTGGATAATTACCAAACAACTTTAAATGCTTAGAAATTGTTCTCGAAAACATAATAAAAAAAAATTCTGATCAAAAATTGTTTCTGGGAACAAAACGAGCCCTTAGTCATCCGGGCATGCAAACACAAGCCTAAGTTTCATTATGAAATGCATGTGTTTGTTTGGGGCATGACAACCAATATAATAAGTGATTGGGATATAGCCTATTTCAACTGAATGCTGAAATTTGACAACATGCAAGCTTAGAAGGAAATCTAACACGATCTCCATGTGAAATTAGACCAAAGTTTTCAGTAACCATGATGAACTAATTCATAATGCGGCTCCACTATTAGGAAGCTTACCATTTAAGGTAAGCTTCCTAACCATCGGCTCCACTATAATGTAATGTGAGAAAAAAGAATTGCAGTCACTCTAAACCAAGCAAAATGGTCTTATAATGACAGCAAAGGTATAATTAGTGCATCCTTAATTTAAAAGGAAGAGAAATGTTTTGGTCTCCACCTACCAGATCGGCACTATAAGAGTCAATCTGGTCATGGGGAGCAAGGTGAGAGGACCGTGCCAAAAAAAAAGTTATTAACTGGAATATTTTTATTTGTAAAAATGTTGGGACCATAGTAAATGTAGCAGGATTTTGCTCTCCTACTCATCGGGAAAAAGAACAAAAGGGGCCTTGTGAATTTTTTAGAGGTGGCATTAAGTTTTGATTTGTTCTAAAATATGAGATTCGTTTGGGCCGTAGATTAGTGCACAGCTGAAATTTTGGAAGAGTCAAATGGTTTGGTGTTTTCAAGGGCCAATTCCTAAAAAAAGCCAAAACTTTAGATTCAGTCCCAAAATCTGCCACACTTTTTTTTGTCTAAAAAAAAAACTCAAGTTTTAGTTTTAATCCCAAATCTGCCTTAAACTTTTCTTTTAACTTAAAAAAAAATCCAAATTATAGATCCAATCCCACATCTACCCCAATTTTTTTTGTCAAAAATCATCAATTTTTACTCTAGTCCTAAATTTACCTCGTTAGCCCTCTATCCAAAAGTCACGGTTGGTAGTCCCTAAATTTTTTACTCTAGCACCGTTTTATTTTGACGATAATTTTCTATGTCGCCTTGCCAATGTGTATTTATTATTGATGTGGAAATGCCACGTTAAATTAGGATTAGACCACGGAGTAGATTTGTGAATAGATTAAATATTGACATTTTTTTTGTACAAACGGAGGATAAAACCTTAAAATGGTACATCCGTCAATTGCCATATGTTATATAATTTAGCAATTTGACAATAAAATTTAACGATAACTAATGGAGGATAAATTTGTTATAAGTATACTAGTTTGATTTTAGGTATATTTGTCACAAAATGTACTAGTTTTGGGGTTTTTCCTTGTCAAAAAATTAGTTTGAGTTGAGGTAAATTTCTCATATATGTAACAATTTGGATTTTTCTTGCTTTTTAAATAAAACAAAATCCGGGACAGGTTTAGGAGTAGACTTAAAATTTAGAATTTTTTCTGAGACAAAAGAAAAATTCATGACAGGTTTGAGAGCAAACCTAAATTTTTATGTTTTTGAGATAAAAAATTTTTGGGGCGGATTTAAAATTGGATCTAAAGTTTAGAGTATATATATATTTGTAAAGAATTGATTTGTGCTACGGATAAAAACTACAATGAGGAAAAAAGAAAAAAGAAAAAAGAAAAAGGGGTTTTTGGGTGCCACGGGCTCAGAGGTTGGCCCCGCCGAATGATGATGGGAGGACAAAAATATCCCCGCGGGGGACTCCCCGGAATCAGTGATCTCGACGGCGGAGACGCGATCGAATGGCCCTTTGGACTTCAAAATGCATGGGGCTGTGGAGAACCGTAAAAAACAACGTCGCACCGGCATTTTTTTTTTTTTTTTTTATATTGTGGAAATGAAACTCGGGTTGCTTCGCTGGTGGGCGTACCGACCTTATTAAGTTATCCATTTCCCATTTCCCCATTTTATTCTTTAAATTTGTTTACCCCTTTCACTAAAAGGATACATATGTTTCACGTCAATGCGGCTGCTTATCTGCTGCCAATTTTAATGAACCCGCATCTCTTTAGATCCCCCCTTCCCTTTCAGAATTAGTTTTATTTGCCATCACCATTTGAAGTAAATCAGACCAATCTTTTACGATAAAAATCTTTTAATTTAAGCATATCTCGCCTTTTAATATTATCTTATATGGTTCATCTCGTGGATGTATATTTTGCCTTTCAATGTTATCTTCCTTTTCTTTTTTCTTTTCAAGACCAACCTCATTTTCGATGTTCTTGTTCATCTTAACGAGCAGACACATGTTTGTGCTCTTATTCAACTTTAATCCCTGTCGGTCCACGAAGATGTTTCTTAGGAAAACGAGAATTGCACACAATTTCGACCATACCGGGTTTGATGAACAATAGATTTAGGTCGATGTTCTTTCCTTAACGAGGAGAATTGTGGTGCTACATGCTGTAGCATGAATCTCAGGCGAACGCAAAACTGGGTCCGGGACCGATCCAATCAGATCATGCTTGTGCCCAAGCATCTCCATGCACGGTCTCGAATCATAGTTGCTGGGGTCAAAGCTATCCCATAAGGAAACTCAGCTTAAATAAGCAAATGAAGGTCAGATGCAAAGCTTCATGTGATTGTATTACTTTCTGCAAACCCTAATCCAATCTCCTTGCTCCCCATGCAGGGATAATACAGCTCATAAAATTTGTTTCATAACCACTAGCAGAATTATCAGCTCATAAAATTTCGAAGACATTATGTTGGAACCAAAAGGATTTGATAGGGAGAGAGTGGAAACGCACAGAGAGAATGTGTTACTCAATATGCCTTCAAAGACTTGATGAAACACACACACAAGCTTTGCTAAACTTAAAACTCTCTCTTTCTTCCTATATGCTTCTAAGGCTCTCTCTCTCTCTCTCTCTCTCTCTCTCTCTCTCTCTAAATAAACTAACATAACCCTATATTTATAAGCATCTTCCACCGCCTGGACTCCACCGCCTGAACTCCACCACCATATGCAAGAGCTGAAGTTGAACTTTTTTCTTCTTGACTAAGGAGTCAGCAATTGTGGGCTGCGACTTTCCTTCTTGTTGCCGCCTTCAGTGCGAACAAAAAATTGCCAGCCGCAAGTTCACCTTCCTTCGTGCTCTTGAAGACTCTAGCAGCAGCTATGATATTATTTTAATGTGTTCTCCTTCCTCTTGATCAGTTTGTGGCTTCTTCAAGCCTTTTCTTCTTCGGCGGTTTAAGAAGTGGGGCTGTAGCACGCTTCTCTTTGGTGGTTTGCAAACCGCCACACTCTTGCTTTCACACACTTAACTTAAAAACAATTAAAAGACAAATAAGCTAAGCAAAAACAAAATCAATTTTACTATTTTCTAACACATTAATCCCCCCATCGGTGGATTCCAAAGGCGGGGTTCGAGAAGAGAAAATCTCCTTTCTTTTCAAACTCTTCGATTATCGTTCTCCGCTCTTCCAATGTCTGCTCTCTCCGGGACCGGTCACCTCTCTATAAAACAGAGCAACCATAGATTTACACAAAGTAAATACACTGAGACATAAAAAAAAAAAATGAAGCAATCGACCAAAGAAAAGAAATATATATATATATATATATATATATATATATATATATATATATATATATATAACCTGGTTCCGAGAGGTAGACGGTAATCCAGAAGGCGCGGCCACGGGCATGGAGGTGGTGGCGACGCCGGAGACCGGAGCATGGGGACCTTGGCCGGAGACGGGAGGGGCAGCGTCGGGCTTGGGATCGGAGCTGGGCGAGGGTTTGGGTGGGTGAAACGGATTCGGTTCGGGCTGGCTCATGGCTTCCGGCGGTTCCAGCGGAGGAGGGAGAAGGCAACGTCGTTCTCACAGGGTTTGAATGGTGGGGAATCCGGGGATGGGACTTCTCGTGTTATTTCACAGAAGGGGCGCATGGGCTTGATTGCTCTGATTCGCATATGGTTGCTTTTTGCTTCGCCACTTTTTGCTTTTTCTCATTTTTATGTGCATATGCGAACGTGTACTTTTCTCTCCATGTCTCCCTCTCCTTCGCGCATGAGAGCTATGGCGTGAATCATATCACCAACTCTCCCTCTCTCGGTGATTCTCTCTCTCTCTCTCTCACTTGGCTTGGCTGAAAACCACCAACCGGCCATTCTCTCTCCCCCTTTTACTTCCCTTAAGCCACAATCATTAGTAATGATTAGTAGCCACCCTTGATAGCCAATGCATGAAGCCCTCCTCTTACCACTTGGCATGACACATGCAAGATGGGCTTGGGCTTGGGCTTGGATTGGGCCGGCCTCCCTTGTGGCCGACGACAGCCCATTCGTGGGCTTCAATGGGCCGACTATCTTGGCCCATCAAAGTTCACTCTTGGGCCTAAGGCCCAACCTAATTAATTCCTAAATTTTACCTTTAAACACTTTTAATTCTTTCTTTTATAGGTTTCAAATTTTAATTTTCACATGGCCAAAATCTTGCAACATTTTATCTATAGGAAATTTAGTCTATGAGGTGCATGGCCAAGAATAAATCATTCTCATTAATTTATCTTATAATACTAATTTAAAAACTCATGAACACAAGCATACATCACTTAGTCTTAAGAGAAGACTAATGGCTAAAGCATAGACCATAGGTGATTTCATTACCTAATTATGGGCTTTAATACATCTTAGAGCTTGTCTCGAATTTTTGGGATGCACTTTGTCTAATGAATCCTTTGTCAAGCAACTCCTGTAGTTGCACTTTCAATTCCTTCAATTCGACTAAAGCCATCCTACATGGGGCTTTAGATATTGGTCCTGTTCCAGGCATTATTTCAATTTCAAACTCAACTTCCCGCTCTGGTGGTAATCCAGGCAACTCCTCAGGAAATACAACTTGAAATTCATTAACTACTCGAATTTCCTCAAGTTTAGGCTCCCCCCTAGTATAATCTTTAACTATGGCAAGGTATCCTTGACATCCCTTGTCAAGTAACGCACAAGCTTCTACTGCCGAAATAAGTGCTACGGGTAGATGGGTCTGACCTCCTAAAAATTCACAGCTAGACTAATCAGGCAAGGTAAATTGGATCACTTTCCTATAACAATCCATCTTGGCCCGATACTTACGAAGCCAGTCCATTCCTATGATAACATCAAAATCGTACATGGCCATTACAACTAACTCTATTTCTATATCCTTTCCCCCCATTGCTATCTTACAATTTTCCACACACCAGCGTAGACAATAACATATCCTTTAGAGGCGTAGAAACACAAAGAGGCGTCTCAAGAGGCATAGTTTCTATCTTACTCAACTGTCTATATCTTTCAGACATAAATGAATGTGTAGCACCCGTATCAAACAATGCATATGCCTTTTTATCATTTATAAGGATCGTACCTAAGATAACATTTTTGGAAGCTTCCACTTCCTCTTGGGTGATCGCATATATTCTTCCTTGTGTTGGTGGCCTTTGAGGATTCCTTTGTAAGTTTGATCTAACAGCACTCTGATATCCTTGTCACACCGAGCCAACACTCACTTGCGACCTTTCTTGTGGGCAACTTCTCCTAAGGTGGCCCACTTGTCCACAACCAAAACATTTTAGTCGTCCATTGCAAGGTCTCGGGCCATGTCGCCCATTATACCTTTGACAAACATCAGGCTAATAGGGTGCTTTCCCTATATTCAGGCTATTTCTTGCTCCCCCAAAACTTCCAAAATTGCTTTTTTTCTTCACATTCCAAGTCTGACCTTGACCAGAGTAGGGTCTCTTATCCCTTCTCACATCATTAAAGTTTAGCTGTCTCTTAAACTCTTATCGCTCTTTCACCAGCTCCTACTCCACCAACTGTGCCCCTTCATAGATCTCATTATAGTCTCTTATGTTCAAAGGCACCAGTTGTTTCCTGATATTAGTCCTCAACCCTTTCAGAAATCTCTTAGCTTTTCTTCCTGATCCTCAATCAGCCTAGGAGCATATCTAGACAGTTCAGAAAATCTAGCCTCATACTAGTCTACTGTCAGTTCCTTTTGTTCTAGTTGAACAAATTCTGTAATTTTCCTATCCTTAGCATAGTCGGAAAAATGCCTTCTGTTAAAAGCTCTCACAAACTCTTCCCAGTTAACCTCGGTACCTGGTGGGAATATGGTATCCGTCGAAGCTCTCCACCAAAACTTTGCATTTCCCTCCAGCTGGTACTCTGTCAAAATTATTTTCTCAGCATCATTGCAGTCCAACAGCCGGAAAATTCGTTCCATCCCATCAATCCATTGCTCTGCCTCCTCAGGACTTCCCATTCCATTGAACTTAGGTGGCTTCAGCTTCAAAAACTGTTCCACCAGTCCTTGAGTATGGAGTTTTGCTCTAGGTTGTTGCTGCGCCTGCCTTTCCATCAAATTTCCAATATTGGCCAATGCCTGCAGGATATCTTCCATTCGGGGTTCAGCCCTTGCAGTAGAGGCTTCAGACCTCGATGGATGAGCACTTCCAGCTCGCACCATGACTTTAAGTAACATATACATGTTTCAGGTACCTAAAGACAACTCAAAATAAGCTACTAGGAATCTACGAGTGAATACTCATCACCCATTATTCAAAGTTAATCAATTATTCCATTTTATATCCTATGGTGTGCATTGTCATCGTGTTCCTCATTTTCAAGTGACGCTCCTCATCACTCCAACCTATAACCATTGCTTTGATACCAAAAAGGGGCGGCTGTGGCACCCTGAACCACCTTAGGCCGCCATAGGCACCTAATGCTACACCTAATGGAACACTAGTTACATCTCTTTGTAGAAGCATTGCAGTTCATAGACATTTTCTTTTCTTTTTTCAAAAAGGTCCAAACGCGACATATTAGCGGAAGCATAATTTAATATCGCCATCTTTCCCTCCAACAATCATGATACAATTGCACACCACTAAACATCATAAGAAAAGATAAAGCCACGACACTTTTATTTACATATTTCCATGATGGGTTTCCTTGGGTCGGTACATTCAAAAGAAAGGCCAAGACTTGTAGCTATAGTCGGCCATAACCCCAAAAAGAAACACTCAACCCACTATGTCTATCGTGCAAGATCCCCCATCAACTAGTGTCGGCTATCATCCCAAAAAGTTTCAGCTCCTATTTCTCACGCATGGGCCCTCACACCCATCCCGGTGCGTCAGGCGGTGGCAGCGGCAACATCCTACGCATCACTCCATTCCGACAAACATGAATAGAAATGAACTCCTGAATGATAGGGCCCTCAGCCAGGCCCACGTCATACATCACTAAGGCGCGAACTCGAATAAATGTCAAACCAGGAATGGTGGGACAGTTGATCTCCACACACTTGACTTCTACATCCGAAGGAAGGCTGAAAAAGATGCCCCGCGTGACAGCAGGGAGCGGCATCCTACTAATCTGAAATATTGGTCCCCGAAGGGGTGAGTACAACCACTCAGCAAGTAAAAGACCAATAAACCACTCAATACATCATGCATCACACAGTCATCACAATCATAGCATCATATGTCATTAAAGCATCCATGCACAATTACCTTGGTATCATGCACATGTCACCATACCTTATGTACATACATCATCACATAGTCATCACCATCATGTCGTACACTTACCATCATCATGTATCCATGCACTCATCGTCATCATATCACATGTACCATCATCATTACCATGCATCCATGCACTCCTCATCATCATATAACATTTACCATCATCATTACCATGCATCCATGCACTAATCATCATCAGATCACATGTACCATCATCATTACCATGCATCCATGCACATATCATCATCATATCATGCATATACCATCATCATTACCATGCATCCATGCACTCATCATCATATCCAGCATATATCATCATGCATAATTCAATTTTAATTTCTCAATTTCATCCTTTCATTTTGGATCGTCACATTTCTCTTTCCCAGAACCAATGTTTGCATCTCACATGTATCCAAGATATAATCAGGCATCTAGCTCCGCCACTCTTCGGGCATCTCGTACCCCAACTGGCATCACGAGTACCCTCCGGCATTCAGCCATTTAATGCCATCGGGCAACCGGCCGTACCCTTTTAGCCAGGCATCTTGCACCCCAACTGGCATCGCGAAGCATCCCTCGGCACAATACCTGCCGAGCTTCCGGCTCCCCCACTCCCTGGGCATCCCGATACTCCCGAGGACCCTCCGGTATCTGGCCATTCAAGGCCACTGGGCAACCGGCCGTACCCTTCTAGCCAGGCATCCCGACACTCTCAGGGCATCGTCGGCTCACACCTCCGACGGCCTTCTCATTTATCTCAATTCACATCTTCAATTATAGTTCAATTTTAACATGACATGTGATGTGATGGCAATCAAGATCATATTCATCCTTGAATTCATACATGCATCTCAAATCATCATCATACATGCAGCAAGACACAATCACTCATAACAAGACAATTCATGGAGTCCATATAATTTAGAATAGTCCATTTATCATGCCTTTTTAAAGTTTACAAAATTCCAGCTTGTACCATTTTAGAAAATATTTAAATTAAATATCCATATGCTTCTCAAAAATCACGAAATCAAGATATGTGATAGACAAGTCAACAAGATAACAATTTCATGAAGAACACATGCCCAAAAGAGTTTTACACAAGAAGATATAATTCACGCAAATATAGCATGCAATTTCGGATAGAAACAGATTGTGCAGTTTTTGAAATAATTCGATTAAAATACCCGAATGACTTCCGAAAATTATGAAAATTTATCAGATTATAGTTAAGACACTAAATTAGATTTTTCATACAGACATCTAGCCATATTAGTTCTAGATAACTTTCTATAGTCGTCCGAATCTTCTGATTCTAGCACCAAAAACGTCCAGTATAGCTATCTCCGAAATATCGAGTTTTCACCCACTTATTTCTTCTTCGTTTCCTCTGAAATTTGGATACGTTTTACTTCAGGAGGTCCCCTACAACTTGTATTAAGCGATCTAAGTCAAATTTCCAAAGAATAGTCACCATATGGGTCCAAGAAGTCTCGGGTGTCCAGTACCGTGTTTCCAGATTTACCATCTTCAAGAGATAATCGATTCACTAGGCTACACTTGCTCATTTTACTTCAAATTTGAGTATGTTAGTCTTTAGGATGTTCTCTACAAGTTTTCTGAAGAAGTTGAAGAGAGATTCTTGGTGAAAATTGACATGCAACCCACGAAGCTACCAAAAGGTCAGCAAAGCAGTTCCAGCTCTAGTGTCTTCGTAGGAAGAGGGTTTTGCCCCTTAAATCTCAACCATTTTATCCCAAATTTTAGTATGTTGTATCTTAAGAAGTTGTCTACAACTTTCATGAAAGAGTTAAAGTCAAAATCGAACTCGAAATATGCATGCAAGCCTCCACAAGTTTCTGGGTCAGGCGGTTTACACGAAATCAGCAAGCATCTTCAAGAACAAACCACATTAGCTTCGGTTCCTTGCCTCTAAACATCCAAGAATTCAACCACACATGCAAGACACACATGCAAGAGTAGAAATAGATCCTAACTTGCCTCTATGATCAAGCGGACGACAGCAAACGGACGGCACACTGGCGACGGACGGACGGCGTGCGGGCGGCGACAGGTGGACGGCTCCTTCTCCTCCTCGGTTCCTCTCCCTCTCTCGGTGATTCTCTCTCTCTCTCTCTCTCACTTGGCTTGGCCGAAAACCACCAACTGCCACTCTCTCTCCCCCTTTAATTTCCCTTAAGCCACAATCATTAGTAATGATTAGTAGCCACCCTTGATAGCCAATGCATGAAGCCCTCCTCTTGCCACTTGGCATGACACATGCAAGATGGGCTTGGGCTTGGGCTTGGATTGGGCCGGCCTCCCTTGTGGCCGACGACAGCCCATTCGTGGGCTTCAATGGGCCAACTATCTTGGCCCATCAAAGTTCACTCTTGGGCCTAAGGCCCAACCTAATTAATTCCTAAATTTTACCTTTAAACACTTTTAATTCTTTCTTTTATAGGTTTCAAATTTTAATTTTCACATGGCCAAAATCTTGCTATATTTTATCTATAGGAAATTTAGTCTATGAGGTGCATGGCCAAGAATAAATCATTCTCATTAATTTATCCTATAATACTAATTTAAAAACTCATGAACACAAGCATACATCACTTAGTCTTAAGAGAAGACCAATGGCTAAAGCATAGACCCTAGGTGATTTCATTACCTAATTATGGGCTTTAATACACCTTAGAGCTTGTCTCGAATTTTTGGGATGCCACATTAGGACAGCGTGGAAATGGCACAACGAGGCTAGGTGGAGCTGCTGGTGGCTTGAGGACGCGATGGCAACTTGGATGAGTAGAGGCAGACAGCGACAGCAACTGTTAGGGCATGGACGAAGCTGAGATGAACTTGAGCACTCGAGCAAGAGGCGCGGACGCGGGGTCGCGCGGGCGGAGCTTGAGCGGCACCTCAATGACCAGGCCAACGGCAATGGCTTTGACGATCGACAACAGGGGCTAGTTCAACTACTGCTGGCTAGTTCTCTAGTTTTTCTGCTCTTCTTTCAACAACAATGGAGGTTGAAGTAGAAAGGAAGAAGAAGGTGGGCTGCTATTGGCTTGGGGGGGACCAAGGGGCCATAAAGTCTTCAACAAATATCTTAAACACTCAAGTAGAGGCCCCACCAGCTTCAACCACAACCCAGCAGCCCTCATCCCTCCAAATCTTCCTCCACAAGCTAAGGATGATGTTTAAATGTTGCAGCCCACCAAGGCCGACGAATTTCAAGCAATTCCCCTTCAAATTCATTCACTTCAATTGGCCTCAAATTAAATGGCCAAATGCCAAGCTAGGAGCCCACATCAAATTTTACAATTTCTCTCACCAATTGATTCGACTTGAAGGCCAAAATCGTACACTAAAATGGACATCTGAATTTCCTGGTCCAAAATTGCCCAATTTTGAATTTTCGCCAAAAATCTAGGCTCGCCAAAAATTCTTTGAAGGATGATTTAATGTTCCTAAAATAAATCGTGACATGCCAGAACTTTCAATTATTAAAACCGGGTTCAATTTCGTGGTTAATTTCAATTGGATGTGATTTTAGCGTGACCTAACCTACCGGGTAGCTTTTAGGAATTTTTAGTACATTTGACCCGTGGTCGATTATTTTTGACCCACATTGTGCATCTCTGACTCATAGGCAACTCTCGATTATCGTGAAAATCTTGAGGTTTCAACTACAAGCACGAGGTACGGAAACGACATAAAAATTGGTTTAGTCTTTGTTTGACGCAAAGTTTGCAATTAGGTGGAATCACCCACACTTTATTACATGCCTCTGCTGAATCGACCTATCTCCGGTCTATAATCGATTTTGACGGTGTTGTATTGATCCTTGCAGATTAGCATGGTCGAGTAGTCGATTTTTGATCAAATTCTTAAGTCTGTCGCATTTAGATTTCTTAATGGCTTATCCTAATAGATTAGTTATCTCATGAGTGATCAGCTTAGAGAAAAAGATTATAGGCGCATTGATGAAAAGCCCAATTCATTTAATCAAAAACAGGGTTGAAAATCAGGATGTCATAGATAATTTCCAACTTGTTCATGTTCCCAAACAACCTTGATCCTTTTACACCTTGACCTCTTTTTATGCTTAATTGGTTTTATTTTTTTGCTACTGACAAAAAGGGGGAGAGACTATGAAGATTGAATCTTATCTTTGACTTGTGATTGTGTTTGATTTTCTTTGGTGTGTTTTGCAGACTATTAATTGATGTGTTTTGTGGATGCAGACAATGTGTAATTATTATAATTACTGCCTGTTTAATTACTGTCTATTTTCTCTATCAATTATCATGTACTATTACAGTGTTGTTTTGCTGGATATAACTTTCATATAATGATTAAATCTATATGAAATTTTTGTCACCATAAAAAATGGGGAGATTGTTAAGAAAACTCCTATAAGGTTTTGAAATTGACAAAAATTTCATATTCTTGTTCTTATTTTGAAGAATACTAGACTTCTGTGCTATATTGTGGAATACTCACAAAGTTTTATTTTACTATAAAATTCTTTCCCACTCTGATGAGATCTAAATTGAAACCAAGTCCAGAATGAAGATTTATCCTTAATATCTGACTTTCTGGTGAAGAATCTCACTTACCTTTGATAAAAATATTGATGGAATCAATCAAGAATTGATGAAATCAATCTCGAAGACAAATTCTTTTTCTGGAAGCATCTACTTATGGAAACCTAGATTCTGATAGTATGGGTGACCAAAATCATTGGATTTTCATCTCAATCTTCAAATGGCTACAAGATTTCCTTAATCGATTCTGTCCAATGGATTGATTGGAAGAAATTCCTCCGGAGAATGCCAACGGTTAGAAAGGCATAGAGGAGTATATAGGGAGGTCATCTAGTCCATTTGGGGTAAAGCGTGAAAATTGAAATTCCAAAGTTTGAGGTCTTTCCAATCACTTGTTCTTCATCGACAATGCTTGCGAATTGTATTTAAGAGAGAAAAACACAAGGTGAGTGACATAGTGAGAGAAAAAGAAATCATTCATTGAGTGATCGTACACAAATCGTTGTATCTCTCTGTTAATAACTTAGTGAATTCTAGCCAGAATGTTGTTAGCGTGAAAGAGTGGATGTAGGCTTGGTCTAAGTCAAATCACTATAAATCTCATATTCAATTTTCTCTTCCCTTAACTCTTTTGATTTGTTCGTCACATTTTTTTTAACTTCACGGATTTCTAAACCATCTCTAATTGAGTTTGAACTTACTTCAGAAGTCTTGTATCACTTGTAGTTAGATTTTGCTTTCGAAATTATTTATTATGCATTTGTTTGCTTAATTTGTTTTTACACTGATTCACCCCCCTTTAGGTGGCAATACTAGCATTTTCACCACCGAGCCACATCAAAGAATGCCTACCAACGGCAGTTCCATGCCATGCGATATCATACAACTTTGTTCCTATGTGTCTTTCAAATCCATAAAACTAGGAACATAGGCCAAAGAGATAGATGCCTTGCTTAAAATGCTAGTGCAAAAGAGGGACTCGAGTTTGCTAAGGGTACTTGATCTTAAGGGTGTCTAAAAGCCTTTGCTTCCGAAGGAGCTTGGCAACATATTATCAAACCTAAAATACTTGGGACTCCAATGGACTCTTCTTGAATCACTTCCAAAGTTAGTGGTGCAATTGTCTTTCCCAAAAACTTTGGATCTAAAGTACACTAACATAACCCAGGTGCTGGTTTCTATTTAGGAGCAGAGAGTCTGCAACACCTCTACATGAATGAGGTGTCCTTTGAAGAATCTGTTCATCCTCAACTGCATTCCAGGAAATCCTTAAACTGTGACATCCAAACCATTTGGTGCTTATACACAGGAGTTAAAAGTCCCACCTTGAATGTGCTGCACAAGTTGACAAGCTTGAGGAAGTTGGCTTTGATGTGTTATCCCTTGGAGGTAAGGAAAGTGACCGAGAAGATCTCAAATCTGAATTAGCTCAAAACCCTCAGCTTGTGATCAAAGGATAAATTTGGTTAGCCTTCAGAGCTTAAACTAAGTGATAAGATGAGCTGGCTCGAGTGTGTTTCCAACTTGTACTTGCTCGAAGAATTGTGTTGAGAAAAATCCTACCAAGTTTTGAAGTTGACAAAACTTTCTAGTTCTTATTCTTATTTTTAGGAATAGTATACTTCTGAAGTTATATTGCAGACTCTCGCCAGAGTCTATTCATTCCAGAAATCTTTCCCACTTTGACGCAATCCAGATTAAAACCATGTCCAAAACGAGGATAAGATCAAACTCAGTTTTATTGATCTTGTGACAAAGGTTCAAAATGAACGCATTAGTAATTTATTCTAACTCTCTAGTGAAGAATCTCACTTACCTTTTATAAGTACATTGATGGAATCAATCACAAATTGATGAAATCAATCTTGAAGACAAGTTCCTTTTTGGAAAGCGTCTACTTATGGAAACCTAGATTCTGATTGTGTGGGCGACCAGAATTAATGGATTTTCATCTCAATCTTCAAACGGCTATAAGATTTCCTTAGTCAATTCTGTCCAATGGATTAATTGGAGGAAATTCCTCTAAAAAATACCAATAGCTACTAAGGCATGGAGCAGTATTTAAGGAGGTCATTCAGTCTATTTGAAGTTGAGGTGTGAAAATTGAAATTTTAAAGTCTGAAGTCTTTCCAACAACTTGTTCTTCATTGGCGGTCCTTACAAATTGTATTCAAGAAAGGAAATTACAAGATGAGTGACATAGCAAGAGAAAAGAGGTCTTCCACTGAGTGTTTGCACTAAAAAATTGTACTTCTTTGTTAATGCTATAGTGAATTCGAATCAGAAGGCTGTCGGCGTAAAAGAGTGGACGTAAGCTTAATCTAAGCTGATCCACTATAAATTTTGTGTGAAATCTTCTCTTCCCTTAACTCTTTTTATTTAAGTATGTTGCATTCTTTTAAGTATCATAAAAGTCAGTTCCATCTTTTATCTGATTTTGAATATTCATCAAAAGTTTGGTGCCTTGTTTAATAGACTCTGTTTGGTTCTCAAACTTTGTTCGAAATTTATTTTATTTATCAAAAATTCTTTCAAAGACATATTCACCCTCCTTCTAGGCATTCGTACTAGCATTATCAATTGGTATTAAAGCCCTGTACTCATTTATTGAAGTGTTGTTACTTTTGAGCTAAAATTCTTCTATGTCAAGTTGTTTAGCACCAGGACTTGTGGAAGGGTAGAGCAACACCAAGCTACCTTATTTTGATGGAAAGGAATACAATGTATAGAAAAACAAAATGAAGGCTTTTCTAAGATCCAGAGGTCCTAAGGAATGGGATGTTGTGGAAAAGATGATTAATCCAAAGGCTGCTTCTATATTCAAAAAGGGAAAAGAAGTCTTAGAGGCTGAAGAAATCGATCAAGCAGAAATCACCAAGAGATAGGCTTTTGATGCAAAATCTATCTATTCTTTATATTGTGCCTTGTCCCCTACTTAATATAATAGAATTTCTTCATGTGAAATAGCTAAAAAAGTCTAGGATAGACTCCATGTTACCTATGAAGGAATAGATCATGTAAATGAGACAAAAGTAAGCATTCTACTTGGCCAATATAAATCTTTCAAGATGAAGCCTGGAGAATCTATCAAAGATATGTTCAGCTGATTCATAGAAATTGTAAACGGTTGGGCATATTAAGGTCTGCCAATTTCTGCCCCAATGAAGATTAACAAACTTCTGCAAGGACTTTTAAAGGACTGAAACCATGTGAAAACATCAATCCGTGAATCATAGAGAATTATGCCTCTATCTGTTGATGAGCCGATAAGCACTTTTTAATCATACGAAGTGGAACAAATCAATGACGAAGACGATCCAAAAGGTTAGAAGTTGATCGCACTTAAGTTTAATGTTAATTCTGATGATACAAACATAGACGATGACATGGACGACGAGGAGTTGGCTCTCATGATAAAGAAACTTAGGAAATTGAATAGGAAGGGAAGAAGATTGATCTGGAAAAAAGTAGAATAAGCAAAATTTCCATAAAATATCAATGGAAGATGTTGAATCTAGCAAGGATATGATATGTTTTCAGTGCAAAAAAGAAAAGACACATCAAGCCTAACTGTCCCTTGATGAAAAAGGAAGAAAGACATTTATGAAAAATACAATAAAGCTCTTAAAACAAAAACCTGGAGTGACACAGAATGTGAAGAAAGTGAAGAAGAATTTGCGAATATCTATCTGACGGTTCACTCAGAATTAGACTCAGAATCAAAATCTAACTTAGACACGAACTTAGAGTCTCACAAAGAAATTAAGGTAAGTCATTCATAGATTCCTATTAAAGTTTCTAAGTATATAGATGAGCTTTTCTTAAACCTCAAATCTTCTCTTAAAAGGATCTCTGAATTAAAGAAGGAAATTTCAAAGCTCAGACAATAGGACAATTCTTGGAGAGAAAAGTTTGAGAATCTGAAAACTAATTTTGATGATTTGAAGGAAAATTTTGATTCTCTTTCAAAAGGAAATAAAATTTTGAAAAATGAGACTTCAAGTATTTTTACAAAATTCTCCAAAGGGTCAAAAAATTTAGAACAAATTTTTTTAGCTCAAATATCTTATTATAACAAATTTGGTTTGGGTTTGAATAAAGAAAGTTATCTTTTGATTGATTTTCCTAAAGTCAAGGAGAGACTTAGACAAAAACCTCTAAAATTTGCATACAAAAATCATTTTTAAAAAGTTTATGTAAACTCTGTTGGTCGAAGTACTCTTAAATGTTTTAAATGTGATAGTTCAGAATATTTTGAGGATGAACGTCCTAAAGTTTGGAGACAAACTACTTTTTAAACTAATTCCTTAGGACCTAAGAAAATATGGGTACCAAAGAAAGTTTGAGAACTCTTTTTAACTGCAGGTTACTATTAAGAGGAAAAACAAATGGTACTTGAATAGTGGTTGTTCTAGATATATGACTAGAAATTTGAGCAGTTTCATAAAATTAAAAAAAAAAAAGAGGAGGAAATGTTTATTCTAGTGGGAACAGTAAAGGAAAAATTATTGGACATGGAACTATAAGGATTGGCGGTTTGATCATCAACAATGTTTTCCTGGTGAAAGGCTTGAACTACAATCTCCTAAGCATAAGTCAACTATGTGATACAGGGTTCAGAATAAATTTCCAAGAAAATGTTTGTTATGGAATTAGTCGAGACTTCTTTCAAACATTCACCAGACGAAGGCATAGCAACATTTATCTTTTGCACATAAGTCTAGAGAGCTCTCAATATCTTATCTCAATTCAAAGTGAAGCAAGTCTCTAGCACCACAAACTAGGACATGTTAGCATGAAATATATTGCTAAACTGTCGATTGGTCCATGGTCTCCCTAGAATGGTGTACTAGAAATTTGAATAGTGTACTCCATGTATCTTGAGAAAACAGGTCAGAAGTTCATTTAAATCTATAAATTGAGTGTCTACTAATCGTGTCTTGCAGCTTCTTTACATGGATCTTTTCAGACTAACTAGAACTCAAATCATTGGTGGTAAGAAGTGCTGTTTGGTAGTTGTAGACAATTACTCAAGATTTACTTCTGTTTTCTTCTTGGCAAATAAAGCAAAAACCTTCTCACATTTTTCAAAGTTTGCTAAAAATGTTCAAAATGAGAAAAGTTATGCTTTTTCGAGTATTAAGATTAATTATAGGGGAGAATTTGAAAATCAAGATTTTGCACATTTTTGTGAGGAAAATGATTTTCAACATGTTTTCTCCTCTTCTTACACATTAGAACAAAATAGAGTTATAGAAATGAAAAATTGGTCTTTATAAAAGATGGCATTGAAAGTAGAGTCTCTTCTCGCTTTTGGGTAGAAGTAGTTTCCATTGCTTGTTATATAATTAACAAAATATCTCTAAGGTCCATCTTAGAGAAAAGCCCCTATGAATTTTACAAAGGGAAAAAACCAAATCTTTCTTATTTTCACATGTTTAGTTGTAAGTGCTTTATTTTGAAGAATGGGAATGATTGGCCTGCGAAATTCGAAGAAAGATCGGATGAAGGGATATTTCTTGGCTATTCTACTTCTAGCAAAGCGCACATTGTCTTCAACAAGAATACATAGACTGTAGAAGAATCAATGAATATGAGGTTTCAAGAAGCTGTCCAAAAGTAACAAGACCAAACTCAACTCGAATAGTCTGAGCTAGTTTTAGACTTAATAAAGTATGAATCTCTTGAGCAAACTTAGCCTTTTGGAGATCAAAGTCAAGCTAAAGAAAATTCGAAAGACTCAAAGGAAACAAAGGTTCAGCAAACTCTAAAGGATAATGACAGATTCAACAATAATTAAATGTGGCACCCCTCGATGGCCCCCGATTCGTTAGGGTCGCCACAAATACCTTCCTTTCACTTTGTCTTACAAGTCAATTACTCTGATACCAAAGAGTTATGATAAGTCTATAAGTCCTGGGGGTTTATATCTTTTCCATAGGTCCCTACGCAGAAATATGGCGGAAGCACATCCATCAACTCCCTTTTCACAAATTAAAACGATGCACACCAACTAAAACTTTTACAAATTAAAGCCAAACACCTTTATTTACAAAAACCTAATAGACATCTTAGTTGGTACATCAAAAATGTCGTGGTTTTCTATACCCAGCTACGTATCAAAAGATAACCGACATCTTTTCCAACATGCGTATACTTAAAGTTCATCAATCAGGGTCGGCATCCAAAAATTCATTCCTTTGTTGTCCTCCTCCTTGCAGTCATGTCCAACCACTTGGTCCATTTGCTGGTGGTGGTGACAGCAGAGGCATCTTATCTAGTCTGAAATGTTAGTCCCTAAAAGGGGTGAGTACAATCACTTAGCAGTAAAAGATTCATTAAGTTATATCATGCAGTACCATTAATATCTAGATTCATGCAAGATAGAGAAGATAGGCAATCAATGAATGAGTATGCATCCAAACCATATAACTCTTCAATGCAATGACCAGTGCATTTCCAACCAATAAGATGCATCATGTCCAGTCACACAAGTCCAGATCATGGGCCCAAACTGTTGTGACACGTCACATTCCATGCCATACAATTTAGTCCCATAAGTAGACCACACTCACACTTAATATAATCATCGGTTTTAATCATTCAAACAGTTTTACCCCGCCAGAGGACCAATGTTTGCATCCTTCTGGGATTCCGCACCCATCTTTGATGTCGCGGAAACCTCCGGGCATGTATTCAAAATACAACCATGCATCCAAAGGGCATCGACTCATTTGAACCTCTAGGTATCTCGCACCCCACCTGGCATCACGAGGAATCACTAGGGACCATAGACATGGTTACCCTTAACCTTTGGATTTACGTACCGACAAGCATACAACCGGGCATCCTGAAACTTCCGAGGAAAACCCCTAGGCATGTATTCATAATACAACCAGGCATCCAAAGGGTATCGACTCATTCGAACCTCTGGGCATCTCGACTTTCGGGGTAACGTTGACCCGAGGGTCCAATGGTAACAATTAACATCTTAATTTCCAAAAACACTTTTTAATGCAATGACAAGATGTCCCATGAACCTTCATCAAATCTCAATATTTCATGATATGCTGAATTTCAATATCATGATGTCAAATAACAACTCAAGATGCATTCACCTTTGGGACAAATTGAGCAAATTCGGAACAAAACAGCTCAAACATCATAAGGCACAGTTTTAGTAACAATTTCGGAATAACCCCTAAATGAACTCAGAAAATTCTGAAATTTTTATATGTTATAAACAAGACCTAAAAGAAAAATTTCATGAAGGACACTAAGTCAGATTCGTTGTGTATAAAGAGTAAAACATTTCTGTTTCCTTCAAAATTCTGTAGTAACTTTAAGATTTAGTACCTACAGAAGAAAATTCATTTCACCACATAAATCTTGTCTGATTGTTCTCAAATGTTGATATATTATTCCTAAGGATGTGTCCTACAACTTTAATTAAGGGTTCAAAGTCCAATTCTATCTATAAAATTACAGAAAATTCACGGAATCATCACAGGTCAAGCTATCCTCTACAAAACAGTTTACTGTTTTCAATATGTTCACTTCTACCTTCATATTTTTACATTCATATGGCTATAGCTAGATGTCAACTCAATCTAATGGATGATATCATAAGTAAAATGGTTCCTTTCCTTATTTTCAGCATTATAAATCAAAGCGACACAAATAAAAAACTTTCTGTCTATATTCCTCTAAAACAGAATCTTGATATACGATTTTCTTCATTTCTAGCTCAATCCAACCATTTGTATCTCTACTAATCTCCTTAACAACACTTCAAGTTTCTTCCACAGCACCTCAGAATACTTTGTCGCGACCTAAATTTCAGGTGCACCACCTACGGTTTAGGTTAATGGATTGTTAAGCTTAGACTTAACTCGGGCTCTCCCAAGCTCATACCAATTCGCGACTTAGGTTCAAGTTCTTAACATGCAATTGATTTTCAATTAGGAGTCGCCACTAATCTATTTTTGGTGGGTAGATTAGAAACCCAAGTAAAGTAATGGGAGAATTACTTCACTCCTACGAACCAGAGATTGTGAGTTCGGGAACTTGGTTACACTAGATTTCTCTAATGCCCTTTCGGTACCATTTTTTTATTTTCAAAAATGTTTTTGCAGGCAGCTTGAATTGATTTTAAATTTATTTCCCTAACATGTGAGGTGATCATGCAGGTGCGCAAACCACCAATTTAACACCAAAGAAAACGATGAATAAATTGCAGGACTTACCTCATAGCAACGAAAGCATCTGTAAGGTTAAATCAGAATTCACATCAACAGTCCTAGATATGATTTCTAATTAACATGCAATTTCTTCTTTTTGGTTTTCACTTTTTTAATGAAAATCATGCTTTATGCAATGCATATTACTAATTTAACATGAAATGATATGACATGGTAATATGACCTAAACTATATGACAGGCACGTGATTTTTTTTTTTTTAATAAGCATGCAATCTATCCTAATATGCAATGACGTATAAAGAATGCCATAATTCTAATTTTTCTTTTTTCTTTTCTGAAATTCGAAATGAAAATTGTCCAATAATTAAATGTGCAATCTAAATTAACCAAATGGCCTAATTCTAATGACGGGCAATTTCTATTTAAATGAACCTAGCGATAATTATTAAATGACGTGCATTTCATGAACCTAATTCTACATGACATGCGCATGATTGATTTTTTTTTTTTTTTTTTATATAAATTTGTAATTAAGATTGCTAAAATATAAAGAATCTAACTAAAGTGAGATATTATCTATTTTAAGTTAGGATTAGACTAATCTAAGTCCTATCTTAACTTAGAAAATTATCCCATCATGCAATTTATTTCAAAAGATATTATCTAACCTAGATACTATATAGACATGCATTAAAAAAAAAACAAACTATTTCATCATGCAATTTTGTCTAGAAAAAATCAATTCTAATCTACATGATATGCAAATGCAAATTTTTTGTATTTTTGAGATAAACAAAACAATTAAAAGATACCAAATCCTCCATGGTTGTTTCGCTAATAAAATTAATAAATTGATCTTAAGCCTTAAAGATCAAAATATCAATTTTATTCTCGCGTGATTAATTATTCCATCTAAAGCCTTATAGATGAAATAAAAAATCATTGTGCGGTTGCGAATTAGGTGGTACGTCGGGGATTTTCAATCATGCATCAAGTAATATTTCAAATGAATAAAATAAATCTATCTAATTTGGTTCAAGAAAACTACCTAATTTAGATGATTCGTTTCCAAAACGGGACCGGCGGCAAGGGACTCCCGAACGGCAGCGATTACACGGCCACGAAGCTTGGGGACCTGTGATTCAGTTGCTCACCAGAGGCTCTACGGGTAGCTTGGGATAAGCTGCAGTGTTTGGTTCGAGTTGATCGGCTTGTTAGCAAGAAGTGCTCGTAGCTGAATGGGGTCCACACATGTGTATTTCTTTTCGTGAATGGGTCTCCACTAATTCCCACCTTCACCTTTTTTGCTGTTTTGCTCTTTTTCCTTTTATTATCTTCCCTCCCCAGAGCACGTGACTTTAGAATTCGCTGCAGGTGGAGATATCTGCAAAATAAAAGCACATGAAGGTTGCTAACTCAGTTGGGCAGTGACCTCTTCGTCACGGACAAGGGGGAATTCACGACAGCTCCTCGGGCTTATGAAAGTAACAAGGACACGATGGATTCAGGTGGACAGTGGCGACATTCCAGAGTTCTTTGCCGAGGGATAGCGTCGAGCAGCGTTCACTGGTAGAAGATTGGTAACAGTGTCGTTGCTGCTCATGGCATCGAGCTGGGTTCCGGCGAGCGGTGGCAACAGCAATGAGGGCGGTGATGTGAGCACCGGCTTGGACGAGTAACTTCGGTGCAGCAACGGGGAGGGCGAGCAGAGGGATGCACGGTTGCTTGGCTGCAGTAGAGGGACGCACGGTTGCTCGGCTGCAGGGGCGTTGCTGGCGATGGACGAGCGAGCAGGGGTGCGGAGCAGAGGCGGAGCTCGCGGTGGCTGGCGTCAACAGCAGCGGTGGTGGACGCGGGGATGGTGGCCCGCGAGGGCAGAGGCGCGGCGGCGGGCTCGGAGCTCGCCGGAAGGAGGAAAGAGGCGAGTGGGCGGCTGCAGCGCCGGGCGATCAGCAGCAGCGAGGAACTCCCGAAGAAGATGAACAGTAGGGGTCTTTTCCTCTTTTTTTTTTCTCTCTTTTTTTTCTGCTGTTCGGTCACTTCTTTTCTGTCTCTCTCTCACGTCTCACTCTCTGCAATCTCTCTTTCTGCTTTTTCTCTTTTTTTAATCTCTTCCCCTGACTTCATATTTTTTCTCTCTTTTTACTTTCCCCCTGACCTCATTTTCTTTGGTTCTCTCTAACGAGCATCTCTTCCTTTTTTTTAATCTCTCGCCAAACCTCTCCAGTGAATGCTTCCCTCTCCCTCTCTCCCGAGGATCCTTGCTTATTTATAGGCAACATCTGACTTAAGCGTGAATAGGTGAACAGGAGACAGCCGCAACTTTTCCTTGCTTGTTCAAGTTTGGTTCTTCTTTTTTCAAATATGGTGGCCACCACCTGACAATCCACCTATTTTATAATATTTTATGAGTTCATCTTGCTTCTTTGAGGCTCCTTACGTCCGCCGAATTGTGTGCATGCATGTGCATGCATTAATGAGCGTGAGACAATGGACGTGTAGGAACTTCTTTCTTCTCCAGCCGATTTGCTCTCTAGGAAGGAAAGTAATATAAAATGTCAGCCCATCTTTTTGCATGCGTCTGTAGAATTTTCACGTCTCCCATTCATGCGTGCATGTGCAGGCATTAATGAGGGAAGAAAATGCTCGTTCATGGATTCTTCTTTCTTCTTCATGCTTGGGGTTTCTTATACGGCTACTTGTCTCTCCCTTATATAGGATAGCCACAACTTTTGACTTTTCTTGTTTGTTATTTGCTTCCTCCTTCAGCAAATTTCTCGTTGCTTCTCCTGACAACCCACACTTGAGAGAGAGCATATTATATAATATTATTTCATGGGCTCATTTTGCTTCTCTAAGGGTTCCTCTAGAGTCCACACGTCCGCCGAATTTGTGCACGCATGCGCATGCATTAATGAGGGAGAGACAACGGACGTGCAAGAACTTCCTTCCTCTTTTTTTGACTTTCGCTCTTTTACGTGCTCAGACCAGTGGAGAGAGACCGTCTTTTTGTGCATGTAATCGACCACGAGCCACTGCGTCTTGTTGCCTTTTAGTATCGATGCAAATGCGACTACATGAAAATGCAATTTTACTATTTCTTTTTTTTTATTTTTTTTTCATGCAACTAATTATTAAATGATTAGGCCAAATTTTGGTGTCAACATACTTTCAGCAAGTTCTTATTAACAGAGAAACCTTCCACAGCTCGGCTCAAAACATATATTCATCCATAAGCTCACTCATCTCAACATACACCTCATTTCTTCACTTGGCAAGCATCACTTCACTTTCCTCAATTAAAACAGCCAACTTTCACTAAATTTTCGAGACATGCAATATTCAAAAGCAACATGCATTGACTTCTAACTTCAATCTAGCACTCATCAAGCTCAATCCAACACAACACAGCAACAATACATTTAATCCTCAACAGAACAAAACTCAATCTTCATCTCAATCATCCAAAAACCCAACATGCAGTTCCTATTTCAGCATTTTCTCAAGTCTACCAGCACTTCACCAGATAATCACAGCATGCATAACATAGATTAATGAACTTCTACTTGCCTCAAGCTCTTCTACTCGGTTACAAAAAAAAAAAATAGGGGCTCCGGGGTCTCGGCTTGGCTAAACGGTGACAGAGACTGGCAGTGTCGATAGCGGTAGCACCGTGCTTGATGGAAGGGTGACCTCCTCCTTCCTCACCTCGTGCACCCGCTCGCTGCTCGCACTTCTCTCACTCATAGCCCTCTCAATCATTCACTCTCTCTCTACTTTCAATCTGCTCGATTCACTCTCACCCTTCCTCTCAATTCCGAATTTCCTTTTTTTTTTGTTCCTTTATTAATTAGCTAATTAATCATTTGCATGCAAATTAATTGGTGGCTGAAGCTGTAATGGACAGGTGGAGGAGGCATGTCTCCCCTTGTCCGATTTCCCTCCTTTGCTAGCCACAGAATGGGAGAGCAACGTGGAAGTTGCTGGGCTCCTCTTAGTCAATGCTTAGCAAGAAAATTGGGAATTGTTGACTTGCTTTGTTAACAATTAAGGAGGTTTCTTGGGCTTTTTGGGTCTGCAAATTTGTGGTCGAAAGGTCCTAATTAGAAGGCCCAAATTCTCCAAAGATAAACCCTTAAATTTCTGCACAAATATGAGGCCTTTTGGTTTTCATAGAAATCAACGAATATTCCCTTAATCAATTTGCTTCATGTACAAGTACATAACCGGAGTTCTCGCGTGGAGAAAGAATTCTACAGAGAAGCATGGTGATAATATTTCATTTCCTCACTTGCCAAATTGCACAAAGAAAAGACATGCATGGTCCTCATGCATGGTCCAACTTCTCAAAATTTTATTCTTAAATTCGGCACGCGTGTTCCTCATGCATGGCCGAATTCCATCAATCTATCAAAGTCCAAAGACTTCTCTTGTTGCATGATTGGTCGGTGCATTGCTACACATATCATATCATTCCAACAAATAAACAAATACGAATCAACGCTCGTAAATGATATCAATGCCACAGTCCGACGATACTTCCGTCGATTGGTCATGACTGTCACATATCTAAGGGTCGTTGAAATTCTTGGATGCCACATTAAAAGCACAAATCAAGCCATCCTAAGGATCTCAAAGAAAGAATTCAAATCAAATCCAAAGTAAAAGGAGAAATGGGTGTTCAGAAACAAGATAGATGAAAAAATGGAAAGTAACCAGAAACAAGGCAAGACTTATAGCAAAATGATATACGCAAAAGGAAGGAATAGACTATGATGAGACATATGCATCCGTAGCCAGATTAGAAGCTATAAGATTATTACTTGCATATGCATGTTTCCATAATTTTAAGTTATTCCAAATGGATGCCAAGAGTGCATTCCTAAATAGTTTCATCCAAGAAGAAGTTTATGTGGAACAATCACCAGGATTTGAAGATCCCAAAAAATCAGACTCTGTCTACAAACTGAAGAAAGCGTTATATGGTTTGAAGCAGGCACCTCGAGTGTGATATGAAAGATTGAGTAAGTTTTTGGTAAAGAATGGCTTCAAGAAAGGTATGGTTGATACCACTTTGTCTAAAAAAAGGGAAGAAAAAGACTTTCTACTTGTTCAAATATATGTAGATGATATCATTTTTGGTTCTTCTAATAAAAGTCTATGCAAGAAATTTTCAAAGTCTATGCATGAAGAATTCGAATGAGTATGATGGGTGAGTTAACATTCTTTTTGGGATAACAAGTTTAACAATAAATGGAATGAACTTTCATCTATCAAGAAAAATATGCCAGAGATGTTATTAAGAAATTTGTGATAGAAAAGTGTAAGAAGACTGAGAATCCTATGTCAAGTTCTTCCAAACTTCACAAGGATGGAGGAGGAAAGAAAGTTGACTATAAGATATATAGAAGCATGATCGGTTCCTTTCTCTATCTTACTGCTTCATGTCCTGACATTTTATTTAGTGTTTGTATGTGTGCTAGATTCCAACCTAATCCTAGAGAATCACATCTTAGTGATGTCAAACGTATTATTAAGTATATCGCAACAAATCCAAAGTTAGGGATGTGGTATCCAAATGGATGAGACTTTACCCTACTTGGATACTTAGATGTTGATCTAGTTGGTTGTAAGGTTGATAGGAAGAGTACATCTGGTATGTGCCAACTCTTGAGACAAATGTCAGTGTCTTGGTTTTGTATGAAACAAAACGCTGTGGCACTCTCAACGGTAGAAGCAGAATATGTTGCTCGTGGAAATTGCTATTCACAAATTCTTTGAATTAGACAACAACTAAAAGACTTTGGAATAGAAGAACCTTGCAATGAAATCAAATCTCACAACACAAGTGTGATCAACCTCACCAAAAATCCCATTCTCCATTTAAGAGTAAAGCATATTGAAATTTTCCATCACTTCATAAGAGATCATGTACAAAATGGTAAAATCAATGTTCAATTCATCAATTCAAAGAATCAACTGGCAAATATTTTCACCAAGCCACTGGAGAAAGGACCATTCAAATTCATTCGTGAAAAGTTGAATATTACCTATGCACTTGGTTAAAGTCTATATAAATCATCAGTTCAACCTTCTGGAAAAGACATCCTTCTGAAAGCTCTTATAGACTCAGGTAGTTGTATTTCAAATTTTGACGCGTAAGCTTTTTTTTTCCTTCTTGAACGGGTATGAATATTATTCAAATTGCTAATTGCCTTTTACATTTTTCAAAATTGTTATATTGCTGCTGATTTTTTGGAATTGATATTTCAAAAATTATTTACAATTACTTTTTTGAAATTTTTTAAAAATGGAAGTTATTTATTTTCCTTTATGTCTATTTGTTTGCCCCAGTTCGTCCTCCTTAAATAAGTCTTCAATTTATTTTTCCCCGATCACCGAAATCATCGCAAACCCTAATCTCTCTCTCTCTCTCTCTCTCTCAAACCTTTGCTTCTCTTGATCCATCTTTATTTTCTCTGCAAATCTCTCTCCCGATCACTCATGAACATGTCGTCAAAATCCTCCAAATCAATTTCGATGTCTTCTCAGAGGAGGTCCTCTCGCATTGCCAGTCGTGGGTCTCAATTTGTGCTTGATGCTCTGATGCATTTTGATCTCACTTGAGATGAATCACCATGAAACACGAATTGTCACATCCCTATTCTCCAAACCCATGCTCATCCCTGCTTGGTCGATATTATAGCGATGTCCCAAGACGTATTGCCGACCCATTTGATTTTAAATACGCATGCAAAAGCGTATATAAATCCCTAGACAATAAAACAATGGGATAGGAAAGTAGGGCCACAAGCTTTTCAAACCAAAACAAGCCTTTTATAATAAACGGTTTATTTACAAATCATGTTGCTTACAAAAATATCAGCTTAACCAAAAAGGAATTGTCCTATGACTAACTAGCCAAACAGGTTTGCCAATTAAGCGTCTTCCACCTTCTCAAACTTCCGGACTTCTGGCTCTCCATGACTGTCACATAGGGACCTAAAAATGTGATCCCACAATGGGGTGAGACTACGTCTCAGCGAGTTCCACTCCCTAAGACCCTATTAGGAAGAAAATATGCCCTAGGGGTTGCCTAAGCACAATCAGGTGTCAAAGGACTTACCTTGGCCTTAGTTCCATCCTACAAGTTAGTTCAAATAACATATACTGACAATTATATCACTCAATCAAATCAGATCGAATCATCGATCAATCGACCCAGTCGATTACATGTCATCACGACCATTTCTTGGTTGGCCCATTTAATACTATCTATGAATCCAATCAAAATCCAGGACTCCTCATTGTACTTGAAATATATATAGTATATATCCTATCTCTAGATGACATATAGAGCTATCGAGCAGGTATGCATAACATTCTATCTCCGAGACAACATATAGAGTGATCAAGCCACTATAACATACCTATGCATAACGTTCTATCTCCAATACCACATATAGAGTCATCGAGCTGTTATAACACACCGTTGGGTGATACCGCCTATTCTCCAAGATGACATATAAAGTCATCGAGCCGGTATACAAGCAATTCCTTCTCAAGATGACACATACAGTCATCGAGCTGTTAGGTCATATTGTCCTATCTCCAAGATGATATATAGAGTCATCGAGCCGGTATACAAGCAGTTCTTTCTCAAGATGACAGGAGGAGAGTCATCGAGCTATAATAGTATAATGTCCAATCTCCATATGACAAACGAATCATCAAGCCGTTATAGTATTTTTATTTTGAAGATACAGTCAATTTTACCATTTTTATCATACTTGATGAAAATACACATGTGTGAGTACATAGCCGGCCTTAGCCAAAATACAAGGTTTTTAATTTTGAACCTCCCACTATTTTCAGTAGTCTCAAAATAGATTTTTGGTGTTGTAGACTAACACTCGATATTTCTCCAATTAATTATTGAAAATAAGTAAATTTAGGAATATATCCAAAGATCACAATTCACACCAATTCAATACAAATTCAAGCTCAAATAAATAAATAGATCACACTACAACAATTAGCCTAAAATTCCGGTCACCGACTATCTTGGTCTAATTTTTTGAAAATAAATAAATAATTAAATAATTACAAAAAATATTGAATAAATGCCAATAAATCTAACTTAGGCCTATAACGCCTAATTGGACGCTAAAACAGACCCAGAAAAAATTCCGAGACTTGTTAAATAAATACTACAGTCTATTTACTCACTAATCGTGTGACACCCCAAACCCTTCACAGGTCGTCACCAGCGCCGATGTTACACTTTCTTTCCTCTTTCTATCTTGTACTTAAAACAAGTGTCGTTAATCACAGGCATTTTTTTTTAAACGAATCGGTCCCAACGCGACTCATAGCGGAAGCAAATTAGACATCACCATCTATCCCCCTACCAATCCATGATACAAATACACACCACTAATCATTAGGATTTAAAAGATAAGCCATGCCACTATTATTTACATATTATCATGATGGGTTTTTCATGGGTCGATACAACA
Organism: Eucalyptus leucophloia subsp. euroa; assembly: GCA_017140325.1. Classification (NCBI taxonomy): domain Eukaryota; kingdom Viridiplantae; phylum Streptophyta; class Magnoliopsida; order Myrtales; family Myrtaceae; genus Eucalyptus; species Eucalyptus leucophloia. The sequence goes on from CM029470.1 coordinate 34,447,037, forward strand.
AAAGGAGACCAAGATTTTTAGCCACACTCGGCCTCATCCCAAAAAGATACTATGACCCCTAAAGAAAATCACATGACATCCCCCATCCAACAGTGGCGGCTACTCCCCAAAAAGATGACACCAGCTCTCTACCCTTCACGCAACCATCACACCTATCCAGGCGCATCGGGTGGTGGTGGCGGCAACATTCACCTAAACACTCCGTCTCGGCGGACATGAACAGACAAAAACTCCTGGATGACTGGGCCCTCAGCCAGGCCCACGTCGTACATGACCAGCACACGCACTCACACAAATGTCAGTCCAGGGATAGTGACGCAGTCGATCTCCGTACATTCTACTTCTACATCTGACGGGATACCATAGAAGGTGCCTCGCGTGACGGTAGGAAGCGGCATCTTTCTAATCTGAAATGTTATCCCCAAAAGGGGTGAGTACAACCACTCAGCAGATAGGGAAATCCAATAACATCCCAATGCATCATGCATAACATCACACGTTGCAAGCATCACTTACCTTATAATCATGCGTATCATGCATCCTCACATCATATATATCATCATCGTCATGGCATATCATATATCATTATCATCATCATGCATTTCATTATGCATATCATACCATGGATGATCATCATGTCACATTGCACATCATCATCATCATCATCATCATCATCATCATGCATATCATCTATCATATCATGTCACATCACATCATCATCATCATCATGCATCGTCATGCATATATCATCCTCATCATACACATCATCATGCATATGTCATTATCATCATGCATATATCATCATCATGTATTATCATGCATGATTTAATTTCAATTTCATCTTGGACCATCATATTTCTCATTCTCGGGACCAATGTTTGCGTCCCCCATGCATCAAGATACAATTTCAGATCATCCGGCTCCCCCACTCTCCGGGCATCTCGTACCCCAACTGGCATCACGAGGACCCTCCGGTATCCAGCCATTTAAGGCCACCGGCAACCGGCCGCACCCTTCGGCCCCGGGCATCTCGCACCCAATCCGGCGTCGCGAGGTATCCCTCGACATAATTACCATGCCGAGCTTCCGGCTCCCCCACTCTCTGGGCATCTCGACACCACTCGGTCTCCCGAGGACCCTCCGGCATTCGGCCACTCATGACCACCGGGCAACCGGCCGTACCCTTCTAGCCAAGCATCCCGATACTCCCGGGGCATCGTCAGCTCACCTCCGACGGTCTTCTCAATTCACATTATTATGATTCAATTTATCATGGCATATAATGTGATGACAATTCAAGATCATGCTCAACATTGAATACGTACATACATTTCAATTCCATGTCATACACACACACCAAGACTTCATCACATAATAACATGAAATTAATTAAATGGAATCTATGGCCAATAAAATAATCCATTATTATTTTATGATTTTTTATTATTTTATTATTATATTATTATATTATTATATTTATTTATTTTCATAAATAAATATTTAATATCTATGATTTTCCCAAAATCATAATATTCAAACAATCACTAATAGGGTTACAATTTCATATAAAATTCTTGGCCAAATTGAATTTCTCATAAATTTCACAATTTCCATGAAATAGCACCTTATATTCGGGTAATGGCCAGTCTTGCACAGTTTCCAAATAAATCCGATTAAAATACTCATATGGCCTTCAAAAATTACGAAATTTTACAGGGTGATAGCCAACACATTTTCGTGCATTCTTCGTGAAGAAATTTAAGCCAAATTCTTTTTAGATTAATTTCTATAGCCCTACGAAGCTTCTGGAATCACGACCGCGACGTCCAGAACACACTCCTCCGAATTTCTTAGTTTTCACCGATCAGTTCTCTTTTGTTTCTTCTGAAATTTGAGTATGTTATGTACCAAGGTTTCCTTTACAAGTTTCATGAAGAGATCTAGGCCAAATGACCAAGCTATGGTCACCATTTAAGTCCGTTAAGTCTCGGGTGTCTCGGTATATTTCGCCAGAACCATCGTTTCAAAGATCTAACCGATTCACCAAGTTATACTTGTTCTTTTTGCCTCATATTCGAGTATGTTGTAGCTTAAGGTGTTTACTACAACTTTCAAGAAGACAGCAAAGTGAGATCTCCAGCAGAAATCAACATGCAACCAAGAAATCGACAAGAGGTCAGTGAAAATGTCGTAGATCTAAGTCTCCGTATAATAGAACTTTTGACCCCTCAAATCCCCATCGTTTTCTACGAATTTTTAGTATGTCATAGTAAAAGACGTTAGCTTCAACTTTCATGAAGACACCGAAGCCAAAATCGAACTCCAAGCCCACATGAAAACTCGAACAAGTTACTGACTCCAATAAACCGAACGAGAACAGTCACACGGTTTGCAAAATATCAACTCTTCCCTCGGTTTTTCGCACAAATCACACCTATAATCTAACATGCAAACACCACAACAAACATGCAAAGGAAGTTATGGACTCCACTTGCCTTAAAGATGAACAAACAACAACGAACGGCGACGATCGGACGGCGAACGAACGGCACACCCCTCCGGCTCCGCCTCCTTCCCTCTCAGCTCCTCTCCCTTTCTCTCAAACTCTCTCTCGCACACCTCTCTCTTTGGACGAAAATGCAGCAAGGAGTCCGGCCACTCTCTCTCCTAACCCCTTTTATACCCCCTTTAATCCCATGGTTAGTAATGATTAACTCACCTCATGTCCAACCAATGCATGCTCTCCTTTGTGCCACATGTCATTTTTATTTTTGAATTTGAATGGGCTTGGGCTTAGGCCCATCCGGCCATTCCCCCTTGGGCTGGTCGAGCTCCCTTCTTGGGCCCTAATGGGCCGACTAGCTTGGCCCACCAAGCTTTAGGCTAATGGGCCCAAGGCCCATTTCGAAAATTTAATCCCCCCTTTTTTTTTTGAATTCCTTTCTATAAATATTTCTAAATTTAAATTTCATCTTGGCCAAAATCTTGGGATATTTTTAATTATTAGGATTTAAATTTATAATCTCATGGCCAAGCATTAATCTATTAAATTTGAATTTCCACAATCACAAGCATAATTCATTAAATTAAAAGACTAATTGGCTAAGGCATAAGCCAAAAGAAATTCTATCACCTAATCAAAGATTTTTAACACACCTTAAGGCTCGGCCTCGAATTTCTGGGATGCCACAAATGGCACTAACTAATTGTGGCACCCCTCGACACGGCCCCCGATCTGCTTGGGTCGCCATAGTTCGCTTACTTACTTACCTTTTCGCTTGTCCTATTAACATTCCACTTTGATACCATTTCAATTGCAGCGGGTCCATAAATCCTGGGGGTTCGTACCATCTCAATCAGTCCCAGCACAGATCATATAATGGAAGCATACTTATCATCTCCCTAACCCATACACAACCAAACAATACAATGCAATACACACCAGCTACAAACTTTCATATCTATATATATATATATATATATGCATCTTAGCACCGGATCACTTTTATTTACATACTAAGATAGATTTCACGAGTCAGTAGGACAAAAGGGCCAAGACTATAACTAAGCTCGGCTAAACTTAAAAAGAACCCGACTATACATCAAACATGTACATCTATCCATCAGTTAGTGTCGGCTATGCCCAAAAAAGTGGCAACCTCCACCAGTCACACGCTCCTATCACACCCATCCTAGTGCATCGGCCGGTGGTGGCGACAGCATCCCGATCATCCTCCCATCTTGGTGAACATGGACAGACAAAAACTCTTGTACTACAGGGCCATCGTGCAAGCCCATGTAGTACATGACCAAAACACGGAGGCGGCTAAACACCAAACCATGAACACCGAAGCAGGGGTGCTCCATGCACTCGACCTCGACATCAGATGGTAATCCATAAAACGTACCACGCTTGACAGGTACTACAGGCATAGCTCAATCTAAAATGTTGGTCCCCAAAGTGGTGAGTACAACCACTCTACAGTAAAGATCCATCAAACTACACAATGCATCAGGCAAGACAATCAATATATCACGAGTAAAGTACATATCATCCATGCTATCAAGCATACATCACTATGCAGTCGTGCATATATCCCCATGCAGTCATGCATATCTCACCATGCTATCGTACATATATTACCATGAAGTCATGCATATCTCACCATGCCATCGTGCATATATCACCATGATTCATACCATCCATGCTATCATGTATACTTCCCCATGAGATCCATTCAAGCCTTCATGATCGCATTCTCAATGTCAAATAGCATCAATTTACGTTCATAAGCAGATCATGCATCATGCCATATGCATATATCCATGCACATGATTCAATTTTAATATTTATCTTTCACAAGGATCTCATCAATTTTTCTTTCGAGGGACCAATGTTTACATCCCTTAATTTATCGCTCGCACCCAACCTGGCATCGTGAGGAGCCTTTGGCACAAACCTCCGGGCATCCGGCACAAACCTCTGGGCATCTCACATCCCAACTAGCATCACGAGGAATTCCCCCTTGGCACAAACCTCCGGGCATCCCGAAACTCCCGAGGACCTCCGGCATAAACCTCCGGGCATCCGGCACAAACCTTCGGGCAACTCGAAACTCCCGAGGCATCATCAGCTCACACTTCCGACGGTCTTGTTATTATCACAATATATAATCTCATATATGTCTCATTTTCATCATGGCATTTGATGCAACAATATCAAAGGTCTAAACCATCTTTTGATGCCACATGATATGCCAAACATCACCATATATGCATATTTTGTAGAGCAGTCCATTTATTCTTGAAAATACAGCAAGTTTCGGATAAAGCATAATGCACTTCTTTAATAAAAATTCTGGAAAAATTAGTAAAAGATCTCAATAAATTCTGAAAATTTAACACGGTGTAAACAAGATCTAGCGGAAGATATTTCATGCAGAACACCATGTCAAGAAAGTTCCACATCAATCACATAGATCCACACATCACAGCAAAAGAAATTCCAGCACCGTTATTGCATAGTTTCAGAAATAATTTCGATTAAGCCCTTAAATGAACTCCAAAAATTCTGAGATTTTAATATGTTACAGCTGAGATCTAGAGGTAAAAGTTTTGTGAAGAAATAGAAGTCAGATTCGTGATAGATCAAAAGCGGGATAAGTACACTATCAGTGCCAAAACTTTTGTATGACGCTCACTTTTGATGCAAAAAGTTTCTATCGGATCACTTAAGTACCAAATCAGAGGAAAAACGATCACTTTGGTGCCACCGGCGAAAAATTCCGACCAAAATGATTACATGGCTTTAAAAAAAAAAACATCGATAGGCCTTTAAACGACGTCGTTTTCGATCCTCCTTAAGAAAACGACGTCGTTTTGCCGTCCTACATGGATGGCTTCACAGAAATGATGCCGTTTAGCTCACATGGGGATTGAAATTAGGGCTTCCGCTGCTCGGCCATCGTCATTCGCCCGCCGTCGCTCGGCCACCGTCACTCGGCCACCGTTGCTGCTCGACCACCATCGCTCGGCCACTGTCGCTGCTCGGCCACCGTCACTCAGCCACCATTGTAGTTGCTCGACCAAGTGAGCAAGGAGAGACTGAGATTGTTGCAGGAAAAATCAAAGGAGAGGGTGGAGGAGGAGGAGGAAGAAGATGGGTCAAAGGTGCTACTGGTGCGTTGCTGGTGTCGCTGCTGGTGTGCTGCCAGTGCTGTTGCTAGTGCCGTGTTGGTGCCGTTGCTGGTGTGGGTCTTCGAGGAAGAAGAAGACACAAAGACGAGCCTTTCCTCTCTCTCAATTTGGGGATTAGGGTTTCAAAGTTGGGGGAAAGATGCCAAACAGCGTCGTTTTGGTGTTTGGATGCTGACTCAACTCTTCGACGAGCCACGTCGGCTTCAAAATTAATAAAAAAAAAAAAGGCCATGTTGGATTTCCGGCCAATTTCATTGGTGTTGGCACTTAAATGATCGTTTTTCAAAATTTTGGCATTTAAGTGATTCGACGGAAACTTTTGGCACCAAAGTGAGCGTCGTACACAACTTTTAGCACTGATAGTGTACTTATCCCGATCAAAAGCTATAGTTGTCATACTTTTCATAATCCCCAGTGACGATTTCCAGATCTAACAATTTCCAAGAAAATCATTTCACTGACCAATACTTGTCCGTTCATTCTCAAATTTTAGTATGTTACTCCTCAAGACGTTGTCTACAACTCTTATCAAGAACACACGATCAAGTTCAGACTGGATGATTTCACAAAATCCACGGAATCACAACAAATCAACATAACAGTTTCTAGATCTAGCTTCTTCAAAGAAAAATGATTTGACCAACTTATACTTGTTTTTTTCCTCTCAATTTTTAATATGTTAATCATCAAGAAGTCCTCTACAACTTTCATCCAGAAGTCAAAGTCAGATTCCAACTAGAACATCGCATGTAACTCACGAAAACGCCAAACGTCAGACTATATTTTCCAAAAACAGAATATTAGATTTGAACATAGCTCCTATAAATTCGAAATTTCACACTTCATGCACATCCAAAACTCACCATTCATCACACACAAAACACAACAAGCAAAGGGTAGATCAATGGACTCTACTTACTTCTAATCCAAGCAAAAACACAACAAGCACACGGCGGGGCAAAGCAGACTCGATGGCGGCGACTCAAAGGCACACACGGCAGCAAACGAAACTCCTTCTTCCTTCTCTTCTCTCACACGCTCACTCTCCCTCTCTCAATTTCACTCTCTCTCTCTCTCTCTCTCTCTCTCTCGGTAACCCTCTCTCTCAATCCGCCCCTTCTCTTTCCTTTCCTCTCAATGATTTGCAATCATTTGATTTTGCATAGCTAATGCCACTTAGCTCTAAGGGAAAAACACTTGGCAAGTTTCTCTTGCCACTTGTTTATTTTGCCATGCAAGATGATGGGCCTTCCTTGGGTCGGGCTCTCCCTCCATTCCTCTCTTCCCTTGGTCGACGGCAGCCTCTTTCCTTTTGGGCTTCACGGGCCAGGCCTAAATGGCCGAATGGTGGGGTCTTGCGGGCTGGTCTTGGCCTAGGAATTTTGGCCCACTTCCTCTTTTAATAATCTACTCTAAATCCCACTTAATAAATTCCAACTTATAAAACACATAGCCAAGAATGGAATTTTTCCATCAAATAATTATCTATTAAAAGCTTGGCCTTAAACTTATTGCAAATCTTGGATCAAATGGTTACAACATAATTTGATGGTACTTCCATCACCTATCCGTGGCTCATAGCACATCTAGAGGTTGTCATGAAATTCTAGGATGCCACAATTCTCCCCTCCTTAGAGAATTTCGTCCTCGAAATTAGACATTTCCTATGTCTCTTGAAACAAGTGAGGGATCCCTCATCTCATTTTCACTTTCCTATGTGGCTTCCTCCACATCATGATGTCACCATAACATCTTAACCAATGGAATTTTCTTGGACCTAGGAATTTGCTCCTTTCGATCCAACACTTGCACAGGCTCTTCAATCTACCTCACTTTCTCATCCACTTTAATGGCTTCATGATCGAGTATGTGACTAGGATCGGGCTGATACTTTCTTAGCATCGATACATGGAACACATCATGCAAATTTCCCAATTTAGGAGGCATCGCCAAATGATAAGCTACATCTCCTGTTCTTTCAAGTATCTCAAAAGGTCCAACAAATCTAGGGCTTAACTTACCCTTCATTCCAAATTGAGATATTCCTTTCATAAGGGATACTTTAAGGAACACATGATCTCCCACATTAAACTCTAAAGGTCTCCTACGCTTATCTGCGTAGTCCTTCTGCCTACTTTGGGCTGTCTTAAGTCTTTTCCTTATTATCTCTACAGCCTCAGTAGTAACTTGTGCTAATTTAGGTACTGTCAAACTCCTTTCACCTATTTCATTCCAACAAACAGGAGTCCTGCACCTTCTTCCATATAATGCTTCAAACGGAGCCATGCCTATAGTTCTCTGAAAACTATTGTTATAGGCAAACTCAATCAAGTGTAATTTTTCATCCCAACTTCCCTTAAAATCAATAATACATGCTCTCAGCATATCTTCCAAAGTTTGGATCACTCTTTCCATCTGTCCATCTGTTTGAGGATGAAAAGCATTACTAAATTGAAGCTTTGTCCCTAAAGCATCTTGGAGACTTCTCCAAAAATTTGAAGTAAACCTAGAGTCTCGATCCGATGTGATCGTTACAGGAATACCATGTAAGCGTATCACTTGGCTTACATATATTTAAGCAAGTTTATTCATCGAATAATCTACATGGATAGCTAGAAAATGAGCATATTTAGTCAAACGATCTACTATCACCCAAATAGAGTCATGACCACTTGATATCCTTGGCAGTCCTTGCACAAAGTCCATCATTACATGCTCCTATTTCCATTATGGTACGTCTAATGGTCTCAACAGTCTTGCGGGTTTGCGGTGTTCCGATTTTACTTGCTAGCATGTTAAACACTGAGAAACATGCTTAGTTATATCCTTCTTCATGCCATTCCACCAAAATTGTTGGCGTAAATTTCCATACATGTTCTACCCGGATGAATACTATAATTACTCTTATGTGCTTCTGATAGGATTTCCCTTCTCACTTCTTCACTATCAGGAACACAGAGCTGTCCTTGACATCTTACTACTCCATCATCAGAGACTTGGAACTCTGGTCTTTTCCCTAAAGACACAGCGTCTCGTATCTCCAGAATCTCCGAGTAAGATTTTTGTAAAATCTTAACTTTCTGAATGATTTCAGGCTCAATCCTTAATGCAATAAGCATACCAGTAAGGTGGTCCATTTCCAACTTGAAGTCTAAATCCACAATAGACTTTAACAGATTCCACTATGTTACTTTTAGACTAGCCATGTCCATAGCCGGCTTTCAACTAAGGGCATCTACCACCTTATTTGCCTTTCCTGGATGATATCGTATCTCACAGTCATAATCCTTTAATAATTCCATCCACCTTCTTTGTCTCATGTTCAACTCTTTTTGCGAAAACAAATACTTCAAGCTCTTATGATCTATATAGATCTCAAACTTCTGTCCATACCGATAATGCCTTCATATTTTCAAAGCAAACACTATAGCTGCCAATTCCAAATCATGGGTTAGGTAATTTAACTCAAGAGGTTTCAACTGCCTCAATGCATAGGCTATGACCTTGCCATGCTGCATGAGAACACATCCCAGTCCTTTATGAGATGCATCACTATACACTGTGAATCCTTCAGATCTAGATTGTATAGTAAGAATTGGGGCTGCAGTGAACTTCCTCTTAAGTTCTTGAAAACTGATTTCACATCTTTCACTCCATTCAAATCTTACATTCTTTCGGGTCAATTTCGTTAAAGGGCCTGCCAATTGTGAAAATCCTTTGATAAATTTTCTATAATAGCCAGCCAATCCTAAGAAACTCCGTATCTCAGTTGGCGTTGTTAGTCTCGGCCAATTCACTACCATTTCAACCTTTGCAGGGTCCATTACAATTCCATTTCCCAACACTACGTGACTTAAAAATATTATTTGATCCAACCAGAATTCACACTTCCTGACACCACGTGCCCTAAAATAACTTATGATCTCTTAGCGTTTGCAATGCTATCCTTAGGTGTCATTCATGCTCTTCAAGTCCTTTAGAATATATCCCTTTAGAATATATCGAGATATCATCAATGAAAACAATCACAAACTGATCTAGATAAGGCTTAAATATCCTATTCATTAAATCCATGAATGCGGCCGTTGCATTCGTTAATCCAAAAGGCATAACTAAGAACTCATAATGTCCGTAACGAATCCTAAATGCAGTCTTAGGAATGTCCTATTTCTTTATCCTTAACTGATGGTATCCTGACCTTAAGTCAATTTTTGAAAAGATTGAACTTCCTTGCAACTGATCAAATAAATCATCAATTCTAGGCAAGGGATACTTATTCTTTATAGTCACTTGGTTCAGCTGTCTATAATCAATACATAGACACATCAACCCATCCTTCTTTTTCACAAATAGAACTGGTGCACCCCAAGGTGAAGCACTTGGCCTAATAAATCCCTTATCAAGCAACTCTTGTAGTTACACCTTCAATTCCTTCAACTCTACTAAGGCCATCCTATATCGGGCTTTCGATATCGGTCCTATTCCAGGCATTAGTTCAATTCCAAACTCAATCTCTCGCTCTAGTGGTAATCCAAGCAACTCCTCAGGAAACACATCCTAAAATTCCCTGACTATTTGGATCTCACCAATTTCAGCCTCTTTCTTAGTAAGATCTCTTACCATTGCTAGGTATCCTTGACATCCTTCATCAAGTAGTTCACGAACTTCTACCATTGAGATAATGGCTATAGAGGGGTTTGTCGAACCTTCAAAAGATTCAAAACTAAATTGATCAGGTAACATGAACTGGATCACTTTCCTATGGCAATCCACTTTAGCCCTATGCTTATGGAGCCAGTCTCCTATGATAACATCGAAGTCATACATAGCCATCACAACTATATCTATTTCCATATCCCGTTCCCCTATAGTTATCTTACATTTTACACACATCAATGTAGATAACATCATATTCTTTAAAGGCATGGAAACACAAAGAGGCATCTCAAGAGGCGAAGTTTCCATTTCACTTAATTGCCTATATCTTTCAGATATAAACGAATGTGTAGCACCTATGTCAAACAATGCATATGCCTTCTTGCCATTTATGAAAATTGTACCTGATATAACATTTTTGGAAGCTTCCACTTCCTCTTGGGTGACCGCATACACCCTTCCTTATGCTGGTAGCCTCTGAAGATTCCTTGGTAAATTTGGTCCACCAGTACTTTGTTGCACCTATCGCACTGAGCCAACACTCAATTATGACCTCTCTTGTGGACAGTCTTTCTTGAGGTGACCAACTCGTCCACAACCATAGCATTTCGGCCGTCCATTGCAAGGTCCTGGGACATGTCGCCCATCACACCTTCGACAAACATCAGGCTGATAGGGTGCTTTCCCTATATTTAGGCCATCTCTAGCTTTTCCAAAATTTCCAAAATTACTTTTTTTGTTAGAATCCCAGGTTTGACCTTGACCAAGATAGGGTCTCTTACCCCCTTCAAATATCATTAAAGGTCAACTGCCTCTTAGACTCTGATCGCTCTCTTACCAGCTCTTGCTCCACTAATTGTGCCCTTTCATAAATCTCATTATAATCTCTCATATTCAAAGGCACTAGTTGCTTCCTAATATTAGCCCTCAACCCTTCCAGGAATCTCTTAGCTTTTTCCTCACGATCCTCAATCAATTTCGGAGCATACTTAGACAATTCAGAAAATTTTGCCTCGTACTGATCCACTGTCAGCTCCCTTTGTTCCAACTGAACAAACTCAGTGATCTTTTTTATCCTTACCACAATCAGAGAAATGCTTCCTATTAAAAGCTCTAACAAACTCACCCTAGTTTACATCAGTACCCGGTGCAAAGATCATATCCCTCGAAGCTCTCCACCAAAACTTTGCATTTTCCTCGAGTTGGTACTCTGCCAAAACTATTTTCTCAACATCATTGTAGTCCAACAAGCGGAAAATCTGTTCTATCCCATCAATCCAATGTTCCGCCTCCTTAGGACTTCCTATTCCACCAAACTTAGGTGGTTTCAACTTCAGAAATTGTTCCACCAGTCCCTGAGGGCGACGTTTCACTCCGGGTTGTTGCTACGCTTGCCTTTCCATCATATTTCCAATATTGGCCAATGCCTGCAGGATATATTCCACTCGGGGTTCAGCCCTTGTAGCAGAGGCTTCAGCCTTTGATGGATGAGCACTTCTAGCTTGCACCATAACTTTCATGCAGTTTCGGAGCATTTGCCTCAGGAATAATCTGTGACTCAATGTGTGCCATCCCAAAAATCAGAGCCAAGCCATAAGGTGTATTAAAGTCTTTAATTAGGTGATAAAAATTTCCATGGCTTATGCTTTAGCCATTAGTCTTTTAATTAGATGATTTGTGCATATGATTGTGAGAATTTAAATTCGATAGATCAATAATTTATGCTTGGCCATGTACTTTATAAATTAAATTTCAATAAACAAGATGCCCCAAGACTTTGGCCAAGATGAAAATTGTGAGGTATGGTTGGCTTGCTCTTAAGTCGTGTGACTGTTCTTGCTCGGATTGTGTGAGTCAGTAACTTGTTTGAGCTTGCATGTGTGTTTGGAGTCCGATTTTGGCTTCGATGTCTTCATGAAAGTTGTAGCTAACAACTTTTACTACAACATACTGAAATTTAGTGGAAAATGATGGAGATTTGATGGGTTAAAGTCTCATCTTACGGAGACCTCAGATCTGGAGAGGTTTTACTGACCTTTTGCTGGATTCAAGGTTGCATGTTGGTTTTTGTTGAGAATGCTACTTTGATTTCTTCGTGAAAGTTGTAGGGAACATCTTAAACTACAACATAATCAAATTTGAAGTGAAAAGAACAAGTATAGCTTGGTAAATCGACTAGATCTTGAAGATGATGATTCTGGTGATGTATTCCGAGACATCCGAGACTTAAAGGACTAAAACGAGGACTATAATCTGGTTATTTGACCTAGATCTCTTCATGAAACTTGTAAAGGACATCTTGACACATAACATATCCAAATTTCAGGGAAAACGAAAGAGAATAAGTAGGTGAAATCTCAATATTTCGGAGATGTGTACACTGGATGATGCGGTAATAGATCCAGAAGCTTTGTGAGGTTGAATAAAATAATCTATAAGGAATCTGGCTTGGAGTTCTTCATGAAGGTTGTACGAAAATGTCTTGTCTATAATCCAGTAAACTTTTATAATTTTTGGAGGCCATATGGATATTTTAATTGAATTTATTCGGAAACCGTGCATTCTGGTTTCATCCGAGAAGCATAGGATGTTTTGGGAAAATTATGAGATTTTGTGAAAATTCAATTTGGCCATGAATTTTGCAAGTAATTATCATCCTATGAGTTTGTTTAATAATGTCTTGAATTTTGATAATTTTGGGAATTAATAATTATAAAAATAAATAAATAAATAAATAAATGAATAAATAAATAAAAGGAATTATTTTATTGGCCATAAATTCCATTTAAGTAATTCATGTTGCATGTGTGATAAAGCCTTGATATGTGTATGATATTGAATTGAGTTGCATATGTGATAAAGTCTTGGTAAGTATATGACATTGAATTGAGATGCATATGTGATAAAGTCTTGGCATAAGTATGGCATTGAATCAATGCATGTGTGAATGTCATGCCTAGTATGATTTGTTTGATATCATGCCATGTGCCATGTTAAAATGAGATTAAAATACTGGTAAACATGGATGATGGTAAATGAGGAGATGGTTGTGATGGCGGATGATGCCCGGATTGTATAGAGATACATTGCCGGAAATTCCCTGGGAGATTCAGGATGCCCGGAATGTGGGGGGCCAGAAGCCCTGTCGAAGGTCTTTGCCCGAAGGGAATGCCTCGCGATGCCAGGATTGGGGTGCGGGATGCCCGGTCAGGGAGTGTAAATGCTGAAAGCCCTGTCGGAGGTTTCTGCCCGAAGGGAATCCCTCGTGATGCTAGTTGAGATGCGAGATGCCTGGAATGTGGGGGGCCGGATGCTGGGATGGTGGAAGCCTCGGAGCCGAGGGGGCGATGATGAGGAATGGGGAGATCAAATTGAAAGGTCTTTGGCATGATATGCATGATGATAGGGGATGATGAAATTGATGATTTGAGAAATGGGTGATGTGGTGATCAATTGAAAAAGCAAAAAGTGGAAATTAAACCATGATGATATGCATGATGATGATAATGATATGAGATGTGAAATAACGATGATCACCCATGATATGATATGCATGATGATGATGATGATGATGATGATGATGATATGCATGATGATGATGATATGATATGCATGATGATATGCATGGTGATGATAATGATGATGATATATAATATGATATGTGGAATGTGATGATGTCATGATGACGATGACATGTATGATACGATGATGATACACATGTATGTGTTATAAATTGATATGATGATGCATGATAGTATGCACATGGCTTCAAGGTAAGTAACGCCTGCAATGCATGTATGATTTGCCTGATGCATTGAGTTGTTATTGGATTTCCCTATCTGCTGAGTGGTTGTACTCATCCCTTTTGGGGATAACATTTCAGATTAGCAGTATGCCGCTTCTTGCCGTCACACGAGGTACATTTTACGGGTTATCGTCCGATGTTGAGGTAGAGTGTGAGGAGTTCGGCTGTCCTTCTGTGCTTGGACTCACCTACATACGCGTACGCTGTCTTGTCATGTACGACATAGGCCTGGTTGGGGGCCTAGTCGTTCAAGAGTTTGTTTCTGTTCACGTTTGCCGCGATGGGGTGATGGAAGGGATGCTGCCACCGCCACCGCCTGACGCACCGGACTGGGTGTGAGACCTGAGCGTGACGAGTAGGGGCCGTGTTTTTGGGAGTTAGTTAGCCGACACTTATGATGGGGGATTGCACACGTGTGATGTAGAGGGTGGAGGGTTCTTTTTGAGGTTTTAGGCTGGACATGGCAGAGTCCTAGCTTTTCCTTGTGATGTATCGACTCGAAAAGAAGTCCCATCCTGAAAGAATATGTAAATAAAGTGTCGTTGCTTGTTTATAAAATCTTGATGTTTAGTGGTGTGTATTTGTATCATGGTTGGTAGGGGAGAGATGGTGATGTTGTAATTTGCTTCCACTAATGAGTCGCTATTGGGACCGTTTTGGTTTTTTTTTTTTTTTTTTAAATGTGTCTATGAATTACGACGCATCTTCTAAGGAGAAAGGTAATAAGGAGTAACATTGGTGCTGGTGATGACCTACGAAAGGTTCGGGGTGTCACAGCCGCCCCTTTTTGGTATCAGAGCGAATGGTTATAGGTGGTGTGATAAGGAGCCTCATTTGGAAATTGAGGAACATGATGACAATGTACACCATAGGATATAAAATGAAATAATTGAATAACGGGTGATGAGTATTTACTCGTAAATCCCTAGTAGTTTATTTTGAGTTGTTTTTAGGTACCAGTAAGATGTATATGTTACTTATGTAGTGATAGTAATTGCTTTGAGTGGAGGCAGTGAGTCTCAGACTATTCCTGAGGCAATGCTTGGAAATTGCAGGAAAGTCATAGTGCGAGCTGGAAGTGCTCATCCATCGAGGGCTGAAGCCTCTGCTGCAAGGGCTAAAGCCTCTGCTGCAAGGGCTGAACCCCAAATGGAAGATATCCTGCAAGCATTAGCTAATATTGGAAATCTGATGGAGAGGCAGGCGCAGCAACAGCCTGGAGTAGAACGCTGTACCCAAGGACTGGTGGAGCAGTTTTTAAAGCTGAAGCCACTTAAGTTTAATGGAATGGGAAGTCCTGAGGAGGCGGAGCAATGGATTGATGGAATGGAACGAATTTTCCGGCTGTTGGACTGCACTGATGCTGAGAAAATAGTTTTAGCAAAGTACCAGTTGGAGGGAAATGCGAAGTTTTGGTGGAGAGCTTCGAAGGACATAATCTTTCCACCAGGTACTGATGTGAGCTAGGAGGAGTTTGCTAGGGCTTTCAATAGGAAGCATTTTTCTGATTGTGCTAAGGATAGGAAGATTACTGAATTTGTTCAACTAGAACAAAAATGGTTGACCGTAGATCAGTATGGGGCTAGATTTTTTGAATTGTCTAGATATGCTCCTATATTGATTGAGGATCAGGAAGAGAAGGCTAAGAGATTCCTGAAAGGACTGAGGACTGACATTAGAAAGCAACTAGTGCATTTGAACATAAGAGATTATAATGAGATTTATGAAAGGGCGCAGTTAGTGGAGCAGGAGCTGTTGAGGGAACGGTCGGAGTTTAAGAAACCGTTGAATTTTAGTGATGTGAGAATGGGGAAGAGACCTTATTCTGGTCAAGGTCAGACCTGGAATGTGAAGAAGAAAAGTAATTTTGGGAATTTTGGAGGGGCAAGGAGTGGTCTGAATATAGGAAAATCACCTTATCAGCCTGGTGTTTGTCAGAAGTGTAATGGGAGACATGGCCCAGGACCTTGTACAGGGGACAACAGAAATGTTTTGGTTGTGGACAAGTAGGTCATCTTAGGAGAAATTGCCCACAAGAGAGGTCGCAAGTGAGTGTTGGCTCAGTGCGATAGGGATATCAAAGTGCTGTTAGGTCAAAACCACAAGGAAATCCTCAAAGACCACCTACACATAGAAGGGTGTATGTGATCACCCAGGAGGAAGCGGAAGCTTCCAAAAATGTTATCTCAAGTCCGATTCTTATTAATGGTGAAAAGGCATATGCATTGTTTGACACGGGTGCAACGCATTCGTTTATGTCTGAAAGATATAGATGTTTGAATAAGATAGAAGTTATGCCTCTTGAGACGCCTCTTTGTGTTTCCACGCCTTTAAAGGATATGGTATTGTCTACATTGGTGTGTGGAAATTGTATGATATCAATGGGAGGAAAGGATATGGAAACAGACTTGGTTGTAATGGCTATGTATGATTTTGACGTTATTATAGGAATGGACTGGCTTCGTAAGTATCGGGCTAGAATGGATTGTTGTAGAAAAGTGGTTCAATTTGTTTTACCTGATCAGTCTAGTTGTGAATTTTTAGGAGGTCAAACCCATCTTCCTGTAGCACTTATTTCAGTAGTAGAAGCATGTAAGTTACTTGACAAAGGATGTCAAGGGTACCTAGCCATAGTTAGAGATTATGCCAGGGAGGAGCCTAAACTTGAGGAAGTCCGCATAGTTAACGAATTTCAAGATGTATTTCCTGAGGAATTGCCTGGATTGCTGCCAAAGCGGGAGATTGAATTTGAAATTGAATTAATGCCTGGAACATGACCAATATCAAAAGCCCCGTATAGGATGGCCTTAGTTGAATTGAAGGAATTGAAAGTGCAACTACAAGAATTGCTTGACAAAGGATTCATTAGACCAAGTGCTTCACCTTGGGGTGCACCGGTCTTGTTTATGAAAAAGAAGGATGGATCGATGCGCTTGTGTATTGACTATAGGCAGTTGAGCCAAGTGACCATTAAGAATAAGTATCCTTTGCCTAGAATTAATGACTTATTTGACCAACTCCAGGGAAGTTCGGTCTTCTCTAAGATTGACTTGAGGTCGGGATATCATCAGTTAAAAATTAAGAAGGAGGACATTCCTAAGACTGCGTTCAGGACTCGTTATGGACACTATGAGTTCCTTGTTATGCCATTTGGATTGACTAATGCACCGGCCGTATTTATGGATTTGATGAATAGAATATTTCAGCCTTATTTAGACCAGTTTGTGATTGTTTTTATTGATGATATTCTGGTATATTCAAAAGGGCCTAAAGAGCATGAGCAACATTTGAGGATAGTTTTACAGACCCTGAGAGAGCATAAGTTGTATGCTAAGTTTAGTAAGTGTGAATTCTGGTTGGACCAAATAATATTTCTAGGACATGCGGTGTCAGGAAAATGAATTGCAGTAGACCCGGCAAAAGTTGAAATGGTGGTAAATTGGCCGAGACGAACGACACCTACTGAAATACGAAGTTTCTTAGGACTGGCTGGTTGTTATAGAAGATTCATTGAAGGATTTTCACGACTTGCAGGACCTTTAACTAAATTGACTCGAAAGAATGTGAAATTTGAGTGGAATGGGGAATGTGAAAGGAGTTTCCAGGAGCTCAAAGGGAGATTGACTTCGACTCCAATTCTGACTATACCTACTGGACCTGATGGTTTTACAGTGTATAATGATGCATCTCACAAAGGACTAGGATGTGTGTTGATGCAGCATGGCAAAGTTGTAGCCTATGCATCCAGACAATTGAAACCCCATGAGCTGAATTACCCGACGCATGATCTAGAAATAACAGCTATAGTGTTTGCCTTAAAGATATGGAGAAACTATTTGTATGGGGAAAGGTTTGAGATTTACACGGATCATAAGAGTTTGAAGTATCTGTTCTCATAAAAGGAGTTGAACATGAGACAAAGGAGGTGGATGGAGTTATTAAAGGATTATGATTGTGAGATAAGATATCATCCAGGAAAAGCGAATAGAGTAGCAGATGCTCTTAGTTGAAAGTCGGCTATGGAGATGGCTAGTTTAAGGATGGCAGAATGGGAACTGTTAGAATCTGTAGCAAATTTAGAATTTAAATTGGAAATGGATTGTCTTATTGGCATGCTTAGTGCATTAAGGATAGAGCCCGAAATTATCCAGAAAATTAAGATCCTGCAAGAATTTGACCTAGAGATTTTGAAAGCGAAAGATGTTGTATCTTTAGGGAAAAGATCAGAATTTCAGATCTCTGATGATGGAATAGTAAGATGTCAAGGATGACTTTGTATTCCCGACAATGAAGAGCAGAGAAAGGAAATTCTGTCGGAGGCACATAAGAGTAATTATAGTATCCACCCAGGTAGTACAAAGATGTACAAGAATTTGCGTCGGCAGTTTTGGTGGAATGGTATGAAGGCAGATACGGCTAAGCATGTTTCTCAATGTTTGATGTGCCGGCAAGTAAAAGCGAAACATCGTAAACCCGCAGGACTTTTGATATAATTAGACATTCCAGAATGGAAATGGGAACATATAACGATGGACTTTGTGCAAGGATTGCCAAGGACATCAAGGAGTCATGATTCAATTTGGGTTATAGTGAATCGTTTGACTAAATCGACACATTTCTTAGCGATTCGCATGGACTACCAAATGGATAAGTATGCGGACATGTATGTAAGTCAAGTGGTACGCTTACATGGTGTTCTAGTGACCATTACTTCATATCGGGATTCGAGGTTTACTTCGAATTTTTGGAAAAGTCTTCAAGTTGCATTAGGGACTAAGCTTCAATTTAGTACTGCTTTTCATCCTCAGACAGATGGTCAATCAGAAAGAGTAATCTAGATATTAGAGGATATGTTAAGGGCTTGTGCAATTGATTTCAAAGGAAATTGGGATGAAAGATTGCATTTGGTAGAGTTTGCCTATAACAATAGCTTTCAAAAAAGTATAGGCGTGGCTCCTTATGAAGCATTATATGGAAGGAGATGTAGGACTCCTGTCTGTTGGAGTGAAGTAGGTGAAAGGAAGCTGACAGGACTTGAACTAGTACAAGTTACCATTGAAGTTGTTGATATTATCAGAGAAATACTTAGAACAACTCAGAGTAGACAGAAAGACTACGCAGATAGGCGTAGAAGACCTTTGGAATTTAGTGTAGGAGACCATGTATTCCTTAAGGTATCTCCAATGAAAGGAATATCTCGATTTGGGATGAAGGGTAAGTTAAGCCCTAGATTTGTTGGACCTTTTGAAGTACTCGAGAGGATAGTTGATGTAGCTTATCGTTTAGCATTACCTTCTAAGTTAGGAAATTTGCACGATGTGTTTCATGTATCGATGTTGAGGAAGTACCAGCCGGATCCTGGTCACATACTCGATCATGAAGCCATCAAGGTGGATGAGAAAATTAGGTACATTGAAGAGCCCGTGCAGATATTGGACTGAAAGGAGCAAATTCTTAGGACCAAGAAGATCACATTGGTTAAAGTATTATGGCGACATCATGATATGGAGGAAGCCACATGGGAAAGTGAGGATCAAATGAAGGGAAAGTACCCTTATTTGTTTCAAGAAGGCGCGAGTGGTGTTTGAATTTCGAGGATGAAATTCTCTAAGGAGGGGAGAATTGTGGCATCCCAAAATTCAGAGCCAAGCCATAAGGTGTGTTAAAGTCTTTAATTAGGTGATAAAAATTTCCATGGCTTATGCTTTAGCCATTAGTCTTTTAATTAGATGATTTGTGCATATGATTGTGAAAATTTAAATTTGATAGATTAATAATTTATGCTTGGCCATGTACTTTATAAATTAAATTTCAATAAACAAGATGCCCCAAGACTTTGGCCAAGATGAAAATTGAAATTTAAAAATATTTATAGAAGAAATTCAAAAAAAAAAAAGAAGAGGAAAAAGTTAATTTTTGGAATGGGCCTTAGGCCCATTGGCCCAAGCTTTTAATGGACCAAGTTAGCCGGCCCATTGAAGCCCACAAGTGAGCCGTCAACCGGCCCAATAGAGGCCCAAGAAGTGGCCGGATGGCCCAAGCCCAAGAAGCCCAAACCCAATTCAAAATTCAATATGACAAGTGGCAAAGGGGAAGGCAATGCATTGGTTGATTTGTAGGCAAAACCATCATTACTAATCATGAGAGTTTAGGGGTATAAGAAGGGAAGAGAGAGAAGGGTGGCCAGCCATTTGCTTGCCTAGAGAGAGGGTGAGAGAGAGAGAGAGAGAGAGAGAGAGAGAGAGAGAGAGAGTTGTGCGAGAGAGAGAGAGATCGTGCGAGAGGGAGGAGCGGCCGAGAGAAAGAGGAAGGAGGGAGTTGTCCGTCCGCGTGTGCCGTCCATCCGCCGCCTTACGTCATCGTTCGTCCGGTCCTAGAGGCAAGTGGGAGTCCTCTAGCTTCTCTTGCATGCTTGTATGTTGTTTGCATGTTAATTTTGGGTGTTTTAACTGAGAAAAACCGAAGCTTGGTATGGTTGGCTTGCTCTTAAGTCGCGTGACTGTTCTTGCTCGGATTGTGTAAGTCAGTAATTTGTTTGAGCTTGCATGTGTGTTTGGAGTCTGATTTTGGCTTCGATGTCTTCATGAAAGTTTTAGCTAACATCTTGTACTACAACATACTGAAATTTCGTGAAAAATGATGGAGATTTGAGGGGTTAAAGTCTCATCTTACGGAGACCTCAGATCTGGAGAGTTTTTACTGACCTTTTGCTGGATTCATCATTGCATGTTGGTTTTTGTTGAGAATCTTACTTCGATTTCTTCATGAAAGTTGTAGGGAACATCTTAAACTACAAAATAATCAAATTTTAAGTGAAAATAACAAGTATTGGTAAATCGACTAGATCTTGAAGACGATGATTCTGGTGATGTATTCCGAGACATCCGAGACTTAAAGGACTAAAATGAGGACTATAATCTGGTTATTTGACCTAGATCTCTTCATGAAACTTGTAAAGGACATCTTGACACATAACATATCCAAATTGCAGAGAAAATGAAAGAGAATAGGTAGGTGAAATCTCAATATTTCGGAGATGTGTACACTGGATGATGCGGTAATAGATCCAGAAGCTTCGTGAGTTTGAATAAAATAATCTAAAAATAAGTTCTTCATGAACATTTACGAAAATGCTTGGAGTTCTTCATGAACATTGTACGAAAATGTCTTGTCTATAATCCAGTGAAATTTATAATTTTTGGAGGCCATATGGATATTTTAATTGAATTTATTCGGAAACCGTGCATTCTGGTTTCATCCGAGAAGCATAGGATGTTTTGGGAAAATTATGAGATTTTGTAAAAATTCAATTTGGCCATGAATTTTGCAAGTAATTATCATCCTATGAGTTTGTTTAATAATTTCTTGAATTTTGATAATTTTGGGAATTAATAGTTATAAAAATAAATAAATAAATAAATAAATAAATAAATAAAATAAAATTATTTTATTGGCCATAAATTCCATAAAGTAATTCATGTTGCATGTGTGACAAAGCCTTGATATGTGTATGATATTGAATTGAGTTGCATATGTGATAAAGTCTTGGTAAGTATATGACATTGAATTGAGATGCATATGTGATAAAGTCTTGGCATATGTATGGCATTGAATCAATGCATGTGTGAATGTCATGCCTAGTATGATTTGTTTGATATCATGCCATGTGCCATGTTAAAATGAGATTAAAATACTGGTAAACATGGATGATGGTAAATGAGGAGATGGTTGTGATGGCGGATAATGCCCGGATTGTATAGAGTTACATTGCCGGAAATTCCCTGGGAGATTCAGGATGCCCGGAATGTGGGGGGGTGGAAGCCCTGTCGGAGGTCTTTGCCCGAAGGGAATGCCTCGCGATGCCAGGATTGGGGTGCGGGATGCTCGGTCAGGGAGTGTAAATGCCGGAAGCCCTGTCGGAGGTTTCTGCCCGAAGAGAATGCCTCGTGATGCTAGTTGTGATGCGAAATGCCCGGAATGTGGGGGGCCGGATGCCCGGTGGCCTGGGAAGCTGAATGCGGGGGAGCCTCGTAGGTCTTTGCCCGAGGGGATGATGAAATTGATGATTTGAGAAATGGGTGATGTGGTGATCAATTGAAAAAGCAAAAAGTGGAAATTAAACCATGATGATATGCATGATGATGATAATGATATGTGATGTGAAATAACGATGATCACCCATGATATGATATGCATGATGATATGCAAGATGATGATGATGATGATATGCATGATGATGATGATATGCCTGATGATCATGATATGATATGCATGATGATATGCATCATGATGATGATGATGATGATATGCATGAGGATATGCATGATGATATGCATGGTGATGATAATGATGATGATATATAATATGATATGTGTAATGTGATGATGTCATCATGACGATGACATGTATGATACGATGATGATACACATGTATGTGTTATAAATTGATATGATGATGCATGATAGTATGCGCACTGCTTCAAGGTAAGTAACGCCTGCAATGCATGTATGATTTGCATGATGCAATGAGTTGTTATTGGATTCATTATCCGCTGAGTGGTTGTACTCAACCCTTTGGGGACCAACATTTCAGATTAGCAGTATGCCGCTTCCTTGCCGTCACACGAGGTACATTTTACGAGTTACCATCCGATGTTGAGGTAGAGTGTGAGGAGTTCAGCTGTCCTTCTGTACCTGGACTCACCTACATACGTGTGTGCTGTTTTGTCTCGTACGACATAGGCCTGGCTGGGGGCCCGATTGTCTAGAAGTTTATCTCCGTCCACGTTCGCTGCGATGGGGTGATGAGAGGGATGCTGCCACCGCCACCACCTGACGCACCGGACTGGGTGTGAGGCTTGTGCATGACGAGTAGGGGCTGTGTTTTTGGGAGTTAGTTAGCCGACACTTATGATGGGGGATTGTACACGTGTAATGTAGAGGGTGGAGGGTTCTTTTTAAGGTTTTAGGCTGGACATGGCAGAGTCCTAGCTTTTCCTTTTATGTATCGACCCAAAAGAAGTCCCATCTTGAAAAATATGTAAATAAAGTGCCGTGGCTTGTTTATAAAATCATGATGTTTAGTGGTGTGTATTTGTATCATGGTTGGTAGGGGGAGAGATGGTGATGTTTTAATTTGCTTCCACTAATGAGTCGCGCTGGGACCGTTTTTTTTTTTAAATGTGTCTATGAATTACGACGCTTCTTCTAAGGAGAAAGGTAATAAGGTGTAACATTGGCGCTGGTGACGACCTGCGAAGGGTTCGGGGTGTCACACAATGTCTCCATTTAAAAGCAACTATAACTATATAAGTAACATATACATGTTACTGGCACCTACAGACAACTCATAATAACTACTAGGGATCTACGAGTGAATACTCATCACCCGTTATTCAAAGTTAACCAACTATTCCAGTTAATATCCTATGGTAAGCATTGTCATCATATTCCTCAATTCCATTTGAAGCACCGTATCACTCCAAATAGACCATAGCTTTGATACCAAAAACGCTAGCTATGGAAACCCTTGATACGACCCCCTATCCGCTTGGGTCGCCACAGTTCGCTTACTTACTTACCATTTCACTTGTCTTATTAACATTCCACTCTGATACCATTTCAATTACAGCGGGTCCATAAATCTTGGGGGTTCATACCATCTCAATTGGTCCCAGTGCAGATCATATAACGGAAGCATACTTATCATCTCTTTAACCCATACATAACCAAACAATACAATTCTATACACACCAACTACAAACTTTCATATATGTATATATATGCATCTTAGGGCCAGATCACTTTTATTTACATACTAAGATGGATTTCACAAGTCCGTATGACAAAAGGGCCAAGACTATAACTAAGCCCGGCTAAACTAAAAAAGAACCCGACTATATATCAAACTTGTACATCTATCTATCAGCTAGTGTCGGCCATCCCCAAAAAGTGGCAACCTCCACCAGTCACACACTCCTATCACACCCATCTTGATGCATTGATCGATGGCGGTAGCAGCATCCCCATCATCCTCCCATCTCAGTGAACGTGGACAAACAAAAACTCTTGTACTACAAGGCCATTAGGCAAGCCCACATTGTACATGACCAAAACACGAAGGCGGATAAACACCAAACCATGAACACTGAAGCAGGGGTGCTTCGTGTACTCGACCTCAACATCAGATTGTAATCCATAAAACGTACCACGCGTGACAAGTACTAGAGGCATAGCTCAATCTGAAATGTTGGTTCCCAAAGGGATGAGTACAACCACTCAACAATAAAGATCCATCAAACCACACAATGCATCAGGTAAGACAATCAAGATATCACGAGTAAAGCACATATCATCCATACTATCAAGCATACATCACCATGCAGTCGTGCATATATCCCCATGCAGTCATGCATATCTCACCATGCCATTGTGCATATATCACCATGATTCATATCATCCATGCTATCATGTATACATCCCCATGAGATCCATTCAAGCCTTCATGATCGCATTCTCAATATCAAATAGCATCAATTTACTTTTATAAGCAGATCATGCATCATGCCATATGCATATACCCATGCACATGATTCAATTTTAATATTTATCTTTCACAAGGATCTCATCAGTTTTTCTTTCCAGGGACCAATGCTTGCATCCCTCAATTTATCACTTGCACCCAACGTGGCGTCGCAAGGAGCCTCCGGCACAAACCTCCGAGCATCCAGCACAAACCTCCAGGCATCTCGCATCCCAACTAGCATCAAGAGGAATCCCCCCCGACACAAACCTCTAGCGCTTCCGGCACAAATCTCCAGGCATCTTGAAACTCCCAAGGCATCGTCGGCGCACACCTCCAATGGTCTCGTTATTATCACAATATATAATCTCATATATGTCTCATTTTCATCATGGCATTTGATGCAACAATATCAAAGGTCTAAATCATCTTTTAATGTCACATGATATGCCAAACATCACCATATATGCAGCACATATAACCACTCAAGAGATCATATTTCATAGAGCAGTCCATTTATTCTTGAAAATACAGCAAATTTCGGATAAAGCAGAATGCACTTCTTTAATAAAAATTCTGGAAAAATTAATAAACGATTTCAATAAATACTGAAAATTTAAAACGATATAAAAAAGATCCAGAGGAAGATATTTTATGCAGAAAACCATGTCAAGAAAGTTCCACATCAATCACATAGATCCACACATCACAGCAAAAGAAATTCCAGCATTGCTATTGCACAGTTTCGGAAATAATTTCGATTAAGCCCTTAAATGAACTCAGAAAATTATGAGATTTTAATATGTTAGAGATGAGGTCTAGAGGTAAAAGTTTTCTGAAGAAATTGAAGCCAGATTCGTTTTAGATAAAAAGCCATAGTTGTCATACTATTCATAATCCTCAGTGACGATTTACAGATCTAACCATTCCCAAGAAAATCATTTTACCGACCAATACATGTCCGTTCATTCGCAAATTTTAGTATGTTACTCCTTAAGACGTTGTCTACAACTCTTATCAAGAACATGTGATCAAATTCGGACTGGATGACTTCACAAAATTCACGGAATCACAACAGATCAACATAACAGTTTTCAGATCTAGCTTTTCCAAAGAAAAATAGTTTGACCAACTATACTTGTTTCTTTCCTCTCAATTTTTAGTATGTTAATCATCAAGAAGTCCTCTACAACTTTCATCAAGAAATTAAGTCTGATTCCAACTAGAACATCGCATGCAACTCATGAAAACACCAAAGGTTGGACTATTTTTCCAGAAACAGAATACTAGATTTAAACATAGCTCCTATAACTTCGAAATTTAACACTTCATCCACATCTGAAACTCACCATTCATCACACACAAAACACAGAAGCAAAGGGTAGAACAATGGACACTACTTGCCTCAAATCCAAGCAAAAACATAGCAAGCACACGGTGGGGCAAAGCAGACTTGACGGCGGCAACTCGGCGGCACGCACGGCAGCGAACGGAACTCCTTCTTCCTTCTCTTCTCTCGCACACTCGCTCTCCCTCTCTCGATTTCACTCTCTCTCTCTCTCTCTCTCTCTCTCTCTCTCTTGGCAACCCTCTCTCTCAATCCGCCCCTTCTCTTTCCTTTCCCCTCAATGATTTGCAATCATTTGATTTTGCATGACTAATGCCAGTTGGCTCTAAGGGAAAAACACTTGGCAAGCTTCTCTTGCCACTTGTTTATTTTGCCATTCAAGCTAATGGGCCTTCCTTGGGCCGGGCTCTCCCTCCATTCCTCTCTTCCCTTGGTCGACGGTAGCGCCTTTCCTTTTGGGCTTCGCGGGCTAGGTCTAAATGGCCGAATGGTGGGGTCTTGCGGGCTGGTCTTGGCCTAAGAATTTTGGCCCACTTCCTCTTTTAATAGTCTACTCTAAATCCCACTTATAAAAAACCTAATTGAAATTTATAAAACCATAAGACTTGCAACATAAATTAATAAGTTCCAACTTATCAAACACATAGCCATGAATGGAATTTTTCCATCAAATAATTATCCATTAAAAGCTTGGCTTTAAACTTATTGCAAATCATGGATCAAATGGTTACAACATAATTTGATGGTATTTCCATCACATATCCATGGCTCATAGCACATTTAGAGGTTGTCATGAAATTCTAGGATGCCACACTAACCACATAACATGCACCGGCAGTTAATGAAATTCACTAATCTAATCTAATCTAACCACCTAATCCTACTTAACTTAATCTAATCAATCCCTAAGCATCATTAAGCTACTAAGCCAAGATTAGTGAGTTAAACTTACTTGTTTGGCTAGTCGGTTGGGTCAAATCGATGGGGACGCGATGGGGGACAATTCTCTCCAAGGCGGGGCTAACTTTCCGACCTGAAGAGCCACTATTTTCTATTCTGATCATGGCTAGTTGAGGGCTGAAAGGTAGCTAGGTGGGTGAGCAAGGATCGGCAACGGTTAGGTGGGACTCCAGCGGGGCTGAACGACGAGGGAATGGCGGTTTGTGGTGGTTCCTGGAATAGCACACGGTGTCGAGGACGTGCTAGGCAACTCACAAATAGCCAGGGAGGCGGCTGGAACTCCGGGATCGCGCAGGTGGCGCAGTGAAGCGGTGGCGCGCGTGAGGGGCAAAGGTGGCGCACGGTGGGGGTGAGCAGTCCTCCAACGGCGTGCGACTTCTCTAGCTCCTCTACAAGTCTCGAATAGCAAGGGAGAATGGAGGAAGGAGCTGGTCACCGTCTGAGGGGAAGAGAGAGAGAAGGGAGACTAGTCTTGGCCTTGGTGGGCCATCTTGGTCACATTTTCTCCTCACTTGTCCCCCTTGACCACTCCCATCCATAGCTGCATCCCTTAGCCTAAATGTAGCCATTCATGCTCCCATCTAGAAGCTTGAAGAGGTCCATAAGTGTGGGCAAATGGGGGGCATACGAATTTGGGTGGAATTGCTTCAATTCCCTTTCAATTTCTCTTCGAATCAATTCATCTCAGCCTCTATAAATTCAATCGACACCTCACAGATCAAATTGGTATTTGTTCTCACCAATGGATACCACTTGCTTCTTAATTCCATGATAAAAAAACGATCCCTGCCTTTTTCTGGACAAAAATGGCCCTAGGAAGATTTTTTTCCAAAAGGTTTCGATTTGCAAAAAAACTTTTGAAACTGAGTCGACGTTCCTAAAATGACCTGTGATATGAACGAACTTTCAATTTCTAAAATCGAATTCAAATTTTCAGTCAATTTCAATCTGTCACGTTTTTAGTGTGAGCTAGGCTACTAGGTAGCTTTCAGAAATTTTTAGAGCAAATGACCTGTGGTCAATTTTCTTCAAACCACAATGAACCCACTCAACACATTGGCGACTCTCGATTCTCGTGAAAATCTCAATGATTCAAATATGGACACAGGGTACTAAAACGACAGAAAAATCAAATTAGTGCTGGCCGACGAGAATTTTTCAATTTAGTGGAGTCACCCACGTTTAGCCAGAGATAGTCTAGTTATTTGTAGAGTGATCAGCTCTGAGAATAGCCATACAGGCGCGTCAATGAAATGCTCGATTAATTTAATTGAAAGCAGAAGTGAAAAATCCAAGATGTCACATGAATTGACCATCTGTGGAAGAAGAGGTTACTCAAGATGCGACTCCTCTCTCGGTAAGGACACCTTTAGTTCTTCTCAAGCATTATGAATTTTTTTTTTTTATAAAGGAAACCCTATGGATTTCATCATTGTTTTTCTAAAATAAAATGGTTATGGGAACGAAGCTTTGTTCTTGAAAGCTATGGAAAAATTAGGGTTGGGAAAGTCTGGGAGAGTAGAAGAGAAATTTACCATCTTTTTTGCTAATCCTCGCTTCAGTATGGAGGGTCAAACTGAAGGAAAAAAGGAAGATGATGATGAGAGGGTGTTAAAGAATTTCCAACCTAAAATGGGTGTTACTACAAAAATCGCTGGAAAAAAAAGGAAAGTTGTTTTGATCAAAATAATATAAAAAGGCTTATGCATAGATGTTGAATAGGGGGGGTCATCAACCCTCAAACGGTGGACTTTGATTTTTTGGATTCCATCAAAGTAAATTTGTGAGAGAAATTTGCTAAACTTCGGATGGAAGGGTTTTGTGTGGAGTCATCTAATGCCTATCCTGAATTGATTGCTTATTTCTATTCAAACCTATTTTGGATTCCGCTAATATTCAATTTACCATGAATGAAAAAGTTTTTGGTGTTGATATTGATTTGTTGGCTGATATTCTGGGAGTAGAATGAAGTGAATTTTTACTCATAAATGTCTCAAATGAAGAGGTTATCAAGTTTTTGGTGAAGGATAAATTCCTAAAGGAAGCATTACTTATTCCTGAATGTCCACCCCTAACATTTTGCTCCACAAGATTGTCATCAGTTGCATCAGACCTAAAGCTACCTCCAAGACTGATGTTTCAAGATTTGAAGCAAAAATGATGTGGGCTATCTACAATGGAATTGCTTTCTCACTTCCTCATACCATTATATTGCACATGTACAGAAGCATAATGAAGGAGAAAGGTCGGCTTCCTTATACAATTTTGGTAACCAGACTTTTCCAATACTTTTAGATTCAATCGCCCCCCGGTTTTTGCTCCATAACCATACTTCCCATGCAAATTGGACTCAAAATGATCTCAAAAATGAGATTAAAGGATTTCTCTAGAGCTTTGAAACTTATGAAGAAGGAATGTACTAGTAAATCTACGATGAGATCTGCAGCTAAGAAGAAGTGCAAAGGGAAGAGCGTTGTCTCGCAAACTCCATAAAGGAAAAGATTTGTTCTTCTTCTGCAAGATGAAGAAGAAAAAGATGATGAAGATGAGACTATCTCTGATATTATGGAAAATATTTCCATGAGAGATCCTTTGAGGCATAACTGATTTTGAAGAGGAAGAAGAAGATGAAAGCGAGCGAGATCTAGAAGAGGGAAGTGAAGAAGAGGAAACTAGAGAGAAAAGGGAGTGAGGATGACTCATATGAAGATGAGGGAAATGCAAATCTGAATAAGGAGCAAGTGAATATTAACAAGGAAGGAGATGATACAAAGGAAACTAATGAAGGAGATGCTGCAAAGAAAATCAAGGAAATTGGTCAACAAACCAGTGCTAGAAGAGAAGGATTATAGGTAGAACAAGGAGTTCTTCCTCCTACGAAAGCCACTGAGACAGGGGGAATAGGTGAGAAAACTCCTCTTCTTGACCAGATTGCCGAACTTGCTGTAAGTGATGGGGTCAGTTGATCTCCTCCAAATGTAGAGGAAATTTATGCATCTCATTTCCTTGAAGAATCTTTTGAGGGTCAAAACAAAAAGGCTAATGTTTAGAGGGAGCATCATGCCTCTGATGTTCAAGTTGATATTCCTTCACTTTTGGATGCTTTGCTAGTACATTTTGCTGAAGCTAGTGCCCAAACCGAACCAAACTCAAATTATTCTAGAATAGTGGAACTCCTTTTGGAGATTAAGGTACAACAATATGGAATGGAGGTTGAAATCCAAAAGTTGCATGCTGCTTTAGGTTTTACCTCAGAATCTCTCACTAGAAAGGTATAGTCTCTTGATAACAAGGTTCAAAACCTGAATCAGTAGGTATGACATCTTGAAATTTCATTCTGCTTTCAATTAAATAAATCAGGTCTTTCATCGACACGCCTGTAGTATTATTCTTTGAACTGATCACTCATGAGATAAGACGATATGGGGAAGTCATTAAGGGATTTTAATACAATAGACTTGAGAATTCGACCTGGAATCAACTACTCGACCGTGCTCATCTGCAAAGATCATTACGGCACAATAAGATCAATTAGAGATCAGAGATAGGTCGGTTCAACAGAGATATGTGGCTAAACGTGGATGATTCCACTAAATTGCAAAATTCTCGTTGATCGGCACTAGACTGATTTTTCTGTCATTTTGGTACCATGTGTCCATATTTGAAATCTCGAGATTTTCACAACCACCGAGAGTCGCCAATGTGTCGAAGAGGTACATTATGGCTCGAAGAAAATCAACCACAGATCATTTGCAATAAAAATTTCTAAAAGCTACTCGATCGCCTAGGTCATGCTAAAATCGTGCCAGATTGAAATTAACTGTGAATTTAAATCCGATTTTAGAAATTGAAAGTTTTGCCATGTCATAAATCATTTTAAGAATGTCAACTCATCTTTCGAAGATTTTTCTGCAAATCAGGATTTTTGGCGAAAAAGTCAGGATAGAGCTGTTTTTGTCCAGAAAATTTCGAATCGTTTTTTATCGCAAAATTGGGATGCAAGTAGGTTCAATTGGTAAGGAAAAATACCAATTTGATCGACGGTATGATGGTTGAATTTATAGAGGTAGAATTGAATTGACTCAAGGGGAATATTGGTCTAAGTTGAGGGAAAATGATGTGAAATTTGTAGCCCCCCTTGGACACAAACTTTGAACCCTTTAATTTGGCTTCTAAGACAAGTTTGGTGGCTGCTTTTGGCTAAGGAAACTAGCTAGCTTAGTGGACCACACCAAGGGGACAAGAAGATAGAGAGAAGACCTCGGTGGTCCCCTCCAAAGCCAACCGATCCCCCTCCTCCTTCTTCTTTCCCAATCCGTCGACCCCTCCTCCATTTGCAGACTGAAGAAGCTCCAACACACCCAAAAAACCGAGCAACCATCCCACCCTCACCATCCGACCACCCCTGGCAGTCGTCCAAGTAGCCGAAGCCACGCTTGCTTGCCTATACGCCTTTGCTCCTCTCGCTCGCGTCCAGCCTCTTCCCATTGTTGTGCTGCCTAGTCCGAAGCTCCTCTGGTCACGTTGAGCTCAGTCGAAGCCCGTCCAGGCTGCCTCCGCCGTCGTGAAGCTCCGCCACAGCCCCCCTAGCACTGCTGCACCATCGTTGTCCATCTCTGCCATCCTTGTCTATCCGTTGTAGCTCCTTCAGCCACTGAACAGAAACTAGGGCCGTGGGTCTCACCAGCACTATTTGGCCCATTTCCGAGCCTTTCTCGGCCTCGCTTGGTGATGCCACTTTGAGATTTGTGGACCGCCGCCACCTCACCGCCGTTTTGATCCAAGCAAATCATTAATCAAGCGAATTTAACTCACTAATCTTTGCTTAGTAAGTTAATGACACTTAAGGGTTGTTTAGTTTAGGCTAAGCTCGGATTAGGTGGTTAGTTAGAACGGATTAGTGAATTAGTTAGCCGTTAATGCATGTTAGGTGGTTAGGTTAGTGCAATTAGCAAGGAAATAGATCGTAGTATTTATTTAGATAGGTTTGAAATTTTTCCGAACCTAAATCGGCATTTAGTTAGGCTTTAGGGCCTAAGTGAGCATTTTTGGTATTTATTAATTAATTTATGTAATTATTTAATTATTTTTTTTGAAAATTAGACTAGTATAGTCACTAACTGGAATTTTATGCTGATTGCAATGGTGTAATCTATTTATTTAATTGATTGTTATTTTTTGCAAATTGAGTGTGATTTGTGATTGTGGATATTTATCCCAACATTTAATAATTTTGGTAATTAATAGGAAATTATCGGGCATTGGTCTATAGAGCCAAAAATGTATTTTGGGACTACTGAAATTGGTGGGATGTTCAAAAGTAAAAATATTATATTTTGGTTAAGGCCAATCGTGTACCCACACACGATTATTTTTATTGGGTATAATAAAAATTGAGAATTTGTTAAATAGTCAGGATGGTATACTATATTAGCCTACGGGCTTTGATATGTCAATTTTGGTGAGCACTATACTCTGTGGTAAGTTTCTGGTGAGTATTATCAGTATATTATATCAGTCTACAGGTCTTGACATATCAGCTTTGGGTGAACAGTATACGTTGTTGTCAGCTTCTGGTAAGCATTATTAGTATACTATATCGGTCTACAGGTCTTGATATATCAGTTTTGGGTGAACAATATACTCTGTGGTCAGCTTCTAGTGACCTATAAATTGTCAGTTTTGAATGAGCTATACTATTTATCTTCAGCTTAGGGTGAGTGGTCCCGATTTGATAAGACCTTATAGATAGTATTGAGAGAGTTGATCGAGAAGTGGTCATGATGACATGTAATCGACTAAGTCAATTGATCGATAATTCGATCTGATTTGATGAATTCAAATGATTGGTTGAGTTATAAATTAAACTAAATTACAGGAAGAAGTGGAGGCAAAGATAAATCCTCTATCTCGTGTTTGTACTTAAGCAGCCCTTAGGACGTATTTTATTCCTAATCGGGGCTTAGGGGGTTGAACTTGCTGAGACATCATCTTACCCCATTGCGAGATAACATTTTCAGGTCCTTAGATGGCCGCTCCTCCTGAGCATTTTGGACGACCGAGGAAGGTCATTGAATGGGTAACTTATATTCCACTACCTAGGGACCCTAGGGGATGGGAATACGCAATCGTACAGTCCGTGGTTTGGATTGATGCAAGTCTAAAACACAAGGTACCCATGATACCGATCATGGTACCATCGAGAGCGGGATGGGCAAAGAGAGGGCCCCATATCAAAATCCAAGATACCTCTTCATGTACTAGAGGTTGCTTTTGGGAAAGGCACTGTAGATCCTCCTGGCGGTTTGGTGGAGGACTCAAGTCCATCGGATCAAGAACTCCCGGTGTTTTCAGATGTGGACTCAATTGCCTAGCGTGCCTATAGTATTTTGGGAAACCCCCTATTTTGTAGTGAGAAGGTATAGATAGTCTTTGTAAGAACATACTCATAGATCGAGAGCCATTCGTTGGCATCCTTCTTGTTTCTACAGAGTGGTCCAGGCTGTAAGTCCCTAAGTGGCTGTTAGACCGTTGATTTAGCTCTGTAACGGTTCTGAAGAAGGAACAGTTCCGATCTTAAGTATGAGTTTACATAGAAGATCTACATCTTCCTCTAGTTCTATATCACAAACGGAATCAATTTGGACAGAGATTAAAATCAAAGACATCACATGCAGACAATGTTACAAGCGGCGCAAAGGCTATACATTATAGCATGATAGAGATACACTGTTCATTATTCACTATTCAATTTACACTTGTTCACTCAGTACTGTTCACTTTACATTGTTTAGCACTATAGCACTTTCACTGTAGCACCCGCTATAAATACACCCTCTCGACACAAGAGAAAGGAACCGAAATTTTCCAGATTTCTCTCTTCTTTCTCTCTCTCTCTCTCTCTCTCTCTCTCTCTCTCTCTCTCTCTCACTTGTAAACCACCATCCCTTCCATCTCCATCCTCATCTCTTCCATCTCCAAGCTTTCTTACCTTGTATCCCCTGGTTTCAAAGTAAGTTAGTTTTTCATATACATAGTTTTATACAGGGTTACCAACTTACATGATAGTTGGTTAGCCATTTCTTGTAATACAAACATCAATACACCCTGGAGTGCGGATTACTACCCTAGAGGATGACTTGATGCTTTAGTTTCTGCATCCTTCAATACATGTAATTTCAGCTTTTCAGCTTTATAATACAAATTCATATCACCTTCATGGTTGGTTTTTGTTTATGCATACTCTTACTTTATATTTTATATATTACCTTTGCTCTTTACATTAGTTTTAATTCTCACAATTTTATTTAAGTTATTTACTTTCTGGTTCTTATACATCATTTCCTTTTAGATACATCCTTCCCTGCTTTCATATAGATCTGTTAATCTCTTATACTTCCTTGTTCTCT
Organism: Eucalyptus leucophloia subsp. euroa; assembly: GCA_017140325.1. Classification (NCBI taxonomy): domain Eukaryota; kingdom Viridiplantae; phylum Streptophyta; class Magnoliopsida; order Myrtales; family Myrtaceae; genus Eucalyptus; species Eucalyptus leucophloia. The sequence continues at coordinate 34,481,433 of CM029470.1, forward strand.
AATATAATACGCCGATCCTAACCCTTTTTTGGCTCTGATACTATAAAGGGGTTAGGATCGAAGTACTATATGAGAGAACAATGAAGTATAAGAGATTAACAGATCTATGGGAAAGCAGGAAAGGATGTATCTAAAAGGAAATGATGTATAAGAACAAGAAAGTAAATAACTTAAATAAAATTGCGAGAATTAAAAATAATGTAAAGAGCAAAGGCAATATATAAAATATAAAGTAAGAGTATGCATAAACAAAAACCAACCATGAAGGTGCTATGAACTTGTATTATAAAGCTGAAAAGCTGAAATTACATGTATTGAAGGATGCAGAAACTAAAGCATCAAGTCATCTTCTAGGGCAGTAATCCGTACTCCAGGGAGTATTGATGTTTGTATTACAAGAAATGGTTAACCAACTATGATGTAAGTTGGTAACCCTGTATAAAACTATGTATATGAAAAGCTAACTTACTTTGAAACCAAGGGATACAAAGTAAGAGGGCTTGGAGATGGAAGAGATGAGGATGGAGATGGAAGGGATGATGGTTTACAAGTGAGAGAGAGAGAGAGAGAGAGAGAGAGAGAGAGAGAGAGAGAAGAGAGAGAGAGAGAGAGAGAGAAGAGAGAAATCTAGAAAATTTCGGTCCCTTTTTCTTGTGTCGAGAGGGTGTATTTATAGCGGGTGCTACAGTGAAAGTGCTACAAAGGTTGAACAAAGTGTAAAGTGAACAAGACTGAGTGAGTAGTGTAAAGTCAATAGTGAATAGTGAACAGTGTATCTCTATCATGCTATAATGTATAGCCTTTGCACTGCTTGTAACAGTGTCTACATGTGATGTCTTTGATTTTAATCTCTGTCCAGATTGATTCTATAGTAGTCGTCTTCATTAGTGTTTCCATTGTGATGTGATTGGGAGGATCCGTCTTGACTGTTTTAAGATTTGGAAGATCCACATTGTGATTCTTCCGCTTCTGAGAGCATTGTCCTGAGGATGTTGTAGTATTCTTCTTTGTTTTGGATTGCGGCAAGTGCTGCACTTGCCATAGATTTTTCCTATAAGAACGATGTATTCGATGGAGCTGTGATTATTTGGGTTTTCTAGCTGTTTAGCCATGTTTTAACTGCAGCTTTGAATCCTTGTTCAAGTCTATTGAATCCATCCCACCATTTTGTTTTGTATTTACGGACAAGTACTGGTACACCAGATTTTGTGGATGTATTATATTCAAATCCCCATGCTGTTACCCAAGAGATTCTAAATATTATAAGGAAATGCATAAGGCATGGGAACCTTATATCATGTGGTGTTGGTACGAAGTATTCACTAAAGATCTTGTAACCTTGTTTGACTGTGGGGTGTAATATTATGTTCAAAGGACCAAAGAGATCCCACCAAGAGTCAAACCATTTTGGTAGGCTTTGTCTTGGGAAGTTATCTTTAAAGAATAACAATCAAGTGTGTTGGAAATTTGTATTTTGTTTGAAGAAAATGTTCCACCAAGCTTGTAGGTAGTCCCAGTATGTATATGAGGAGGAGTATGGTAAGTTTTAGGTAAGTCTGGTTTGGAATTTTCTAGGTGTATGAGGTGAAGTTCCCCAGTGTGAGGGGTGTGGAGTACAGAATGTTTTCTGTATTGTTTTTGTCAGTAAAGTGAGTAAACCTTGCTGATTCTGTTTCCACTAAAATTTGCTCGTAATAAGCAAGGGTTTTGTTTGTATTGTGTGGTTTGAATAACCAGTTTTTTGGGAAGATGTTTTTGGCAAATAAGATTGGGTCTTCGTCAAAGAATCCATCTTCCACAGTCAATATTTTTTGAAATGATGTTTTCGGGAAAAATTTTGATTTTTGAGATTGAGGGGTTGCCTATGGCCTAATAACCACCTCATTCGAAGTTCTTTTGTATTATGCTTGCTTTTGTGTAGCAAGCGGGGAAGGATTGTTGTGGCATCCCAGAAATTCAAAGCCGAGCCATAAGGTGTGTTAAAGTCTTTAATTAGGTGTTAAATTTCCATGGCCTATGTTTTAGCCATTAGTCTTTTAAATTTGATGATTTGTGCTTATGATTGTGGAAATTTAAATTTAATAAGATTAATAATCTATGCTTGGCCATATGATTTAAATTTCAATAAGCAAAAATATCCTAAGACTTTGGCCAAGATTAAAAAATTGAAATTTAGAAATATTTATAGAAGGAATTTAAAAAAAAAAAAAAGAGGGTTAAAATTCGAATGGGCCTTGGACCCATTAGCCTAAAGCTTGGTGGGCCAAGCTAGTCGGCCCATTAGAGCCCAAGAGGAGGATTCGACCAGCCCAAGGGGAGTGGCCGGATGGGCCTAAGCCCAAGCCCAAGCCAAATTCAAATTAAAACCCAATAAGACAAGTGGCAAATGGCAAGAGCATGCATTGGTGGGATTGTAGGCAATCTCATGATTGCTAATCATGGGATTAAGGGAGTATAAAAGAGATGAGGAGAGAGAGATGGCCGGTTCTTTGCTTCATTCGGCCGAGAGAGGGTGAGAGAGAGAGAGAGAGAGAGAGAGAGAGAGAGAGAGAGAGAGGGGAAGGAGGCGGAGCCGAGGGGTGCTGCCGTCCGTTCGCCGTCCGATCGCCGTGTCCCGCCGCTGTTCGTTGTTGTTTGTCCATCTTAGAGGCAAGTGGAGTCCGTAACTTCTCTTGCATGTTTGTTGTGGTGGTTGCATGTTCGATTTTAGGTGTGATTTGTGCGAAAAACCGAGGTAAGAGTTGGTTATTTGCAAACCGTGTGACTGTTCTTGTTCGGTTTGTTGGAGTCAGTAGTTTGTTTGAGCTTACATGTGTGTTTGGAGTCCGATTTTGGCTTTGATGTCTTCATGAAAGTTGTATCTAACGTCTTGTAGTATAACATACTGAAATTTCGTGGACAATGGTGGAGATATGAGGGGTTAAAGTTCTATTATACGGAGACCCTAGATCTGTGAAGTTTTCGCTGACCTCTTGCTAGATTCTTTTTTGCATGTTAATTTCTGTTGAATATTTGACTTCGATGTCTTCATGAAAGTTGTAGATAACACCTTAAGCTACAACATACTCAAATTTGAAGCAAAAATAACAAGTATAGCTCGGTGAATCGGCTAGATCTTGAAAATGATGTTTCTGGTGAGGTATTTCGAGACACCCGAGACTTCATGGACTTAAATGGTGACCAAACTTTGGTTATCTGACCTAGATCCCTTCATGAAACTTGTAAATGACACCTTGGTACATAACATACTCAAATTTCAGAGGAAACGAAAGAGAATTGATGGGTGAGATCTAAAAATTTCGGAGATGTGTGTTCTGGACGACGCGGTAGTGGTTCCAGAAGTTTCGTGGGGTTGTAGAAATTAATCTAAAAATAATTTGACTTAGAGTTCTGCATGAAAAATGTACGAAAATGTGTTGGCTATCACTCTGTAAAATTTCGTAATTTTTGAAGGCCATATGAGTATTTTAATCGAATTTATTTGGAAACTGTGCAATTCTGGTCATTATCCGAATATCATGTGCTATTTTGTGGAAATTGTGAAATTATGAGAAATTCAATTTGGCCATGAATTTTGTATGAAATTGTGATCGTATTGATTTTTTTAGTGATTGTTTCAATATTATGATTTTGGGAAAATCATGGATATTAAATTTAATATTTATTTATGAAAATATAATAAAATAATAATAAAATAATAAAATAATAATAAAATAAAATGGGGATTATTTTATTGGCCATGAATTTCATTGAATTTGTTATGCATTGTTATATGACATTGGTGTATGTATGATCATAAATTGTGATGCCTGTGTGAATCATATGCCATGTAATAATAAGATTTTTTTTTTTTGAGCAAACATGTAATAATAAGATTAAAAGGATGGTGAATATGGAAAATGATATGTGAGTAAGAGGTTGTGGTGGATGATGATGTCGGTGGCCTAGTGGCGTAATGCTAGAGATTCCCCGGGAGATTCGGGATGCCCGGAATGTGGGGGCCGGAAGCCCCGTCGGAGGTTTCGCCGAAGGGAATGCCTCGCGATGCCGGGATGTGGGTGCGGGATGCCCGGCTAGAAGGGTAAAGGCCGGAAGCCCTATCGGAGGTTTCGCCCGAAGGGAATGCCTCGCGATGCCAGGATGTGGGTGCGGGATGCCTGGCTAGAAGGGTAAAGGCCGGAAGCCTTGTCGGAGGTTTCTGCCCAAAGGGAATGCCTCATGATGCCAGTTGAGATGCGAGATGCCCGGAATGTGGGGGGCCGGAAGCCCGGTGGCCATGGGATGGCTGGAATACTGGGAACCCTGTCGGAGGTCTTTGCCCGAAGGGATGATGAAATTGATGATATGAGAAGTGGGTGATGTGGTGATCAACCTTAAAGTTAAAAGATGAAAAATGAACCCATGATATATGATATGCGTGATGATATGCATGATGACGATGATGATGATGTGATGTGACATGATATGATGATCACCCATGATATGTGATATGCATGATGATATGCATGATGATGATGATGATGTTATGTGATGTGGTATGATGATCACCCATGATATGTGATATGCATGATGATATGCATGATGATGATGATGATGATGATGTTATGTGATGTGGTATGATGATCACCTATGATATGCATGATGACGATGATGATGATGTGATGTGACATGATATGATGATCACCTATGATATGATATATGATATGCATGATGATGATGATGATGATGATGATGATGATGATGATGATGATATGTGATGTGATATGATGATGTATGATAGTGTGTGCCTGGCTTCAAGGTAAGTAATGCCTGCAATGCATGTGAAATTGCATGATGCATTGAGTTGTTATTGAATTTTCCTATCTGCTGAGTGGTTGTACTCACCCCTTTTGGGGATAACATTTCAGATTAGCAAGTATGTCGCTACCTGCCGTCACGCGTGGTACATTTTACGGGATACCATCCGATGTAGAGGTCGAGTGTGTTGAGATAGACTATCCCTCTGTTCCCGGACTGACTTTTATCCGAGTGCGCTATCTAGTGATGTATGACGTGGGCCTGGCTGGGGGTCCTGTCGTTCAAGAGTTCATTTATGTGCACGTTCGTCGGGATGGAGCGATGCGAGGGATGTTGCCGCCGCCACCGCCTGATGCACCGGGTTGGGTGTGAGATCTACGTGCGATGAGTAGGAGCTGGATCTCTTTTTGATGTAGATATTCGACACTTTCGATGGGGGTTCGTACTCGTATGATGTTAAGGGTCGAGAGTTTCCTTTTGAGGTTTTAGGCTAGACATGGCTGAGTCCTAGCTTTTCCTTGTTTTGTACCGACCCAAAGGGAATCCCATCTTGCTATATATATGTAAGCAAAGTGTTGAAGTTGTTTATAAAATCCTGATGTTTAGCTGGTATGTAATTGTATCATGGATTGGTAGGGGGATAGATGGTGATGTTTAATTTGCTTCCGCTATGAGCCGCGCTGGGACCGCTTTAAAAAAAAAAATGCCTGTGATTAACGGCGCTTGTTTTAAGTACAAGATAGAAAAAGGTAATAAAGTGTAATATCGGCGCTGGTGACGACCTGCGAAGGGTTCGGGGTGTCACAATTGTTGCTTACCTCGATAGCACTGGATGGCTCCTTTTTTGCTGTGTTTTGTATGGACTGGGCAAGTAACAAAATTGTTTGTTTTGATATCATGTCGGCTAGTTGATTAAAGGCTAGCATGGGATCGCATGATATATGTTCTATTTTCACAGGTGTTTGGCGTAAGAATGACTGGTTGTTTTATGTCATTTCAAGCCATGTCTTGACAGATGTTAAGCCTTTCGGCTTTGGTGGTGTATTGGAGGGTTCGGCAGTGGCTTTGCCTTTGCCTTTGTCTTTGTCTTTTTTGGATCTTGGCATAACGGTATCCCCTGTAAAAATTCTCTTGTGAGAAAATCAGGCAATGAATTTGAAGAACCATTTATAAAGTCAATGTCAAAATCGAATACTAAAAGTATGGCTTGCCATCTGGCAAAAATATGTTTTGATGCAACATTTAAAACATCTTTTTGTAAAATGTCTTTGGATGATTTGCAATCAATTCTCAAGAGAAATTTTTGATTTAATAAATCTCCTTGGAATTTTGATATAGACAAAACTATAGCAAGTATTTCTTTCTTGATTGTCGAATAATTTTGTTGAGTGGAATTCCAATGTTTTGATATAAACCGAATAACTTGTTCTTTGTTGTTATTGACTTGTTTGAGAATGCCTCCGTATCCTAATTCTGATGCATATGTTTCTACTATTTTGAAAGTGGAAGGATCAGCAAGATGTAAGCATGGTATATCTTTCACATGCATTTTTATTTGTTTGACGATGTCTGTATGGACAGAGGTCCAGGGTGGAGGATCCTTTCGTAACCTTTGATGTAAAGGTTTACAAAGCATATTTATATTAGGAAAGAAATCTAAAATATAGTTGAGACTACCCAAAAACCTTTGTAATTGAGTTTTGTCTTTAATCTCATCTGGGAATTTATCAGTAAAAGCGATTGATCTTTCTATGAGAGTGATGGTGCTTAAATGGATGTAATGACCTAAGAATCTAACTTTGATTTTAAAAAGTGCAATTTTAGTAGGAGAGACTACAAGACCGTTTTGTATGATTATTTTTATGAAAGTAGATAAATGTTTGAAATGTTGTTCTATATTGGAAGAAAAAACTAAAACATCATCTATATAAACTATTATGTAATCTTATCAGAAGTGCTAAGGAGAAATTCTTCTTCTTTTGTTAACATGTTTATTTCAGGAACAGGTTTTTCAGGAGAGGCGTCTTCATAATCAGAATCAGAAGAGGAATCTATTTCATTGATTTGAAGACCTTCTTCCTCAAGAAGTTCATCAGAAGAAGTATCATAATTTTCTATGAAGATGTTGTTTAATTGGTTAAGAGTAGTGTCATCAAGAGAGAGTTCATTCAATTTTTTTATTAATCCGACAATATTTTGAAATATGACCTTTTTTACCACAAGAATAGCATTTAATGTCTTTAAAATTTTTCCTATCAGTATGAGGTCTATTTTGGTTATTCTGGTGTCTTTCTTTATTCCTACGAGGTGGAGGTTTGTTGTGATGTTTCTTTGTTTCTTTCTCAGAAGGACAAGTTCCCTTACATTTTGGTTTTGTTTTTTCATTACAAGAGGGGTCGTATTGAGCACAAAAATCTCCTAGACTTCTATTGGTGAGAGATTGTTCTTCCTTGAGCTATCTTTTGTAATTTGATAGTATTACAAATTTGGGTTCCTTGTCTGTAAACATAAGAGACTATTTCTCCATAAGAAAGAAGATCATAAGGTATTTGGCCATTGTATTCTTCTCTGATTCTATCTCTAACTTGGTCACCTATAATTTGGGGTAAACCTGCTAAGAATTTTTCTTTCCAAAAGGGTTGATTACAACCAGGTCTGATTAGTACCCTTTGAAGGAAGAGTTCCTTATATTCTCTAAATCTCCCTAAGGATTTGCAACGTATATTGGATAAGAGATCTTGGTTCCTATCTCTAATGTGTGAAGGATCTCCTATGAAGTGTTGTGAAATGGAATAGATAAGAGTATTAACCGCATCTTGGATGAGATGTCCTTGATCATCATCCATGCGTTGGCCAAAGTCATCGATTTTATAGGCAGTTAAAATTTGTATTCTTTGTTCATCAGTCAAATAATTATCCCACCAACCTTTTAGTTATCTAGTAAATCCGGCTACTAAAATATTAGCAACAGCATGATCATAAACATCTTGCTGAGTTGTGTAGGCATTGGCAAGCGTTACCATGTTATTTAATATGTTCATGATATTACTTTTAGCAACGCCATCTATATTCCATTCATAAATGGTGTAAGGAGAGTATTTATTATGTATTTTCTGAGATGATTCTTCTTGGGCAATGTCTGGGGGAGTAGCTCTACTATAATAAAGTTTCTGAGGTTGTTTCCAATTGAGTCTATTAATCTCAGCGACTGATTCATTATCAGAGTCACTAGAGGGTTTGGTTAAGGTACTGATAGTGGGTTGGTCAGGAGTGTCATTGATGATAAGATTCTGGAATTTAAGGGTGTCTAAAACAGGAGTAGGCTCTAGCTTTGCTTTCCCTAGGAGTTTTTTTCTTTTGTTCTATAGCTTTGGCAAACTTTGGGCTAAGGTTTTTTGGGAATTCAAAGGCTTTGAAAATGGACCTTTTGAGAGTGTTGACTTGTGGTGTAATGAGTTGAGTAGGATTGTGGATGGTAGATTCTATTCTATTCTATTCTATTGTTTTCCTATGGTCGCCAAATGTTGATTAGTAAAATTGTTTTATTCAATAACTTTGTGAGTAAAAAGAGAGTCTCCTTTGTCTGGAAGCCGAAAAGGGGTAGCTGTAACCTCGCTATCTCCATGTTGTATTTTTATTCTCCTAAGGGGTGGATGATTGGATTCTATGGTTTCACCATTATCAAGTTTCCACTTATAATGATGATCTAAAACAAGTATTTCTTTTGGTTCAAGGAATTGTTCTTCTAACCAATCAAAGAAGAATATATGGACTTCATATTCATATATGTAATCGTAATATTTTTGTTTGATGTCTTTTGCTTTGTCAGCAAAGGTTTTGAAGAACCATTCTCTAATTTGTTTGTTGTCTTCAGAATTAAATTATTTATTAAGAAAAGCTTTGTTTGGTTCAAAATGTTTTTCTGAAATATTAAGCTCGACATCTATCATTTGTGAATAAGTAGGAGAATGATGAGGATAATCTATATTTTCTATGACTAGTTCAAGCTGGTTTTGTTGATAAACTGGCCTAGAAATCCCTGACCTATTATCTAAACCACTAATTTCTGGTTCAAGAGGTGTTTCATGATTACTTCTACTGGTAGAAGGAGGTAAAAGTGTAGTATCGCGTGTAGGAGTATCTCTATGCATACTAGGAGGAGGAGTGTTTCTATGAGTACTTGGAGGGATGGTGATTATAGGAGGAAGATTGGGATTAAGATCTATAGACCTTGTATAAGAAGTATGAAAAGAAGGACTAGATCTTGAATCGAAAGATCTTCTAGGAAACCTAATAGTTGCTCTTCCTTCTGGCTGCTGAATGACATTTGTCGAATCTGTATTTTGAACAACTTGTTGGGGAGTTTGGTTTTCTAATTCCCATTGTTTTGGTAAAGTGACTTGGTTCCAATTAATAGACCTAGGAATTGTTATATTAGCTCTAGAAATGTCAGTTTGGAGGAGAAGTGTTTCTCCTCAAGGACTATGTTTGAAAGCATTTTCTCCAAAAGCGGAGGACGTGGCTTTATAATGAATTCTGTAGACAAGGGCTAAAGGAATAGAACCATCTGCCACTTTGTAATTATGGGTTTTGATTTGGAGTGTGAGGGCTCTAAGAATGTTCTTATCTTTGAGGGATATAGAAAAATTGGGGTAACAGTCAAAATATATGGGTCATTTGCAGAGACTTGTCTCTACAGTACCGAGAATGGATTCATCATAGTTTAATATACGTGAATCTCGTAAAACTAAGAGAATGGAAGTATTAAGGCCTTCTGTTGTAAGAGGTTTGACTCCTACTTGGACTAGTCCTATATGAATGTAATTGTATTTTTGTTTATGCTTTTGGATGGACTCTTTATTCAAAAGATGTATTTTTTCATAGGAATTGGAAAGAGGAACATCCTTTTCTTCAGTGGTTATGACATAGTCTGATTTTTTGAAAAATTTCAATTTTGATTGTTTGTATATTTCCTTAAGCTGTATTTTAGAAATTTCTCAATTTTCTATAGATTTGTTAAGATCTTCTATCCTTACTTCTTCTCTATGTATAGGACTGGGATCTGAGTCCATTTGTGATAGAGAACTAGAGGAAGATGTAGATCTTCTATGTAAACTCATACTTAAGATTGGAATTATTCCTTCTTCAGAGCCGTTACAGAGCTAAACCAATGGTCTAATAGCCACTCAGGGACTTACAGCCTGGATCATGTCACGACCTCTTTCTTTCCGTCCGGGGGAAAAGGAAGAGGGTTTAGGGGTATTTGCCTAAAGAGGTGGACCAATGGCCCTAGATTAGGCGCAGGCTCTCCCAAGAACATACCTCGCGCGACGTTGGATTCGTTTTTCAGTTCTTAACAATCTATGTAAATCTAGAAGTCGCCACTAGCCTATTGGGGTCGGCTAGAAACCAATCAAGACACGGGAGTGTTGTCTCGATTCATACGCAACCAGAGATTTCTAGGAACGGGGACTCGTTTACGCCAATGTTTCTATTGGCACCCTTACGGTACCACTAACTTGAAAGGTTGTTTATCTAAATGACCATACAATCTTGATTACCAATTATAATCTTTATGAAACCACTAAGTGTCCATGCAAATGTTTTTGTAGTTTCTTTTTTTTTTAATGTCTAGACTAATTCTAACATAATTTAGAAGAAAAATTTACACTCAAATTAATGAAAATCAGCGCGTAAGTAAACATCCAATAAATTAGAATGACTTGAAAATAAACGCGGAAAAGGTAAACCCGATACAAGTCGGGCAAATAATATTACATAGCCTTGTTATCACGCCTCAGGACAGGAACCCCATGAGCAAAATGAGAATTCAAATATGCATGAAATTACTCTATATGCATGAAATTACTTTAAACAGTTTTAATTTACGCAAAATGGATTATTTACAAAAATGGTTATAAAATACCAAAATAGCATTAAATTAGGAAAATGACCTTTTAAAATTAGAAAAATTTCATATATGTCATTTCTATCTTAATTTGATGCTATCTAACATTTTTTTATATTTTTGAAATTTTCATATTTTTCTCTTTTTTTAATTATTTTTTTAAATAATAATTCCTTAGATCGATCTATGCTAACATGGAGTAACACAGCACATGAATATCACAATAACCGAGCTCAAATCAACTGTTTCAAGATCGAAACTTGGTTTGCGCATTTCGTTGAACACTTGGCGTGCATGAAATCACCCTAAACCAGCTTCCTCGGGCCATGTTTGCGGCCTTAAATCTCAACGCATGAGCAATATTATGTGGAACTAAAACATCAAGGTTAAGCTACCACATGCAAGGAGTAAGATTAGATAGAAATCACAGCTTAAAACACACGAAAACCAAGCTGGAATCGTCATCAAATATGCGGGTTTGATCTCATTTTGCAAATCTGGGTTTGAACCCAAGTCAAGCAAACAGGTCGAATGCTCATATTCAAGCCCCGACACCCATCACATACGAGATCTAAGGGAAACATTACTTGATCCGAATGAAAGTAGGTAACATGAGCTTTCAAATGCAATAAACATCATAGAAAATGACCAACCGAACACATCAAAACAACCTCTTCAAAAAGCACACATGCAAAACTCTTGAAGAGATCTCAACACTTATAAAAATTCTAGCCTCAAAATCATTTTCTTGGACTAGTTTTCCTCTTAATTTTTCACTATTAAAACATGTTCAAACTCGAACAAAAATACATCTAAGATACTTACCTTGCTTCATAGTATCTTTTTCAAGTGGTTCTTGGCCAAGGAAACCGAGAAATTGTCCTCGGAAGCACGTGGAAGTTGGCTTCTTCAACTGGAAATGAGATCTGCAGAAAAAAAAAGAACTAACAACGAAGGTTTTAGCTCACCTCCAAAATTAGACTTCAAGACGTCTTTTGTTGAAAAACTTGACACCAATCCAAACTATATGTATTCTAGTTTGGGTTTGAACTCATATTTTTCCTCATTTGTCTCTCAAATTTCTCAAAAAGACTCGATTTCTCTCACTCGTGACCAACGAGCTCAACTCTTACAAAAATTTTCAGACTTTCTTTGGCCCGCCAGGAGGGCACTGTTTCGGGGGCTTTAGGAGGCCTTCCCGATCTCCATTTTGGACGTGCGACCTATGGATGGAAATATCTTTGAGTGAAGTTTCACTTTCTAGTTTAAAGTTTTGGCTAAATTTGGCTGCAAGTTTGCGAAAATTTCCCTTTTCTCTCTGGAGGTTGATTAGGAATTTCTGGGTTTGCTTTTCTGGAGTTACTTCTGAGGGCATCTTTGAGCAACGATTCCAAGCTCTCCTCTCTCTCATCCCCTTGAAAGACCTTGCTTCAGTGATCTTATCCCCCAAATTAAGGGATTTTTTGTCAGTCTTTTGTCCACCTACCAAGCCTGCAAACTGAGCTGGTTCACCTACTCTTCTGACTTAGCCAAGTTTTTAACTTTTGCAACTGTTGAGTGTACGGACTTTGCTGTGATTTTCCGGTGCTGTCAGCAGCTTATCCCTGGCCAATTTTCATCCACTTGCACTACTATATATGGTCTTCCATCACGTGCAAAGATCGACCTGGTTGGGCAGCTGAGGAGGATATGGTGGGGCCACCAATTTGCTTACTTAGCAACTCCGAATTAAGACTAGCTCGTGGACTGAGTTTTGGCTGCTGATTTGAGTGCTTTAATCCACTAATTTGGCTGCATTTTTTGATCAATTAGAAAGCTCATGTATAGTAGTTTAAGATCTTGACCATTTTTCGCAATTGTCTCCACCCAATTTTGCAAGAAAGTCCCTCAAAGTTGGCCATTTTCTTATCCGAAAATACCCAATTCAATACAAATGTGGTCTTTTTGGCTCAATTTGATTGATTCGACTTGGCCCAAATTCAATTTCAACTTAATTGATGACCAAAATGATGATTTAAGGGCTCGGGCACAAATTTTACAAAATTTGCGAATTGGTCCCTCGACTTTTGGAAATTGCATTTTGGCCCCAACTTGTTATTTGAATTCCAATCTGACCTCCTGTGCTTGGCTAGTCACATTTAGATCGTTGGCCCCAACTTGCTCTCTTTTTTTTTTCGATTTCTTCTTTTTTTTAATTATTATTATTATTTTTTAATAGGAAAAAAAATCTTTCATTTAAAACACTATATTAAACACCTAGATAATCTATATGCAGGAATTTAACATGAAATATTTTTGGGCAAAAAATTTAGGTGTCAACAGACCACTCTGTAGAAACAAGAAGGATGCCAACAAATAGCTCTCGATCTATAAGTATGTTCTTACAAAGACTATCTATACCTTCTCACTAGCTAATGGATCTATATGAAAGCAGGGAAGGATGTATCTAAAAGGAAATGATGTATAAGAACGAGAAAGTAAATAACTTAAATAAAATTGCGAGAATTAAAAATAATGTAAAGAGCAAAGGCAATATATAAAATATAAAGTAAGAGTATGCATAAACAAAAACCAACCATGAAGGTGGTATGAACTTGTATTATAAAGCCGAAAAGCTGAAATTACATGTATTGAAGGATGCAGAAACTAAAGCATCAAGTCATCCTCTAGGGCGGTAATCCGCACTCCAGGGAGTATTGATGTTTGTATTACAAGAAATGGTTAACCAACTATCATGTAAGTTGGTAATCCTATATAAAACTATGTATATGAAAAACTAACTTACTTTGAAACCAAGGGATACAAGGTAAGAGAGCTTGGAGATGGAAGAGATGAGGATGGAGATGGAAGGGATAATGGTTTACAAGTGAGAGAGAGAGAGAGAGAGAGAGAGAGAGAGAGAGAGAGAAAGAAGAGAGAAATTTGGAAAATTTCGGTATATATATAAGGTTTTGTACAAGACTTGGTTTGATATATGTATATAAAGGTGGTGGTTTGCTTTTAAAAATTTGTGATCCTACTTTTCTATCCTATCCTATTGTTGTCTGGGGATTTATTATTCATTTCCGCATGCGCATTAGAATAATTGGGTCGACGATGCATCCTGAGACGTTGCTATTAATCAACTGCTGAGGGATGGGCACGTGCTCGGAGGATCAGAGCGTGATAGTAAGCCACTCAGAATATGGCGAAGGTTGAGACTGTCTTCCATTAGTGCCTGACTAAGCTTGAGGAGATCATGTAGACTTTAAGGATTTTTGACTTATCAGTGTTCTAAGGAATCCCTGATCATTTTCCTCAAACCAAATTTTTTTCTGTTTTTTGTGCTTGTTTGTTTTTCTCATTTTTTGCTATTGACAAAAAGGGGGAAACTTTTGCAGATTTGACGCTTTTTTTTTTTGAACAAATGCATATTTGAAGCTTTGACTTGATGGTTATGTTTGCAGTTTGAGTTTTCTATGTGTTACTGGTATGGCGTGCTTATGCAGACTTTATTGTGCAGACTAGACTTTAGAAAGTGTTTCTTAGAAAATGTTTATTCATATAATGCTTATTGTCTATTATCTCTATCTATTTTCTTCTACTGCTAAAGTATTGTTTTGCAAGATAACTTTTACATTATGATTAAATCTGTATGAAAGTTTTGTCGCCATAAAAAAATGGGGAAGTTATTGAGAAAATTCCTACCAAGTTTTGAAGTTGACAAAACTTTCTAGTTCTTATTCTTATTTTGAAGAATAGTATACTTCTAAAGTTATATCACAAACTCTTGCCATAGTCTATTCATTATAGAAGTCTTTCCCACTCTGATGCAATCTAGACTAAAATCGTGTCCAGAACAAGGATAAGATCAAACTTAGATTTATTGATCTTGTGACAAAGATTCAGAATGAATGCATTGGGAATTTATTCTAGCTCTCTGGTGAAGAATCTCACTTATCTTTTATAAATACATTGGTAGAATCCATCACAAATTGGTTGAATCAATCTTGAAGACAAGTTCCTTTTGGGAAGCATCTACTTAAGGAAACCTAGATTCTGATTGTATGGGTGACTAGAATCGACGAATTTTCATCTCAATCTTCAAAATGCTATAAGATTTCCTTAGTCAATTCTATCCGACGAATTGATTGGAAGAAATTCCTCTAGAAAATGCCAATAACTAGTGAGGTGTGGAGGAGTATTTAAGGAAGTTATTCAGTCTATTTGAAGTAGAGGTATGAAAATTGAAATTCCAAAGTTTGAAGTCTTTTCAACAACTTGTTCTTCCTTTGCAAACCTTACAAATTGTATTCAAGAGAGAAAATCACAAGAAGAGTGACTTAGTGAGAGAAAATAGATCATCCACTAAGTCTTTACACTAAAAAATTGTACTTCTTTGTTGATGCAATAGTGAATTCCAGCCAGAAGACTGTCAGTGTGGGAGAGTGGACGTAAGCTTAATTTAAGCCAAACCACTATAAATTTCATATAAAATCTTCTCTTCCCTTAACTCTTTTTATTTAAACATGTTGCATTTTTCTAAGTATCACAAAAATCAATTCCATCTTTTATTTGATTTTGAATATTCATCAGAAGTCTAATGACTTGTTTAACAGACTCTATTTGGTTCTTAGACTTTGTTCAAAATTTATTTTGTTTATCAAAAATTCTTTCAAACACCTATTCACCTCCCTCTAGGTGTTCGTACTAGCATTATCAAATTGTTCAAGCAAAGCTTGTCTGAGTCGCACATTCCTTGAAACCTAAAGGTACTAACATTGTCCATGTCAGGACTAGAAGTCGATCCGATGGGAGTCCTGAGGAAGTTGGAATGTTTGACCACTCTCCAATTATTTGCATCGTCATACAATGGGGAGAGATTGAGCATCACAAAAGGAACATTTTTGAGCGTCCGTGTCTTGAAACTGTGGAAGCTGGAGAACCTGACCAACTGGACTAAAAAGGCAAATGCAATGCCGTGCCTTGCAGACTTTGAAATTAAGGATTGTAGGAAGTTGAAGCAGATCGGCGGACTACAGCAGATCAAGACCTTGGAAGAAATCACGTAGGTTAGAGTGCCGGATGATCTTGAGCAAAGGGTCAGAGATATGCAGCCGGGTGTGCCAATTATAGTGAAGGAATTGGTAATATGTTTGCTGCTGGTAGTTCTCTTTCTTATTTTGTGCTTTACATATTTGTTATGCATTTTAGCCGTCATCCGCAGGGAAAATACCTTCACTGTGCATATATGAATTTGCTTGATTTAACTCCTAGTACTTGCATTATGTAGTAGAACCTAGAAAAGTGCTGCTTTTATAAATATATGGTGTTTTCTTTCTGTTAAAAGAGGGGGAGGGGGGTTTCACACGCTTGGGAATAACAGATAGTCGTAGAATGTATGTGTGTGTGTTGGATTTTACCTCACAGAACATGGTTAAGCTTTTATAGTGTTGGTGGTATTGGAATTGAGAGTGTCATGGCTCACTGTGAATATATGTTTGTGTTCTTGATCATTAACATAATGAAAATAAAGAGGAGCAATCAGATGAAGAACACAGCAAAAGAGGAGATGAGGAAGATGACTGTAGCAAAGACTTTCGACTCCTTTTTGAGGAAATGATGATTACTTAGATTTTTGCATAGAAGAAGAAGCAGCAGCAAGGAGTCACATGATAAAAAAACAAAAGGAAGAAAATTCTAATTTCGCCATTTTGTTTGGGTGTGCTTTGGAAGGAATGATGTAAACCTTAGAGGTAACTGAAAATTCAGTAATTACAATCACGTCGGCCTCTGTCACACGTGTTAATAAATTTTGATATATATGCTTGTGTCACAAAAAGAAACCTAAACTTGCTTGCTATGACATAAATATTCCAAACTTTTTTTATGTCAAGAAAAAAGCGCAAACTTATATATGCATGATATATATACCCTCTATTTAAATTTTATTAGGAGCATATTTGTTACATTTGTATAAGTTCAGAGTTTTTTTTTACATAAAAAAAAAAGTTTAGGGTATTTGTATCACAATAGATAAATTTAGGGTTTTTTAATGACACGGAAAGTTTAGGGGTATTTATGTCATAATAGACATAATTTTTAGTCTATTATAATATTAACCTATTTTCCTAATATTGTACAAATTATATCATATTGCTAATTATTTACAATTATCTCCACTTGCATGTGAACATTCTTAACTACGACAAACAGGCGAAGGTGCCACCTCATTTCCAAATGAATTGTTGGGACCGCACAATGCGCGCTGGAGACTTTTATGTATGCTCGACACATCACGTGGCCATCCACCTAATTAATTTTGAAATAACAAGTATTATAGGCTTTCTTATAGCCTTCGTAGATAAATATTTTGTTGAATTCAATTGTCTATGATCAAATGGGCGGAGTATGACAAGATGTTTTGAAAGACCTAAAAATATTTCATTTGAAGAAGGAAGGTGGTGGCTGCCAAATTCTAATTTAGCCAAGTAATAGAGAAATCACGTGCCCCCTTCATGTCCGTTTCACAAATGGGAAGGATGTGGTCTTTTTCTTCCTTTTAAATTGAATTTTTTCTTTTATTTTTAATTTGGCCAATCTCTCTCTCTTTCTCTCTCTCACAAACACACTTACACTTTCTTCTTCTTCTTCTTTTTAACGGCACCTCTTTTATTGAGAGAGAGAGAAATGCACGGTGGTGGAAAATTATCCAAAAAGTTCTAAATTTATTGCCCTTTTGCCAATTTAATCCTAAACCTTTTAACTTTACCAATTTAGTTCTAAATCTTTTCATTTCTTGCCGATTCATTCCATCCGGCCAATTTTGGCCGGAAAATGCTGACGTGGACGCTGGCAGTGCAACATAAGACTATCGGCGCTGACGTTGACAATTTTTAATAATAATTTAATATTTTTGAATTTTTTGAATTATTATTATTTTTTCTTTTTTTCTTTTCATTATTTTCTTTTTGGCTCTCTTTGCCTTTTTCGATGCCTGGCCACCAGCCACTAGCCATAGGTGACGACAAGCCACTAGCCATAGCCAGCCGACTGGCCTTGCCTGCCATAGGCGAGGCTCAGCTAGGTGAGGAGGAGCCCTGGGCCTGACGAGGGGAGCCCTCGCCCAGGCCAGGGTGGCCTCGCCAAGCATCGGCTGGGGGATGGCGACGTCAGGCAAGGCTGCCTTGGCCTAGCGAGGAGAGCCATTGTCGAGGCTTGCCCTATCCCAAGCGAGTGTCGGCCTCGCCCAGACCAGATCTGGCGAGGCCGGCCCTCGCCCTTGGCCAGCCAACACCCGACGAGGTCACCCTAGCCTAGGCAAGGGCCGACCTCACCATATCTAGTCTAGGCAAGGCTGACACTAGCCGGGATAGGACAAGCCTCAGCAAAGGCTCCCCTCACCAAATCTGGCAAGGCCGGCCCTCACCCAAGCCAGGGCGGCCTTGCTCGGCGTTGCCATCCCCTGGCCGACACCCGGCAAGGCCACCCTGACTTGGGCAAGGGTCGGCCTCACCTAGGCGCGGGTGACCCTTGCCGAGCCATGCTTAGGCGGGGCTCCTCCTCGCCTAGCTGGGCCTCGCCTATGGTAGGCAAGGCCCCCGATTTGGTTGTGGCTGGTGGCAAGTAGCTTTTGGCCAGCCACCAGAAAAGGCAAAGAAAACCAAAAAGAAAAGAAAAAAAAAGAAAAAAAAAGAAGAAGGGAAAAATAGAAAAAAAATTTAAATATTATTAAAAATTATCCACGTTAGCACCAACAGTCCTATGTGGGACCACCGGCATCTACATCAACATTTTTCGGCCAAAATTGATCATATGGACTAAATTGGCAAGAAGTGAAATAGTTTAGGACTAAATTGGCAAAGTTAAAATGTTTAGGACTAAATTGGCAAAAGTGCAATGGGTTTAGGACTTTTTGGACAATTTTCCGGCTTTCGTGGTGAAGCAGAAGAAGAAGAGAAGCAAAATTAGGAAAAAGAGAAAGAAAAACTAACACAAATAGAAAAAATACGAATACACTTGGCCAAAAGTCATTAATTCTTACGTTGATTACCAATATTTTTTAATTGCCTATATATTACCAATAGTTCTCATGAATTCCCAAGTTTTGTCCTAACTTACTTACTTAATAATCGTACCAATTTTCAAATGAAGGACCAACTTTAATTTGACGGAGTTACCGACCTTTTTGCGATGATTAATTAATTTTTTAGCGTCAACTCTTATTAGAAAACACCCAATTTATTGAAGTTACTTACCAACTTTTTTTTTCCAATAAAATTACCAACTAATCTCTTATGGGAGCGACCTACCAACATTTATTTGATCGGTTCCAAATTACTGGCTATTTTAATAACTTCCACATTATTTTGTTGAAGTTTTCCGCTCTTATATGAAATTATTAACTTTATTTGCGTTACTAACTTGTCTAAATATAAAATTATCATTTACTTTTACATTACTAACTCTTATTTGATACACTTACCGAATTTTAAAATGGATTCAACTTATATAACTCACTCACTTTAGAATTTCATACCCATCATCGGATGAAATCGGTTGTCTTACTGTCTCCTATACATAGCGCCGCCCACCCCCCCCTCTTCCCCCATCCCTCCCTCCTCCTCCTCTCTCTCATTTTCGATTTTCAACTTTTTTATTGGGTTACGAGACGGTCCATTTGCCCATCGAGGACAGCGTATTCAACTGCACACCATGCTAACGATTGGTATGTTGCAAATCAATAAGAACTGAAGGCGTTTAACGTGGCGATACTTCTCAATATGCTTCAAGAAGATGTCAACATTAGCTCAGTATCTAATCATTCACGGTCTATTTTATCCCTTCTTCGCATAGCTAAGCCATGAGTAGCATGTTGCTGGTTAACCGATAATACCTTGCCCTCTATTTACTGCTATAGGCTGCGAAAGCTTGCTTTGTTTCATGCTCGAGTCATTACTTTCTATGCTTTCATTAGGCCTTAGTTCCCACACCTGAATCATCATCTAGCATCGGCTCATTTGTAGTCGGCAAACATGTCTTGCAGTTGTTACCGGCTTGGTCCTTATGAGGGCACGGAGGCTGTCAGAGCTGCTGTCCCCTTCAAGCGACCTGTGGAAGGAGTGGGAGCTGAGAGCTGCGGTCTTCTTGAGCCTCCTCCTCCAAGTCTTCCTCATTTATCTCGGTGACCGCCGCAAGTACATCCGGCACACTTGGATTAGGGTGGTTACTTGGTCGGCCTACCTATTGGCCGACTCGGTTGCGATCTACGCACTCGGCATGATCACCAACAAGATTGGGGATATCAAGTATGGCAAATCGGAGAACAAGATGGACCCGCATGCAGAGCTAAGCATCTTTTGGGCGCCATTTCTACTGCTGCACTTGGGGGGCCCTGATACGATTAGCGCCTATGCTATGGAAGACAACGAGCTCTGGCTCAGGCACTCGCTAACGCTGGTGAACCAGACGGGGTTGACAGTTTATGTCCTGGTAATGGCATGGACTCATCCTATCCTATCATTCCTCGCCTTTCTTACACTGCTCTCGGGTTTCTATAAGTATGGCGAGAGGGCTTGGGTCCTTCGTGCTGCCAGCAACGAGCACTTCAGGGAGTCCCTCGCCAAATCCCAACCCCTACGCAAGTATTCCAACAGGATTGCAGAGGAATGCGAGTTGAAGGGGGCCGAGGGCTACAGCATTGTGCTTCATCGAGTCATTGAGGTACGGGATGATGCAATCCCGGACCTTTTGTCTCAGAAACCGAGTTCCAGGAAGGACTCTGAGGACCAAAAATATGTGGGCGAACTGCTAGTAGCCCACAGCTTGGTCGACACTAGTCAGCGCCTTTTTGCAGATCACTTGTTCAGCTTGGAGTCAAAACTGTTGGACCTGAGCAGGTTCTTAAAACGTTCAAGGAAGCTACTGCATAGCAGCGTGTTAGAAGGTTACGAGGAGATACCGCATGGCAAGTACAATGTAGAGGTTTCAAGGGACCTACTGCATGGCAAGCACAAAGTAGACGTTTTTAAAGTCATTGAAATTGAACTAGGCCTCATCTATGACGTGTTCTACACGAAGGCGAAGGCAGTCCATACGAGCTGGGGCTTTATTTGTAGACTCGCCATCTCATTCTCGATATGTGTCTCCCTAGTGGTCTTCTCTTTGCAAGACAAGAGACAATACTTGAAGGCAGATATATGCTTGACCTTCATGTTGCTAGGGTCAGCCATTTTCCTCGAGTTATACGCACTATCTCACATCCTTTTCTCTGACCAGTTCACCTGTTGGCTCATAAACAACAAGCAATCAGCCATCTTCGATTTTGTCAACCAAATCAAACCGCTGTCAAAAAGGCGCAGATGGTCCAATTCCATCGGCCAATACAACCTAATGAGGTGCTATGTCAAAGAAAATGACTCCTGCTGGTGGAGATTCCTTAAGCTATTGCATGTTGACGAGATGGGGGTGAAGTTTCTCCACCATGGTCGTGAGGACGTGACAAGCGATATCAAAGATCTAATTCTTTGGAAGATCGTAGGTAAGGAAGTGAAGGATGAGCAGAATGAACCTTCCTTGTGGAAAGACAAGGGAGACCACGTGCTGAGCACACATAAGTTGCTGGATCAGTTGAAATGGAGCATCGACCTAGACTTTGACATGAGCATCCTAGTCTGGCACATAGCGACGGAGCTTTGCTACTACCCCGATAGTAGCACTAGTAGCACGGACTACATTCGGAAGTTAGATAGGGATAAGCACTATAACGCTAAGCGCTATTCCTTGATGAGTTTGCACTTGTCTCGGTATATGCTATATCTCCTAGTAATGTATCCTTCGATGTTGCCGGTTGGAATTGGAAGTATCAGGTTCCGAGACATTTATAAAGAGACCAAGAAGTACTTTGCCATGCGTGAATCCACTCCGGAGAGACCTGCTCATGGCCACAATGAGAGTGAGAACACGTCCAACAACTTGGGAATAGCCGCCGGAAAAAGGAGAGAGTGCATAATCAAAGAGGCTTGCGATGCATTGCGCAGCCAAGTGAAGACCAAATTCAATCTCAGCGTGACGGAGGAGGACAAAGTCAAGTATGTGCTGTTCAATGGGTGCCAGCTTGCATCAAAGCTGGAGAGCATCTCACCCGAGGAAACAAAATGGGATGTAATCGGGCAGGTGTGGGCAGAAATGCTGATCTACGCAGCTGGCAAGTGCAAAGCAATGGATCATGCTCAGCAGATGCGGTGGGGAGGCGAGCTCATAACCCATGTCTGGTTTCTGATGGCTCATCACGGGCTGACCGCCAACTTCCAGAAGTCACGCGCCCCAGCAATAGCAGAGATAATGGTGAATTCCTGGTGAATAATGGTGATTGAGGATCTGAAAATTAGTCAGATTTGTTATTTATGGATTGTTGGTGTTCCAATTTGAGATGAGAATTTCTGTTTTCAGTATCCCGTTGATGTACAAGAGTAATATTCAAGAATTAAAGAGCATATAACAGTTCAACAGAAAATGTTGGACACCAATATCATCCAGTGGGTACGTTCAGTCCATAATCACTTTGAAAGAGTCGGAATTATCGATTGTTAACAAAAGTTCGCGCATAATGATATACATATGATGCACTTGTTTGCACATTGCTCGAGGAAAGATAAGCCAACTGGGTTCCTCTGGGAAAGCACCTTTTGTGAAAATTAACTTAAAATGGTTAAGAGAACTTGGGTCTCTCCTAAGAGACTTCAAATGAGATAGAATGGATCAAAAAAGATTTATAAGAAGGATAAAGTTATCTCATTGCATATAAACTCTCACGCATATAGATAAAAATGAAATAGATTTAAAGTGGTGCAAAAGTTAATTAGTTAACAGGGGTGATCGTGGCGATGGTTCACGAATCCGACAGGGGGGATAAAGTCCGGCAAATGTCGGAAAAAATAAAACAAAGGTTCTTGTTTTTTTTTTTTTAGGTGAAATGTTGCGGAAAGTGAGTGATCGATTAATATAATAGATAGAACCAAAAAATAAATCGGACGCCAGATGTACGTGGTTCGGTCATAGAGACCTACATCCACGGGAAGAGTAGTGAGGAGTTTGCTATAAATCAAGCGATGCATTGAGATTACACACTCAAATCACTCAAATACTCATGGAGTTTCCCAAACTCCAATAACACCAAAAAAGGCACGAAATGGTTAGCCCCACAATTCCTTGTGAAATAATCTCTCAATCTTACGAAAGAATTATACATGCAAACCTTTACAAACACTAATACTTCTAGGATGTAATTGCACAAACGAAAAATACGCCAAGCACTTGCTACAATACAGCGCTTCAATGCTCGTATCAACAATGATGCTGACTGCAATATTCATGCAAGAAAGGCACGCCTAAGAGAAACCCTCGAATGCGTTTATAGATGCACCCACTAGAGAAAGTCCCAAAATTGGATTGGTCAAAAGGAGTAGTCATTTGGAGCATTTGCATGCTAAAAAAGAAACAAGGTGTTCATGCACATGCGAAGACAGAGTCACATCGAGCATTTGCGTGTTGAAAGGAGACGACGTACGTGCCCGGTCACATTGGACTCCTTAAAGCTTGCCAGCCCTTGTCTGGCAACCAATGCGAACGAAAGATACAGCTAATAAGCTGAGAAAGGTCCACCCACATTTGTATCACTGAAGATGAACCACGAAGTAACAGCAAATGTGGGCCAAAATATAACTTGAAACAAAGCTGAATCAATTATTAGATCTGGTATCTGGAAAAGATTGTCTATTAAAGTCTTTCCGCTATGATCATCATCACGGATGTCACCATACTTTTGAATATCGTGTATAGGCCAAGCACAGAGTTTCAAATCCAAGCTTCGATATTTAGTCATATTTTGAAATATGCTTTCCAGCTCTCCAACGAGAGAAATCATTTTCCCGAATTTAAATATATATATATATATATATATATTTTCCATTTTTTCACTGTTTTATTTTTTTGAATGAACCAAATGCCGGGAAAGGAAGGGAATGTTTTTTTGGAAAAGTGCTGCGCACGAAAAACGGAGCCAAAATGTACGTGGGACGAAGTCATGTGGAGCATTTGCATGCTAAAAAAGAAACAAGGTGGTACCTAGTCACATGGACTGCTTAAAGCTCAACCTTCAATGCCACCAAATTAATTGACCCCTCAATCCCATTTAGGGGGTGAAAGAAACACGAGCGTCCTTGTCTGTCTACAAATGCGAGCGAAAGGAGGCCCAAAATGACAGAGAACGTGAAACAAGCACATACGAAAACGGCTTAATCAGCTGAGGAAGATCCACCCACATTTGGATCACTGAAGATGAATCATGAGGTTTTGGCAAATGTGGGCCAAATTATAACTCGAAATGGGACTGAATTAATTATCGGATTTCGCTTTTGGAAAGGGTTGTCTAGCTAAGTGTTTCAGTAGTGATGGTCATTGTGGATGTCATCATATTTTTGAATATCATATTTGGGTTAAAATGCGCAACTCTTTGCAAACCACGCAGTTAAGTTTGAAGATTTTTCTGACTTTTGCATTTTGTTAATTATTCCAACTCATTATCTTGAAAAACGAAAAAGGGTGAAGCCTAAGGAACTAAAGCTCAGCAAGACGTAGTTAGCTCGAAAGTGTACATACCACCTGGAGTTAACCCTTCCATTTTATGTGAGTGGAAATTTAATAATGTGTCTTAAATGAGAGTCACATTCGGACCTTCACTGCAATGTATCCCTCGAGCAAAATGTAGCAAATTGTTGCTCGATTGATTTATCGTCGGTATCGTGAGGCAAGGAACGGCATAAAATTGAAGTGAAAATGTCATAACTTACCTAAAGTGAACCACCAAAAGAAAATATAGTCGATTTAGTCCACTTTAAATTATCAACATCTCTTATTTCTTAATAACTTTTATTTACTTCTTTACCAATGTCTTAAATTTACCAATTTTATCATTAGAAATTATCAACACCTGGTTATGTGTTTTACCAACTTTTATCTGGTTGAGTTACCAACTAGTTTTCGCTTACCAAGTCAATTTAAGTTCTCGACAACTTTTTTTATTTTTATTTTTGTTTTTGTTTTTACTAACTATTCTACTCAGTTACCTACATTATTTGTCTTACTTTCCAGTTGGTTAAAGTTGCAATCTCTTTCGGAAAATCACCATCCTTATTTCAAGGGAGTGATCGTTGACTTTTCTCCGACTAATTTAACAAGAAGTTTCGTATTATCAACTTTTACTCATTATAGTTACCAATATCTATTAATTTTTTAATTGCTACGGCTAAAACAACTTTGTTTACCGGCTTTTATTTAAATTTCTTACCAGTCAATGCCTTAAATTTACCAATTATTTTGTCAAATTGGTGACCTTTCTTTGAGTGACTTACCAACTTTTCTTCAATTAAGTTGCCAATGAATTTTGAGCTACTAATTATAATTCGAGTTACAACTAACTTTTATCTAATTCACTACTTTTTCTTATTGTCTGCCAAAGTTCTTTGACAAAATAATGGGTAAATTATTTTGAAACGACGGAATCTATACAATGCAGATATGAAACGACGGAATCTATACAATTTCATGGCTGAAAAAGACTGGTGATAGATGCGCGGTGTTCATGCACATGCGAAGACAGAGTCACATCGAGCATTTGCGTGTTGAGAGGAGACGACGTACGTGCCCGGTCACATTGGACTCCTTAAAGCTTGCCAGCCCTTGTCTGGCAACCAATGCGAACGAAAGATACAGCTAATAAGCTGAGAAAGGTCCACCCACATTTGTATCACTGAAGATGAACCACGAAGTAACAGCAAATGTGGGCCAAAATATAACTTGAAACAAAGCTGAATCAATTATTAGATCTGGTATCTGGAAAAGATTGTCTATTAAAGTCTTTCCGCTATGATCATCATCACGGATGTCACCATACTTTTGAATATCGTGTATAGGCCAAGCACAGAGTTTCAAATCCAAGCTTCGATATTTAGTCATATTTTGAAATATGCTTTCCAGCTCTCCAAAGAGAGAAATCATTTTCCCGAATTTAAATATATATATATATATTTTCCATTTTTTCACTGTTTTATTTTTTGAATGAACCAAATGCCGGGAAAGGAAGGGAATGTTTTTTTGGAAAAGTGCTGCGCACGAAAAACGGAGCCAAAATGTACGTGGGACGAAGTCATGTGGAGCATTTGCATGCTAAAAAAGAAACAAGGTGGTACCTAGTCACATGGACTGCTTAAAGCTCAACCTTCAATGCCACCAAATTAATTGACCCCTCAATCCCATTTAGGGGGTGAAAGAAACACGAGCGTCCTTGTCTGTCTACAAATGCGAGCGAAAGGAGGCCCAAAATGACAGAGAACGTGAAAGAAGCACATACGAAAACGGCTTAATCAGCTGAGGAAGATCCACCCACATTTGGATCACTGAAGATGAATCATGAGGTTTTGGCAAATGTGGGCCAAATTATAACTCGAAATGGGACTGAATTAATTATCGGATTTCGCTTTTGGAAAGGGTTGTCTAGCTAAGTGTTTCAGTAGTGATGGTCATTGTGGATGTCATCATATTTTTGAATATCATATTTGGGTTAAAATGCGCAACTCTTTGCAAACCACGCACTTAAGTTTGAAGATTTTTCTGACTTTTGCATTTTGTTAATTATTCCAACTCATTATCTTGAAAAACGAAAAAGGGTGAAGCCTAAGGAACTAAAGCTCAGCAAGACGTAGTTAGCTCGAAAGTGTACATACCACCTGGAGTTAACCCTTCCATTTTATGTGAGTGGAAATTTAATAATGTGTCTTAAATGAGAGTCACATTCGGACCTTCACTGCAATGTATCGCTCGATCAAAATGTAGCAAATTGTTGCTCGATTGATTTATCGTCGGTATCGTGAGGCAAGGAACGGCATAAAATTGAAGTGAAAATGTCATAACTTACCTAAAGTGAACCACCAAAAGAAAATATAGTGGATTTAGTCCACTTTAAATTATCAACATCTCTTATTTCTTAATAACTTTTATTTACTTCTTTACCAATGTCTTAAATTTACCAATTTTATCATTAGAAATTATCAACACCTGGTTATGTGTTTTACCAACTTTTATCTGGTTGAGTTACCAACTAGTTTTCGCTTACCAAGTCTATTTAAGTTCTCGACATCTTTTTTTATTTTTATTTTTGTTTTTGCTTTTACTAACTATTCTACTCAGTTACCTACATTATTTGTCTTACTTTCCAGTTGGTTAAAGTTGCAATCTCTTTCGGAAAATCACCATCCTTATTTCAAGGGAGTGATCGTTGACTTTTCTCCGACTAATTTAACAAGAAGTTTCGTATTATCAACTTTTACTCATTATAGTTACCAATATCTATTAATTTTTTAATTGCTACGGCTAAAACAACTTTGTTTACCGGCTTTTATTTAAATTTCTTACCAGTCAATGCCTTAAATTTACCAATTATTTTGTCAAATTGGTGACCTTTCTTTGAGTGACTTACCAACTTTTCTTCAATTAAGTTGCCAATGAATTTTGAGTTACTAATTATAATTCGAGTTACAACTAACTTTTATCTAATTCACTACTTTTTCTGATTGTCTGCCAAAGTTCTTTGACAAAATAATGGGTAAATTATTTTGAAACGACGGAATCTATACAATGCAGATATGAAACGACGGAATCTATACAATTTAATGGCTGAAAAAGACTGGTGATAGATGCGCGGTGTTCATGCACATGCGAAGACAGAGTCACATCGAGCATTTGCGTGTTGAAAGGAGACGACGTACGTGCCCGGTCACATTGGACTCCTTAAAGCTTGCCAGCCCTTGTCTGGCAACCAATGCGAACGAAAGATACAGCTAATAAGCTGAGGAAGGTCCACCCAGATTTGCATCACTGAAGATGAACCAGAGGTAACAGCGAATGTGGGCCGAAACATAACTTGAAACAAAGCTGAATCAATTATTAGATCTGGTATCTGGAAAAGATTGTCTATTAAAGTCTTTCCGCTATGATCATCATCACGGATGTCACCATACTTTTGAATATCGTGTAAAGGCCAAGCACAGAGTTTCAAATCCAAGCTTCCATATTTAGTCATATTTTGAAATATGCTTTCCAGCTCTCCAAAGAGAGAAATCATTTTCCCGAATTTAAATATATATATTTTCCATTTTTTCACTGTTTTATTTTTTTGAATGAACCAAATGCCGGAAAAGGAAGGGAATGTTTTTTTGGAAAAGTGCTGCGCACGAAAAACGGAGCCAAAATGTACGTGGGACGAAGTCATGTGGAGCATTTGCATGCTAAAAAAGAAACAAGGTGGTACCTAGTCACATGGACTGCTTAAAGCTCAACCTTCAATGCCACCAAATTAATTGACCCCTCAATCCCATTTAGGGGTGAAAGAAACACGAGCGTCCTTGTCTGTCTACAAATGCGAACGAAAGGAGGCCCAAAATGACAGAGAACGTGAAACAAGCACATACGAAAACGGCTTAATCAGCTGAGGAAGATCCACCCACATTTGGATCACTGAAGATGAATCATGAGGTTTTGGCAAATGTCGGCCAAATTATAACTCGAAATGGGACTGAATTAATTATCGGATTTCGCTTTTGGAAAGGGTTGTCTAGCTAAGTGTTTCAGTAGTGATGGTCATTGTGGATGTCATCATATTTTTGAATATCATATTTGGGTTAAAATGCGCAACTCTTTGCAAACCACGCACTTAAGTTTGAAGATTTTTCTGACTTTTGCATTTTGTTAATTATTCCAACTCATTATCTTGAAAAACGAAAAAGGGTGAAGCCTAAGGAACTAAAGCTCAGCAAGACGTAGTTAGCTCGAAAGTGTACATACCACCTGGAGTTAACCCTTCCATTTTATGTGAGTGGAAATTTAATAATGTGTCTTAAATGAGAGTCACATTCGGACCTTCACTGCAATGTATCGCTCGAGCAAAAAGTAGCAAATTGTTGCTCGATTGATTTATCGTCGGTATCGTGAGGCAAGGAACGGCATAAAATTGAAGTGAAAATGTCATAACTTACCTAAAGTGAACCACCAAAAGAAAATATAGTGGATTTAGTCCACTTTAAATTATCAACATCTCTTATTTCTTAATAACTTTTATTTACTTCTTTACCAATGTCTTAAATTTACCAATTTTATCATTAGAAATTATCAACACCTGGTTATGTGTTTTACCAACTTTTATCTGGTTGAGTTACCAACTAGTTTTCGCTTACCAAGTCTATTTAAGTTCTCGACATCTTTTTTTATTTTTATTTTTGTTTTTGTTTTTACTAACTATTCTACTCAGTTACCTACATTATTTGTCTTACTTTCCAGTTGGTTAAAGTTGCAATCTCTTTCGGAAAATCACCATCCTTATTTCAAGGGAGTGATCGTTGACTTTTCTCCGACTAATTTAACAAGAAGTTTCGTATTATCAACTTTTACTCATTATAGTTACCAATATCTATTAATTTTTTAATTGCTACGGCTAAAACAACTTTGTTTACCGGCTTTTATTTAAATTTCTTACCAGTCAATGCCTTAAATTTACCAATTATTTTGTCAAATTGGTGACCTTTCTTTGAGTGACTTACCAACTTTTCTTCAATTAAGTTGCCAATGAATTTTGAGTTACTAATTATAATTCGAGTTACAACTAACTTTTATCTAATTCACTACTTTTTCTGATTGTCTGCCAAAGTTCTTTGACAAAATAATGGGTAAATTATTTTGAAACGACGGAATCCATACAATGCAGATATGAAACGACGGAATCTATACAATTTAATGGCTGAAAAAGACTGGTGATAGATGCGCGGTGTTCATGCACATGCGAAGACAGAGTCACATCGAGCATTTGCGTGTTGAGAGGAGACGACGTACGTGCCCGGTCACATTGGACTCCTTAAAGCTTGCCAGCCCTTGTCTGGCAACCAATGCGAACGAAAGATACAGCTAATAAGCTGAGAAAGGTCCACCCACATTTGTATCACTGAAGATGAACCACGAAGTAACAGCAAATGTGGGCCAAAATATAACTTGAAACAAAGCTGAATCAATTATTAGATCTGGGATCTGGAAAAGATTGTCTATTAAAGTCTTTCCGCTATTATCATCATCACGGATGTCGCCATACTTTTGAATATCGTGTATAGGCCAAGCACAGAGTTTCAAATCCAAGCTTCCATATTTAGTCATATTTTGAAATATGCTTTCCAGCTCTCCAAAGAGAGAAATCATTTTCCCGAATTTAAATGTATATATATTTTCCATTTTTTCACTGTTTTATTTTTTTGAATGAACCAAATGCCGGAAAAGGAAGGGAATGTTTTTTTGGAAAAGTGCTGCGCACGAAAAACGGAGCAAAATGTACGTGGGACGAAGTCATGTGGAGCATTTGCATGCTAAAAAAGAAACAAGGTGGTACCTAGTCACATGGACTGCTTAAAGCTCAACCTTCAATGCCACCAAATTAATTGACCCCTCAATCCCATTTAGGGGTGAAAGAAACACGAGCGTCCTTGTCTGTCTACAAATGCGAGCGAAAGGAGGCCCAAAATGACAGAGAACGTGAAACAAGCACATACGAAAACGGCTTAATCAGCTGAGGAAGATCCACCCACATTTGGATCACTGAAGATGAATCATGAGGTTTTGGCAAATGTGGGCCAAATTATAACTCGAAATGGGACTGAATTAATTATCGGATTTCGCTTTTGGAAAGGGTTGTCTAGCTAAGTGTTTCAGTAGTGATGGTCATTGTGGATGTCATCATATTTTTGAATATCATATTTGGGTTAAAATGCGCAACTCTTTGCAAACCACGCACTTAAGTTTGAAGATTTTTCTGACTTTTGCATTTTGTTAATTATTCCAACTCATTATCTTGAAAAACGAAAAAGGGTGAAGCCTAAGGAACTAAAGCTCAGCAAGACGTACTTGGCTCGAAAGTGTACATACCACCTGGAGTTAACCCTTCCATTTTATGTGAGTGGAAATTTAATAATGTGTCTTAAATGAGAGTCACATTCGGACCTTCACTGCAATGTATCGCTCGAGCAAAAAGTAGCAAATTGTTGCTCGATTGATTTATCGTCGGTATCGTGAGGCAAGGAACGGCATAAAATTGAAGTGAAAATGTCATAACTTACCTAAAGTGAACCACCAAAAGAAAATATAGTGGATTTAGTCCACTTTAAATTATCAACATCTCTTATTTCTTGATAACTTTTATTTACTTCTTTACCAATGTCTTAAATTTACCAATTTTATCATTAGAAATTATCAACACCTGGTTATGTGTTTTACCAACTTTTATCTGGTTGAGTTACCAACTAGTTTTCGCTTACCAAGTCTATTTAAGTTCTCGACATCTTTTTTTATTTTTATTTTTGTTTTTGTTTTTACTAACTATTCTACTCAGTTACCTACATTATTTGTCTTACTTTCCAGTTGGTTAAAGTTGCAATCTCTTTCGGAAAATCTCCATCCTTATTTCAAGGGAGTGATCGTTGACTTTTCTCCGACTAATTTAACAAGAAGTTTCGTATTATCAACTTTTACTCATTATAGTTACCAATATCTATTAATTTTTTAATTACTACGGCTAAAACAACTTTGTTTACCAGCTTTTATTTAAATTTCTTACCAGTCAATGCCTTAAATTTACCAATTATTTTGTCAAATTGGTGACCTTTCTTTGAGTGACTTAACAACTTTTCTTCAATTAAGTTGCCAATGAATTTTGAGTTACTAATTATAATTCGAGTTACAACTAACTTTTATCTAATTCACTACTTTTTCTTATTGTCTGCCAAAGTTCTTTGACAAAATAATGGGTAAATTATTTTGAAACGACGGAATCTATACAATGCAGATATGAAACGACGGAATCTATACAATTTAATGGCTGAAAAAGACTGGTGATAGATGCGCGGTGTTCATGCACATGCGAAGACAGAGTCACATCGAGCATTTGCGTGTTGAAAGGAGACGACGTACGTGCCCGGTCACATTGGACTCCTTAAAGCTTGCCAGCCCTTGTCTGCCAACCAATGCGAACGAAAGATACAGCTAATAAGCTGAGAAAGGTCCACCCACATTTGCATCACTGAAGATGAACCACGAAGTAATAGCAAATGTGGGCCAAAATATAACTTGAAACAAAGCTGAATCAATTTTTAGATCTGGTATCTGGAAAAGATTGTCTATTAAAGTCTTTCCGCTATGATCATCAACACGGATGTCACCATACTTTTGAATATCGTGTATAGGCCAAGCACAGAGTTTCAAATCCAAGCTTCGATATTTAGTCATATTTTGAAATATGCTTTCCAGCTCTCCAAATAGAGAAATCATTTTCCCGAATTTAAATATATATATTTTCCATTTTTTCACTGTTTTATTTTTTTGAATGAACCAAATGCCGGAAAAGGAAGGGAATGTTTTTTTGGAAAAGTGCTGCGCACGAAAAACGGAGCCAAAATGTACGTGGGACGAAGTCATGTGGAGCATTTGCATGCTAAAAAAGAAACAAGGTGGTACCTAGTCACATGGACTGCTTAAAGCTCAACCTTCAATGCCACCAAATTCATTGACCCCTCAATCCCATTTAGGGGGTGAAAGAAACACGAGCGTCCTTGTCTGTCTACAAATGCGAACGAAAGGAGGCCCAAAATGACAAAGAACGTGAAACAAGCACATACGAAAACGGCTTAATCAGCTGAGGAAGATCCACCCACATTTGGATCACTGAAGATGAATCATGAGGTTTTGGCAAATGTGGGCCAAATTATAACTCACTCTTGTTTTTTTCACAATTTAAGGTGTGTAAGATGGGTGAACCTATGTCTAAGAAGGGAATGAACCTAGCATGAGGGTCGCTTTTGGGAGCAACTTAGTAGAGGAGCTAGGTTACCTCAACCTTTTGATTGACCATATATGGAAACAAAAAATAAGTAGCCTAGGACTAGAATAGGCATGTAATCAAAATAGCTTTTGATATGTGAATATGTATATAAATATGTTACTTTTATTAGCTTGGCTTGTATATTTCCCTAGCCTCTATGTTTGTTTGTATGGGGATTGTTTATGATCACTTCCACATGTGCTTAACTAATGATAAAAGACATTGGGACGTTCAACGTTGCCTACGGCATCGATGCTAACCCATCGGGTCATGTTCTCGTGCCAGAGGTGGGGTGGGGGTGTGACAAAGGCGGGCCTCTCCTAGATCTAGGCAAAGCCACCTCGCTCACGGCCCTAGGTGAGGCTGGGTGAGGGTTGCAAAGCCCTCGTCGGCACTAGGTGAGGGTTGCGACCCACTACAAGAAAGCAAGGCCAAGATGAAGAAGAGGAAAAAAAAAATAAAAGAAAAAAAGAGAAAATGAAAAATTCAAAAAATAAAAAATTGCCATGTCATCATTTGCTAGCTAACCCGCATCCATGTTAGCACCGGTCAGTAAAAATTTTCCGGAATAGCTAAATTGATACCAATGTAAAAATGTGTATGACTAAATTTGTCTAATTGAAAGGTTTATGACTAAATTGCTATAAATAATATAAGTTTAAGAGTTTTTTGGGCACTTTCCCTGTGCGAAAATAAACGCACATGGAGCATTTGCATGTTGAAAAGAAGACGATGTACGTGCTCAGTCACATTGGACCCCTTAAAGCTTGACTTTTAATGTCACAAAATTATCTAACCATTCAACCCCATTTTGATGGGATCCCTTGTCTGTCAACAAATGCGAACAAAAGGAGGCACAAAATGACAAAGAGAACGTGTAACACGAACATAAAGATACTACTAATAAGCTGAGGAAAGTCCACCCACATTTGTATCACTGAAGATGGACCATGGAGTGACACCAAATGGGGCCCAAAATATAACTTGAAACGAGGCTGAATTAATCATCAAATTTGACATTTGAGAAAGATTGTCTTGCAAAGTCTTTCCACAGTGGTTGTCTTCATCATACTTTTGAATATTGTGTTTGGGCCGACAATGTTCAACTCTTTGTAGACCACTTGAGTTGGAAAAATTTTCAACTTTAGCAATTTGATAATTTTTCAAAACAATCATCCCAGAAAAAAGGGCACAAGTGGGAGGAATTAAAGTTCGGCTACACGTAATTACCTCAAAATTATTTTTCTCATAGAGAGTTAAATTTCCATTTTAGAGGACTGGAAAATTTGTAGTTTATCTTAAATGAGAGTCGAATAATGACCATTAATGCAATGCACACCTCAAATGATATGTTGCAAAATTCTTCTATGATGCTGCCGATTTCATGAAACAACGAATGGTATAAAATCAAAGTGAAAATAAATTATGAATGCTTTTTCATGCGTGTTTAGAAATAAAATTTAGGGCCCATCGAATATTTAATTTTGTATATTATGAAATAGACATGCACCAAAGATAATTAGTTGAACTTTGGAACATGGAACTTAACTTGCATATTTAGATTTTCTCTGAAAACTATTCGATTATGTCAATCCACCTGTGATTTTTTGGGGTCCCTTGAACGTCTAGGTGAGAAAAATGCACCCTTGAGAAGAAAGCTCTTTCGAGGGAGCGAATTGCCAAAAAACAACCTCTTTTCCATCGATTTCTTCCCCATGATACTGGCTCCCACATCGACATAAAAACGTCAAAGCACGTCTTATCGGAAAGGGAAAAAAGTCGGCCTTGATTTTAACATTTTCATGAAAGATAGCTACACTTGCATTTATTGTTCTTCAGATTGATAGCCTTGAGATGAGTGTTATGCGTGATGCGTTAAAAGGGGATATGATGATTGACAGCTATCGAAATAAATTTAAGATTACATTGCGTATATAATTTCTCTACTTTCTTTTGCAAAAATAAAAGGGTATCCTTTCACCGAGTGATATAATGTTAATAGAAGACTGTAAATCGTATAATCTGAATTCAACAAATTGCCATTTTTGATACAACTTTTCGCTCTCATGAATGATCTTGGAGGTCACACGCCCACTACTCAGCGAATGGAATCTTATAAAAGCTCGTTCGTTTTATGAAGAGCATGACATTTCTAAAAAATATTTTTTAAAATCTAATTTTTTAGAAAAATGACTACATTTTTTTATGTTAGACTAAAAGTTGAAAATGGACTGGAAAATATTTTCCACCATTTTCCAAGGAAAAATTACCAAAAAATCATATTTTTGATTATTTTTTTTTCTTTCCTTTTCTTTTCCCTCTTTCCATTGGCCAAAAAAGAAGAAAAAAGAAAAAAAAAAGAGAACAAGAGAAAAAAGAAAACAAAAAAATAATTAAAAATTTGAATTTTTCTTAAATATTTTTTTAAGAACAAACATTTCATTAATCAAGAACCGAGCTCAAGTGCCAAGGACCCATGCATGGCCTTTGTGGACTAGAGTTCGAGTATCAGAAACTTGAGCACGATCTTTATGGACCTAGGCTAGATTGCCAAGGAAATGAGGACAGGGGCATCTTGGTAATATACGAGCTAAGGCTTGAAAGGATATGATGTTACGTCACATTGATTGGATGAATGTAAAAGTCTCTTTTATAGTGAATGGTAATGCGATATAGCTGCAAGAACTCGTGCTCCACGGCTTCAAACTGGTTATACTTTGCTTAGTCCTTGGGATGAATAAGGACGCCCTTGAGGATGAGGCCAGACTTATAAACTTGGCACTTCTCGTGGAGGGTGAAAACAATCGTCCCCACGGTCTCCGGACCAAACTTGAACTCGCCGACACGGAGCTTTATCCATTGTTCCTTTGGCTTCCCCACCAGATTCTCCGTGCTGATCTGTTTGGGCCGGTTTGGCACGTCGAGCTCGAGGTTCACCGGAAGAGGCCACTCCCTTTGATTACTCTCGAGTTTGACCACGAATGCGACCTCATACTCAGTTTGGGGGGAGAGGGCACTTGTCTTGAATTCTCCCCGCAACAAGAGCCAAGATACCTTTAGCAATTGGGGGACGTGTATGTCCACACAACCTCCAAAACTGAACTCGAAGAATTTTAGTACTTTGAAAACAGCTATCTGACAAACGTGAACCAGATATAACAAGCGGCTTTAGCCGTTGTGCCACATCGGTTAGTGTACAAATTTCCTTGAAATCGATTAGATTAGGGGAAGTGGTACCAGTTCTCTTGCACGGTGATCCACCTCCAGTAACGGTCTTCTTCGCCCGCCTGAATTTTAAATGCCCCGGGAAGCACCAGGAAGCAGTTCTTGTGAAGCTCGTTGTGGACCCAGAACTTCTGTTAAATCCACAGGGAGGTGAATTGTTTTTTTTTTTCCTTAGAAAATTAATATTACTGGTGGTAAGACTTATGTTATTATTGCACATATGCGTGAGGTGTATCTTTCCAAGTTAAAGAAAGGAAACCCTTAAATCAAATGAAACCCATGCCTTTGATGTCATTATGCAAACTCTCGCTAATCCCTATTTCCTTTAGAAATATGATATGTTGTAAACTTACTCTCACTTCCCAGATTGATTCAATTTATCGCATGAAAGGTCCTTCAAGACCCCATGTGATCTATAGATCGAGCTGACCACACATGCTGCATTTAGCATTAATAGATAGATGGAGTCCAGCGGGAGAAATTGTATGGAACTTTGCCTGTGTATCGTTCTCCAAGA
The DNA here is from genome assembly GCA_017140325.1 of Eucalyptus leucophloia subsp. euroa. Lineage (NCBI taxonomy): Eukaryota > Viridiplantae > Streptophyta > Magnoliopsida > Myrtales > Myrtaceae > Eucalyptus > Eucalyptus leucophloia. The sequence goes on from CM029470.1 coordinate 34,517,823, forward strand.
GCACTCCCTCGTATACGACTTTGCACCAATCGGTGATGTTGACGGATGAAATGCTGGTTGGTGTGGTCGCTTTTCTCATGAGCGCTAAACTGTTGAGGGAAGGCCACCGCTCCTCTTCTCTGCTTCGACGATAAATTTCCTCCTTAGCTGAGGTTGAAGCACCATTTGTTGCAGCTCCTGCTTCCATTTCCTTTTCGGGATTTAGAGCACCTGTCGCAGTACATATCCATAAACTATCGTACACACAAAAGGGACAAGAAAAGATTGAGGAAAGTCTCATTTTACCGATTCTGAGATGTACTTTGTTTTGAGAAGGAACATCGAACTATTGGAGTAATAACAAGTTACTCTGGTGAGCCATTGAAGGCTGTGCTTGCTATAGGCAGAAGAAAAACAGAGATCAGAGGAAAGACGCATGTTGTTCTATCATAATGGAGGGCTTTTATATTGTTGCACTTCCAACTAGTTTTCACTTACCAACTCTATTTAAGTTACCAGCGTCTATTTTTATTATTATATATTTTTTTGTAAAACATAGTTTTATTTTTATTTTTATTTTTGCTTTTACTAACTATTTAACTCAGTTACCTACATTATTTGTCTTACTTTCCAATTGGTTAAATTTGCAATCTCTTTTGGAAAATTAACATCCTTATTTCAAGTGAGTGATTGTTGACTTTTCTCCAACTAATTTAACAACAAATTTTGCATTATCAACTTTTACACATTATAGTTACCAATATCTATTAATTTGTTAATTACTACGGCTAAAACAACTTTTTTTTTACCAGCTTTTATTTGAATTTCTTACCAATCAATGCCTTAAATTTACCAATTATTTTGTCAAATTGGCGACCTTTATTTGAGTGACTTACCAACTTTTCTTCAATTAAGTTGCCAATGAATTTTGAGTTACAAATTATAATTTAAGTTACAACTAACTTTTATCTAATTCATTGATTTTTCTTATTGACTGCCAAAGTTCTTTGGAGTTACTAAAGTTTCATAACATATGACTTATTTATATACAAGTAACTTCTTCAATGTTTATCCAGTAGATAGAAAATATCAGTCATCTACGAACATAACAGCTAAGACTCAAAAGTTTTTGCTTCAGCATAAATGGATCCTAGGTTAGAGCTCATTGACTGCCCCGTCAGATCTGATAAGACGATGCAGATATGAAACGACGAAATCTATACAATTTAATGGCTGAAAAAGGCTAGTGATAGATGCACGGTGTTCATGCACATGCGAAGACAAAGTCACATGGAGCATTTGCGTGTTGAAAAGGAGACGACGTATGTTCCCAGTCACATTGGACCCCTTAAAGCTTGACTTTTAATGCCAGCGCTTGTCTGTCAACAAATGCGAACGAAAGGAGGCACAAAATGATATAGAATGTGTTACAAGCACATAAAGATACAGCTAATAAGCTGAGGAAGGTCCACCCACATTTGTATAATTGAAGATGAACCACGAGGTAACACCAAATGTGTGCCAAAATATAACTTGAAACGGGGCTAAATTAATTATCAAATTTTTTATTTGAAAAAAGTTGTCTAGCAAAGTCTTTCTGCTATGATCATCATCACGGATGTCATCATACTTTTGAATATCATGTTTAGGTCAAGCGTAGAGTTTCTAACCTAAGCTTCGATATTCAATCATATTTTGAAAGATGCTTTCCAGTTTTTTAAAGAGGGAAATCATTTTCCTGAATTTAAATATAAATTTTCCAATTTTCACTAATTTAACTTTTTTGAATGAACTAAACACTAGAACAAGACGAAAATGTTTTTTTAAAAAATGCTCTCCACAAAAAACGGAGCCAAAAACTGGGAGGTTTGAGTCATCGTGTGCACATTGCATGACTTAAGTGCAGCACCGTGGGAGGTGGGTGTGGCATCCCAAAATTCAAAGTCAAGTTATAAGGTGTGTTGTCGCGACCAATTTTTCGGGTGTGGACCACCTAGGGTTTGGCTAATGGATTGTTAAGCCTAGACTTAACTCGGGCTCTCCCAAGCCCATACCAATTCGTGACTTTAAGTTCAAGTTCTTAACATGCAAATGATTTTCAATTAGGAGTCGCCACTAATCTATTTTTTGGTGGGTCGATTAGAAACCCAAATAAAGTAACGGGAGATTTACTTTATTCCTACGAACCAGAGATTTGGGTACGGGGACTTGGTTACGCTAAATTTCTCTAACGCCCTTTCGGTACCTTTCTTTTTATTTTGAAAAATGTTTGGCAAGCGGTTTGGATTGATTTTAAATCTATTCCCTAACATGTGATGTGTTCATGCAGGTGCGCACACCACCAATTTAACACTCAAGTAAAGTAGAAAATAAATTGCAGGACTTACCTCAAAGCAACGAAAGCATCTGCAATGTTAAATTAAAATCCACATCAACAACCCTAGATATGGTTTCCAATTAACACGCAATTTTTGTTTTGTTTTCACTTAATTAATGAAAATCATGCAATATGCAATGCATGCCACTAATTTAACATGAAATGATATGACATGGCAACATGACTTAGCTATATGACCTAAGCAATATGGCATAACTAAGCATGCAGTCTATCCTAAGCATGAGATGATTCATTCTAAAAATAATTTTTTTGTATTTTCCATGAGATTCAAAATTAAAGAAATGCAACACTTAAATATGCAATCTAAATTAATCTAATGACCTAATTCTAATGACGGGCAATTTCTAATTAAATGAACCTAACAAAAATTACTAAATGGCGTGCATTGTATGAACCTAATTCTATATGACGTGCACATGGTTTTTATTTTTTCCTAAAAGAATGCATTTTATCCTAAATAATAAAACTAATTTAACCTATGACTTTTTTGTATTTTTCATGAAATTCGAAATTAGGTGAAATGTGAAAATTACCTAATTAGATTAAGATTCTATTCAATTTGTATCAGGAATTAAGTTGAACCAACTCCTAATTTAAACTAAAATATTATCTTAACCCAGATAATCCTAAAATGCAATCTATCTAATATGCAATGACGTGCAAATAATGCCCTAACTCCACATGACATATGCATAATGACTTTTTGTTGTTTTCCCTTTTCTCTTTTTTTTTCGAAATTAATAATTGCCAAATAATTAAACATGCAACTCAATTTAAAATCTAACAACCTAAATTGATTTTTTTTAATTTTTTTAAAATTTGAAATAAAATTCCTATTCTAAACATGTAAACCCTAAAACATGCAATATTCTAACTCAAACATATCTCAAGATAAAGAAAGCAATTAAGACAAGACAACTTATTCAAAATCATCAAAATATCACACATCGTTCAGATCAAGGGATGATTTTTCGCTAGTAAAATCGATAAATTGATCTTAAGCCTTAAAGATCAAAATATCAATTTTAATCCCACTCGATTAATTATTTCGTCTAAAGCCTTATAGATGAAATAAAAAATCACGGCGTGGTTGCGAATCAAGTGACATATTGAGATTTCCAATTATGCATAGAGAAATATTTCAAACAAAGAAACCAAGATATAAAAATAAAATAAGATAAAATAATCCAGCCTAATAAAATAAAGCAAATCTACCTAATTCGATTTTTTTCCTTTTTTAATAAAAGAAAATCTTGACCACCGGTTTGGGACTCCGGCGAAGGGTTCCGGCGAGGAGAGCTCGTCGGCTAGGGTTCCGGCGAGGGCAAACCAGTGGTGGAAGAGCTCCGGCAACAAGAGGAACGGCGGAGACCGGCGTGGGGGACTCGCGGGTCATTGCCAATTGCGAACAGCAAGTGCTGTGCAGAGGGTTCAGCTCCGAGCGGTGTCGGGGAACTCGTGGAGGCGCGGTGGTGGCCGGCGGGTTTCGGGGTCGTTGGCGTCGCGGAAGGAAGTCGTGCACGGCGGTCGTCGGCGCTAGGTCGCAGCCGAGGAGCCGGAGGCGCTGGCGACGAAGGGTGGAACGGCTCGGCGGGGGCGGCTCGGCGTCGTCTCGGGCTCGGGCGGAGCGGTGGTGCTGCTCGTGGAGGTGGTGGAGCGTCGCGGGGAGCTTGGGAGGCGCGGCAGCGTGGGCGCGGGGCTTCGGCTTCGGGTGGTGACGGAGCAACACCGTGGCGATGCGGAGGGGTAGGCGCGGGAGCGGCGGCTTTTGGCGTCGTGGTGCGAGCGCGACCTGCACCGGCGGAGGGACCAGCGAGGAAGAAGAACAGTGTTTTCTTCCTTCTTTTTTTTTCCTTTCTTCTCTCCTCTCTGGCTCTGTATGTCTCCCTCACATCTCCCTCTCTTGTCTCTTCCTCTCTGCTCCGCTCGTACCCTCGCGAAGCAAAACTTTTGTGTTTTCTTTGACCAAAAGAAAATCCCAAAAAAAAACAAAAGTAAAACCCCCTCTCGTGCGGCCGTGTATTCGATGAGTGGCCTTTTTTTTTTGTCCGTACACGACTCCTTTTATACACCGAAAAATTGTATCTCCGTGGTATATTTCATTGCCAATTTTGCTCGTGCAAAATATTATTGAATATATCATCCCACCACGCGCAATATTTTTTGTGTTCTTTTCCAATATTTCATTCGAGAATTTCATTTCCATCAAAAATACATCACTCGGTGTATATTGCCTAAATATATGAAAATCCCAACTGAATATGTGAAAAATTTTGCACTTGCCGTCGATTCAAAAATGTTCCTAAGCTATATGTCATGTGATTTTATTTTTTTAGGGATAAAATTAACCCATAATTTTTTAATACAATAAATGTCTAAATGGGTCGCCAAAATTTAGGTGTCAACAGCTGCCCCTCTTTGATGGTGAGCTCGGAGAGGTTGCCCTCAAAGACAAATTGAGACCTAAATTTTGGTCATGCACATGCAATGAATGATTTTTTGTTGGAAAATGAATTCCATTTTTTAATGCAAATTATATGATGCATGAAAATGTAAATGATAGATGAACCTACCTGAAATAACTTACCTTCGAGGAGGATAGAGTAATTCGAGGTAGTGGGTGTTACTTGTCCAGGACCCGTACCATTCTATGGTCGCCTAGAATAGTAACATGACTTTGTGAAGATGCTACTTTCCTAGGACCCGTACCATTTTACTGTCGCCCAGTATGGCAAAAAGGAGCTGTTGTCTCAGGACCCGTACCATTCTACGGTCGTCCAATACGGCAGAAAGGTTTTATAGAGAACTGCTTTCCCAGGACCAGTACCATTCTACGGTCGCCCAGTACGGCAAAAATGTTTTGTAAGGAAATGCTTTCCCAGGACCCGTACCATTCTACGGTCGCCCAGTATAGCAGAAAGGTTTTGTCTAGGACCCGTACCATTCTACGGTCACCTAAATGAGGATTCTCTTTCCAGGACCCGTACCATTCTACGGTCGCCTGAATAAGGAATAGGTGTTGTCGAGGACCCGTACCATTCTACGGTCGCCTTGACGGAAAAGTGATTTTTCAAGACCCGTACCATTCTACGGTCGCCTGAATGAAGAAATTGCTTTTCCAGGACCCGTACCATTCTACGGTCGCCTGTTAGAGCAATAAACGCTGTCTAGGACCCGTACCATTCTACGGTCGCCTAGACTGAGGTTTTGCTTGGCTAGGACTCGAACCATTCTTGGTCGCCTAGCCTTGCGACGAAATCATCCGACCAGGACCCGAACCATTCTTCGGTCGCCTTAATCAAGATTGAATCGGAGGAAAAATCTTTGGGGACAACTCCATTGAGTGTCGGTGTAAAGGACTCTGGGCTACGAAAGCACGCCAGGTCGATAAAAGAAATCTGGGCTACAGAAGCACGCCGGTTCGATAAAATGAACTCTGGGCTACGAAAGCACGCCAGGTCAAGAAAGAGACATTGGGCTACAGAAGCACGCCGAGTCGGTGAAGATGACTCTGGGCTACGAAAGCACGCCAGATCGATATAATAGCTTGACCAAGTCAAGCGTCGATGCACTTGAGAGAGAATACCTGCACAATGACAATTATTATAGAGTATGGTAAAGATATACTTACCTGGTGATATCTTTGATTCTTGGGGATATGTCTTTTGGAATTTAGATATCCTGTGGAGGTCTTTCACCTCATGGTGGAGGTTTCTTATCTCCTAATATCATGAAACATTCTGAAAGGAACTTAAATTACCCGTCAGACATGGTTTAGAGCAAAAACTGATATGCATTCATCAAAGAGATAGAGAATCTAAGCTACTCTAGAATGCACATTTCAAAATTCAGTAAGGTTTTTATCAACTCAATCGGGATTTATGCATAATGACCTTTGCATCACCCAAATTTCCATTGGAGAGATTTATCATTCAAGACAACTTTCATGACATAGATTTTATAAGAATACTAAATGAGAGACTTTCAGTTAGAAAGGACTTTCACTCCCTCTCATTTAGAGGCTATTTTATGGGAATCACTCCGTCTCGCTATCATCATACCAACAAGGGTCCAAGTATTCTCGCAAGCGGTACGACCTTACCAATTTGAGAGGTCTTTAATAGGGACCGTAATGTAGGCTTGGTTAATGGCTTAACAAAAGGACTCATTGAGTCAAGGCTATTGAAAGAATAGCTTCGCAATCATCTCCGGGTTTACAAGTCAAGAACCCTGCAAAATGAAAAAGAAATAGTCTTGCTCGCACTCTTTCGAGCGATGCTTAAAACATGTGAACCCCTATGTTAATTCAAGTGCCATAATCAGAAAAGACTTCGTAAGGGACGTAACATAGGCTTGGTTCATGGGTTGAGAAATGAAATGATCATTAGGCTCAAAAAGTGTTTAGGGGGGTTAAAGTTGGTGATCATCCTGACATTTCCACCACTTTCCTTCTCCACTGTTGAAGATTTTTCTTTTATCACAACTCCATTGATTGCAATAACATTTGAGAGAGTTTTGTACCACTTTGTTGAGAATACGACACAAGTGTTTGATTTTTTTTTTTTGGCATTGGCCTTGCTTTTACCAGGCACATTGCTTTTTCATACCTCTATTTTGCACTTATTTTTTTTTGAACTTGCACAACCATCCTTTACAGCATTCTAAGCCATGTTACTGGAATGGTTCTTTTTGCCTTGCTCCAGTGTGGGGGATGATCACCAACTAGGTTTAATATGAAATAAATTCATAGGCTCAAGTGGGCTATGCAATTGATAGAAGTATGTAGGATAGAGAAAGAAATGCTCTTTGTCATCCTAAGGCACTTAAATTACCACATGAATTCAATGTAATAGCATGACTAGAAGATTGATGCAAGTGAGAGCAAGAAAATTTCAATCCATTTTCTTGACCTTATGGTGTTGTCTTACCCTCTGATTTGCCCCAATGTGGGGTGGTTCTTGACAGGGGTAATTTGAAAGGAATTTTCATAAGTGTATGAAGCTCAAAGTGGTTAAGCAATGGAACACCTGTTGTGTTTGGGATATAGAAATGAATTGCCCCTCATCATTTCGGTCATCGTACCTTTTGCGAGAGAACTCTTTACCTTGTAGATATGGAACTTTCTACACTCATCTCACAAGTGTATAAGTAGGGGACTGTGTATAGGATAAGGCTTGCCTTTCATCATCCTGACACATCTCATTCAGCATTCTTAAGCATTGATGTCACTCCATTAAATTGTCTATCTTGACAAATCTCTACATGAAATTGGTGAGCTAAATCAATATGAAAATTCTCTTTTCAAAAGAGTCCAGCAACTTTAAGCATGAAAAGTGTTTGACTTCAAAACAAACAATTTATTGCACTCAAAACATGGTTTTAAGCATTCATTCAGGGGATTGCTCCACAAAGGGATTGTCTCAACAATGGATGTCCTTGGATTGTCTTTATCAATCAAAAGTGAAAATTCGCTTTTTGATTTGATGAATACTCCATTCTTGCTTTTGCCCCTGCACAAGAGAATTTGCATAAATATGATACTATGCAACTCAAAGTAAATTCAAATTGCACAACCATTTTGGCTCGGATCGAGATTTGTCTCAGTCACGTCACTACTAGAATCTGTAGTGCCCCCAATTCGTCATCTGCAAGGAAAAGAACAAAGCATCATCTCCCAAAATTATTTATGTTCAAAGACGAGATGTACCTCTTTCACCAAAGATGGATGATCCTCTTTTAACTTGCTCCTCATTTAATGGGTTAGAATGAAAATTCCATCAAGCATGGAAATGAAACACACTTTGTTTGGCCCTTCAAGATGGATATTTCAAGTAGTATCGAGATGTGACCGACATTAACTCTTTTGAAACTTGTTGAGTAACAATTGAACCAATTGTAACCCGATGTGCCTTTTTTCAAATGCTTTCTTATCAGGTCAAGAAAGTAATGCTCTGAAACATGAAGTAAATGAGTCAGAAAATTAAACAGGGCTAATGCATGCTTTTGGAAATGGCTTCAAAAGTGATTTTTTTTTATATGAGGAAGCATAAAGAAGCCCAGTCCTCAGAATTCTCCTTGGATGATATTTTCTTTTTATTGTTGGATATCATCACCGGGCTAGTTTGAGTACCCCGTCATGCCCTCAAAAATTGGAAATAAAATTGCAATTTCATTGAATAGAATCAAATGAATTACATTATTGGAATGGAAATTATGATTCCTAACCCCTAAAAAGAGAAGAAGTCAAAAACAATTTCTCGAAAGCAAAAACAATTCCTAAAATGCAATAAAAATTCCCGCGTGGGGGGAATGTGCAACTGAACATGCCCCTAATTAAATAAGGAAAGTGATCTACTTAAGACCATGAATCATGTGTGCTTGAGTTCTTCACCCTCCTTGATCTTGTGATGCAAATCCTCTAGGTCAGAGATTATTCCTTCTAGATATATCACTAGTCTCTTCATAGTTGCATCAAATTCAGCTACCTCAGGAAAATAGGACGGTTCGAAAGTCCTCTTGGCCTTCTTCTTTGAGTCATAGTTTCTTACTGAAGATAGAGTACCTATATCATCACGGCCCTTTTGCTTGACGAAACAAGCCACAGTAGCAGACAATTCATCGACTTGATTTTGGAGGTATGCAATTCGTTTGTTTATATTGACAATGATATGGTCCAGCACCTCATTTTGATTCGCCATTTTAGCTCTCAGTCGTGTACGGATGGGTGAGCGAGATCACCTAAAGGAAATAAATGGGAACGTGTAAGCATGAGGTGTAATTAGAAAGTCAATCCATGACAATGATCTAATCGATTTTTCCATTTCTTTTATTCATGAAAAGTTCGTACAAGAAGGGCTATTCCTAAAAAGAGCTAGAAAAATAAACACCCTAGCAAGATCAAATTTCCTAAACATAAACTGAAAACAAATTAACCAAAGTTTTTTTTTTTATTTTCCAAATGGTTCATTGCATGGCAATTTCCTCATTTCATTTCTGATTAACAAAGGAATTAGATCAAATGACCATCCTAGATTGTCATGGACAGACCAAAAGCATGACAAAATAAATTGCACGGTATAAGGATAGAAGACTTACTTCACCAAGGTCAAACGACGGCAATCACATAGACAAGCGCATGAAGTGTGAGGTTCGATTTCTAACTAGGAAGGCTAAACAAGGTGGAGTTAAAAGGGTGGGATGACTTAGTTGCAGCCTCGCATACTAAGTCAAGTCCTCCTAACTCCGGCTCAGTCAAGAAGGATACCCCAATGCGACGCAGCCTCGCGGGCAGAGGTAAACATTCTTAACACCAAGAAAAAGTTTCGGGATTGAGTTGGGCAACCTCTACTACGCGGCCTCGCGGTCGAAGTCGTATCCAACTCAATACCATCCTAAATGTCCTAGTGCGGCCCAGGTCCGGCGGCAGGTTGTGTGTGCAAAAGTGTAGTGATAAATGCAGGGCATGCACAACAATTTAAATCAAACAACACTTCAATAGCTTGAATTTAAAACATTCATCCCTAACTCCGACTTGCAAGACAAGGGTTAGCAAAGACTACTCCCCTTATATCTCCTCATCTGCAAAAACATTTAACACCTTAAATGTTAGGGACGTACCTAGGATCCTCGCTGCCAAACAAAAACATTTTTCAAAAATAAAATTGGCCTAAGTCCACTAAGAGTTTCAACTCAAGTCCCCAGCGGAGTCGCCAAGCTATCGCAACCAATTTTTCGGGTGTGGACCACCTAGGGTTTGGCTAATGGATTGATAAGCCTAGACTTAACTCGGGCTCTCCCAAGCCCATACCAATTCGCGACTTTAAGTTCAAGTTCTTAACATGCAAATGATTTTCAATTAGGAGTCGCCACTAATCTATTTTCTGGTGGGTCGATTAGAAACCCAAATAAAGTAACGGGAGATTTACTTTATTCCTACGAACCAGAGATTTGGGTACGGGGACTTGGTTACACTAAATTTCTCTAACGCCCTTTCGGTACCATTCTTTTTATTTTGAAAAATGTTTGGCAAGCGGTTTGGATTGATTTTAAATCTATTCCCTAACATGTGATGTGTTCATGCAGGTGCGCAAACCACCAATTTAACACTCAAGTAAAGTAGAAAATAAATTGCAGGACTTACCTCAAAGTAACGAAAGCATCTGCAATGTTAAATTAAAATCCACATCAACAACCCTAGATATGGTTTCTAATTAACACGCAATTTTTGTTTTGTTTTCACTTAATTAATGAAAATCATGCAATATGCAATGCATGCCACTAATTTAACATGAAATGATATGACATGGCAGCATGACTTAGCTATATGACCTAAGCAATATGGCATAACTAAGCATGCAGTCTATCTTAAGCATGAGATGATTCATTCTAAAAATAATTTTTTTGTATTTTCCATGAGATTCGAAATTAAAGAAATGCAACACTTAAATATGCAATCTAAATTAATCTAATGACCTAATTCTAATGGCGGGCAATTTCTAATTAAATGAACCTAACAAAAATTACTAAATGACGTGCATTGTATGAACCTAATTCTATATGACGTGCACATGGTTTTTATTTTTTTTTCCTAAAAGAATGCATTTTATCCTAAATAATAAAACTAATTTAATCTATGACTTTTTTTGTATTTTTCATGAAATTCGAAATTAGGTGAAATGTGAAAATTACCTAATTAGATTAAGATTCTATTCAATTTGTATCAGGAATTAAGTTGAACCAACTCCTAATTTAAACTAAAATATTATCTTAACCCAAATAATCCTAAAATGCAATCTATCTAATATGCAATGACGTGCAAATAATGCCCTAACTCCACATGACATATGCATAATGACTTTTTGTTGTTTTCCCTTTTCTCTTTTTTTTTTTTCGAAATTAATAATTGCCAAATAATTAAACATGCAACTCAATTTAAAATCTAGCAACCTAAATTGATTTTTTTTAATTTTTTTAAAATTTGAAATAAAATTCCTATTCTAAACATGTAAACCCTAAAACATGCAATATTCTAACTCAAACATATCTCAAGATAAAGAAAGCAATTAAGACAAGACAACTTATTCAAAATCATCAAAATATCACACATCGTTCAGATCAAGGGATGATTTTTCGCTAGTAAAATCGATAAATTGATCTTAAGCCTTAAAGATCAAAATATCAATTTTAATCCCACTCGATTAATTATTTCATCTAAAGCCTTATAGATGAAATAAAAAATCACGGCGTGGTTGCGAATCAAGTGACATATTGAGATTTCCAATTATGCATAGAGAAATATTTCAAACAAAGAAACCAAGATATAAAATAAGATAAGATAAAATAATTCAGCCTAATAAAATAAAGCAAATCTACCTAATTCGATTTTTTTTCCCTTTTTAATAAAAGAAAATCTTGACCACCGGTTTGGGACTCCGGCAAAGGGTTCCGGCGAGGGAGAGCTCGTCGGCTAGGGTTCCGGCGAGGGCAAACCGGTGGTGGAAGAGCTCCGGCAACAAGAGGAATGGCGGAGAATGGTGTGGGGGACTCGCGGGTCACGCAATTGCGAACAGCAAGTGCTGTGCAGAGGGTTCGGCTTCGAGCGGTGTCGGGGAACTCGTGGAGGCGCGGTGGTGGCCGGTAGGTTTCAGGGGTCGCTGGCGTCGCGGGAGGAAGTCGTGCATGGCGGTCGTCGGCGCCGGGTCGCAGCGAGGGAGCCGGAGGCGCTACAGCAGAGGGTGGAATGGCTCGGCGAGGGGCGGCTCGGCGTCGTCTCGGGCTTGGGCGGAGCGGCGGTCTTGCTCGTGGAGGCGGTGGAGCGTCGGCAAAGGGAGCTTGGGAGGCGCGGCGGCGTGGGCGCGGGGCTTCAGCTTCGGGTGGCGACGGAGCAACACGGTGGCGGTGCGGAGGGGTAGGCGCGGGAGCGGCGACTTCTGGCGTCGTGGTGCGAGCGCGACCTGCACCGGCGGAGGGACCAGCAAGGAAGAAGAATAGTGTTTTCTTCCTTCTCTTTTTTCCTTTCTTCTCTCCTCTGCTGGCCTGTACGTCTCCCTCACATCTCCCTCTCTCCTGTCTCTTCCTCTCTGCTGCTCTGTACCCTCTGCAGAAGCAAAACTTTTGTGTTTTCTTTGACCAAAAGAAAATCCCAAAAAAAAAAAAAAAAAAAAAAAGTAAAACCCCCTCTCGTGCGGCCGTGTATTCGATGAGTGGCCTTTTTTTTGTTTGTCCACGACTCCTTTTATACACCGAAATCTCCGTGGTATATTTCATTGCCAATTTTGCTCGTGCAAAATATTATTGAATATATCATCCCACCACGCGCAATATTTTTTGTGTTCTTTTCCAATATTTCATTCGAGAATTTCATTTCCATCAAAAATACATCACTCGGTGTATATTGCCTAAATATATGAAAATCCCAACTGAATATGTGAAAAATTTTGCACTTGCCGTCGGTTCAAAAATGTTCCTAAGCTATATGTCATGTGATTCTATTTTTTTAGGGATAAAATTAACCCATAATTTTTTAATACAATAAATGTCTAAATGGGTCGCCAAAATTTAGGTGTCAACATGTGTTGAAGCCTCTAATTAGGTAATGAAATTACCTATGGTTTAATGCTTTAGCCATTAGTCTTTTTTAAGATTAGGTGATTTGTGCTTGTGTTTATGAGATTTTAAATTGGATAGATTAATAATAATAATTTATGCTTGGCCATGCACTTTATAAATTAAATTTCTATAAATAAAATGTCACAAGACTTTGGCCATGTGGAATTTAAAATTTAAAATTTGTAGAAGAAATTATAAAAGGGGAAAATTTAATTTTTATTTAGGATGGGCCTTAGGCCCATTGGCCTAAGCTTTAGTGGGCCAAGCTAGTCGGCCCAAACTAGAGCTGCGGATGGGGGCTGCTGTCGCTGGCCCATTAAGGCCCAAGGAGGTGTGGTTGTCGGCCACAAAAGGAGGCCCAAGGGAAGCCCAAGCCTAAGCCCATGCATGAGCTTTGCCAAGTGGCAAGAAGGAGCTCATGCATTGGCCAATTGAAAGGCAAAGCAATGATTACTAATGATGAGGTTTAGGGAAAATAAAAGGGAAGAGAGAGAGAGGGGTGGCCGGTTGAGCTACCGCCCAAAGAGAGAGAGAGAGAGATTGTGCGAGAGAGAGGGAGAGCGGCCGAGAGGGAGGAGAAGCCGAGAGGAAGAGTCGCTGTCCGTCTGCCATGTGCCGCCTTCGTCGCCGTGTGCCGTCGTCTATCCGATCTAGAGGCAAGTTGGAGTCCTCTTACTACTCTTGCATGTGTGTGTGTTACATGTATATCGAATTTGTAAATGCCGGAAGCCTCGTCGGAGGTCTTTGCCTGAGAGGAATGCCTCGTGATGTCAATTGGGATGCGAGATGCCCGGAATGTAGGGGTCGGATGCCCGGTGGCCTAGAATGGCTGAATGCCGGAGGTTTTTCTTTCTCGCATGGGATACGAGTGTAAAATCTGAGATGAAATTGATGATCTGAGGAAGGGTGATGTAGTGATCAAATTGAAAGCTAAAAGTGGAAATTGAACTGTGCATGATATGATATGACACGATGATGATCACCCATGGCATGATGATATGCATGATATGATGATGATATATGATATGGCACAATGACATGCATATATGTTGTGATATGATGATGTCATGATGATGATGACATGTGCATGATACGATGATGATGACATGTGTATGGTATGATAATGTCATGTATATGATGATGATGACGTGTGTGATATAATAATGTTATGATAACGATGATATGAGTATGACATGATGATACACATGTATGTGTTATGATTGTGGTGATGATGCATGATAGTGTATGCATGGCTTCAAGGTAAGTGATGCCTGCAGTGCATGTATGACTTGTATGATGCATTGAGTGGTTATTGGATTCCTTTACCTGCTGAGTGGTTGTACTCGCCCCTTTTGGGGACCAACATCTCAGATTAGCAGCATGCCGCTTCCTACCGTTACGCGGGGCGTATTTTATGGCATACCTTTGGACGTAGAGGTCGAGTGTGAGGAGTTTGACTGTCCTTCTGCTCCTGGTCTTATGTATATTCGAGTGCGTTGTCTAGTTATGTACGATGTGGGCCTAGCTGCGAGCCCTGTTGTCCAGGAATTCATATCTGTCCATGTTCGACGCGACGGAGTGATGCGTGGGATGCTGCCGCCGCCACCGCTTGATGCACCGGGATGGGTGTGAGGGCCGTGCGTGATGAGTAGGAGCTAGATCTTTTTGGATAGTTAGCCGACACTGATGATGGGGGTTGTGCACGTGAGATGTAGTGGGTCGAGGGTTCATTTTGGGGTTTTAAGCCGGACGTGATGTACCGACCCAAAAGAAGTCCCTTCTTGAAAATATATGTAAATAAAGTGTCGTGGCTTGTCTTTTAATCATGGTGATTAGTGGTGTGTATTTGTATCATGGTTGTTGGAGGGAGAGATGGTGATGTTTTAATTTGCTTCTGCTAATGAGTCGCATTGGGACCGTTTTCAAAAAAAAAAAAAATGTGTCTAATAATTACGACGCCTCTTCTAAGAAGAAAGGTAATAAGGTGTAAGATTGGCGCTTGTGGCGACCTACGAAGGGTTCGGGGTGCCATAGCTGCCCTTTTTGGTATTAGAGCGAATGGTTATAGGTGGAGTGATAAGGAGCCTCATTTGGAAATTGAGGAACATGATGACAATGCACACCATAGGATATAAAACAAAATAATTGAATAACGGGTGATGAGTATTCATTCGTAGATCCCTAGTAGCTAATTTTGAGTTGCCTTTAGGTACCAGTAACATGTATATGTTACTTATGTAGTAGTAGTAGTTGCTTTGAATGGAGGCAGTGAGTCTCAGATTATTTCTCAGGCAATCTTGGAAATTGCAGGAAAGTCATGGTGCGAGCTGGAAGTGCTCATCCATCGAGGGTTGAAGCCTCTGCTGCAAGGGCTGAACCCCGAATGGAAGACATCCTGCAGGCATTAGCCAATATTGGAAATCTGATGGAAAGGTAGGCGCAGCAACAGCCCGGAGCAGAACGCCGTACTCAAGGACTGGTGGAGCAGTTTTTAAAGCTGAAGCCACCTAAGTTCAATGGAATGGGAAGTCCTGAGGAGGTGGAGCAATGGATTGATGGGATGAAACGAATTTTCCGACTGTTGGACTGCACTGATGCTGAGAAAATAGTTTTAGCAGAGTACTAGCTGGAGGGAAATGCAAAATTTTGGTGGAGAGCTTCGAATGACATAATCTTTCCACCAGGTATTGATGCTAACTGGGAGGAGTTTGTGAGAGCTTTCAATAGAAAGCATTTTTCTGACTGTGCTAAGGATAGGAAGATTACAGAATTTGTTCAATTAGAACAAAAGGAGTTGACAGTAGATCAGTATGAGGCTAGATTTTCTGAACAGTCTAGATATGCTCCTAGATTGATTGAGGATCAGGAGGAAAATGCTAAGAGATTTCTAAAAAGGCTGAGGACTGACATTAGAAAGCAACTGGTGCCATTGAACATAAGAGACTATAATGAGATTTATGAAAGGGCACAGTTAGTGGAGCAGGAACTGTTAAGACAGCGGAGAGTTTAGAAAACCGTTGAATTTTAATGATGTGAGAAGGGGTAAGAGACCTTATTCTAGTCAAGGTCAGACCTGGAATGTGAAGAAGAAGAGTAATTTTGGAAATTTTGGGGGAGCAAGGAGTGGTTTGAATATAGGGAAAGCATCCTATCAGCCTAGTGTTTGTCAAAAGTGTAATGGGCGACATGGCCCGGGACCTTGCAATGGACGACCGAAGTGTTTTGGTTGTGGACAAGTGGGTCATCTTAGGAGAAGTTGCCCACAAGAAAGGTCGCAAGTGAGTGTTGGCTCGGTACGACAGGGATATCGGAGTGCTGTTAGATCGAACTTACAAGGAAATCCTTAGAGGCTACCTGCACAAGGAAGGGTGTATGCGGTCACCCAAGAGGAAGCGGAAGCTTCCAAAAATGTTATCTCAGGTACAATTCTTATTAATGGTGAAAAGGCATATGCATTGTTTGATACAGGTGCAACACATTCATTTGTGTCTGAAAGATATAGATGTTTGAATAAGATAGAAGTTATGCCTCTTGAGATGCCTCTTTGTGTTTCCACGCCTTTAAAGGATATGGTATTGTCTACGCTGGTGTGTGGGAATTGTAAGATATCAATGGGAGGAAAAGATATGGAAATTGACTTAGTCGTAATGGCCATGTATGATTTTGACGTTATTATAGGAATGGACTAGCTTCGTAAGTATCGGGCCCAGATGGATTGTTATAGGAAAGTGATCCAGTTTACCTAGCCTAATCAGTCTAGTTGTGAATTTTAAGGAGGTTAGACCCATCTTCCGGTAGCTCTCATTTCGGCAATAGAAGCTTGTAGTTTACTTGACAAAGGATGTCAAGGATACCTAGCCATAGTTAAAGGTTTTGCAAGAGAGGAGCCTAAACTTGAGGAAGTTCGTATAGTTAATGAATTTCAAGATGTATTCATTGAGGAATTGCCTGGATTACCGCCAGAGCGGGAAGTTGAATTTGAAATTGAGTTAATGCCTGGAACAGGACCAATATTAAAAGCCCCATATAGGATCACCTTAGTTGAATTGAAGAAATTGAAAGTGCAACTACAGGAGTTGCTTGACAAAGGATTCATTAGACCAAGTGCTTTCACCTTGGGGTGCACCGGTCTTGTTTGTGAAAAGGAAAGATGGATCGATGCGCTTGTGCATTGACTATAGGCAGCTGAACCAGGTAACCATTAAGAATAAGTATCCTTTGCCTAGAATTGATGACCTGTTTGACCAACTCCAAGGAAGTTCGGTCTTCTTTAAGATTGACTTGAGGTCGGGATACCATCAGTTAAGAATAAAGAAGGAGGACATTCCTAAGACTGCGTTCAGGACTCGTTATGGACACTATGAGTTCCTTGTTATGCTATTTGGATTGACTAACGCGCTGGCTGCATTTATGGATTTAATGAATAGGATATTTAAGCCCTATTTAGACCAGTTTATGATTGTATTCATTAATGATATTTTGGTATATTCAAAAGGGCTTAAAGAGCATGAGCAACATTTGAGGATAGTTTTGCAGACCCTGAGAGAGCATAAGTTGTATGCCAAGTTTAGTAAGTGTGAGTTTTGGCTGGACCAGATAATATTTTTAGGGCATGTGGTATCATGGGAAGGAATTGCAATAGACCGGGCAAAAGTTGAAATGGTAGTAAATTGGCCGAGACCGACAACGCCTACTAAAATACGGAGTTTCTTAGGGCTGGCTGGTTATTATAGGAGGTTTATCGAAGGATTTTCACGACTGGCAGGACCTTTAACGAAGTTAACCCGAAAGAATGTGAAATTTGAATGGAATGGGGAATGTGAAAGGAGTTTCCAGGAGCTTAAAAGGAAATTGACCTCAGCTCCAATCCTGACTATACCTACTGGACCTGATGGTTTTACAGTGAGTGTATAGTGATGCATCTCACAAAGGACTGGGATGTGTTTTGATGCAGCATGGCAAGGTCATAGCCTATGCATCTAGACAATTGAAACCCCATGAGCTGAATTACCCGACGCATGATTTAGAGCTAGCAGCTATAGTGTTTGCCTTGAAGATATGGAAACATTATTTATATGGGGAAAGGTTTGAAATTTATACGGATCATAAAAGTCTGAAATATCTATTCTCACAAAAGGAGTTGAACATGAGACAAAGGAGGTGGATAGAGTTGTTAAAGGATTATGATTGTGAGATAAGATATCATCCAAGGAAAGCGAATAGAGTAGCGGATGCTCTTAGTCGTAAGTCGGCCATCTCCATGGCCAGTTTAAGAATGGCGGAATGGAGCCTGTTAAAATCCGTTATAGACTCAGAATTTAAATTGAAGGTAGATTGTCTTACCGGCATGCTTAGTGCATTAAGAATAGAACCCGAGATTATTCAAAAAATTAAAATCTTGCAAGAATCTGACCCAGAGATTTTGAAAGTGAAGGATGTGGTGTCTTTAGGGAAAGGACCGGAATTTCAAGTCTCTGATGATGGAATAGTAAGATGTCAAGGACGACTTTGTGTTCCCAACAATGAAGAATTAAGGAGGGAAATTCTGTCGGAGGCACATAAGAGTAATTATAGTATTCATCTGGGTAGAACAAAGATGTATAGGAATTTGCATCAGCAATTTTTGTGGAATGGTATGAAGGCAGATATAGCTAAGCATGTTTCTCAATGTTTGACTTGCCAGCAAGTAAAAGCGGAACATCGTAAACCCGTAGGACTTTTGAGACCATTAGACATACCGGAATGGAAATGGGAGCATATAACGATGGACTTTGTGCAAGGATTGCCAAGGACATCAAGTAATCATGACTCTATTTGGGTTATAGTGGACCGTTTGACCAAATCGGCTCGTTTCCTAGCTGTTCGCATGGATTATTCAATGTACAAATATGCGGACTTGTATGTAAGTCAAGTGGTACGTTTGCATGGTGTTCTAGTAACTATTACTTCAGATCGGGATTCGAGATTTACTTCGAACTTTTGGCGAAGTCTTCAAATTGCATTAGGGACTAAGCTTCAATTTAGTACTGCTTTTCATCCCCAGATAGATGGACAAATAGAAAGAGTTATCCAGATATTAGAGGATATGTTAAGGGCTTGTGTGATTGATTTCAAAGGAAATTGGGATGAAAGATTGCATTTGGTAGAGTTTGCCTATAATAATAGTCTTCATAAAAGTATAGGCATGGCTCCCTATGAAGCATTATATGGAAGGAGATGTAAGAATCCTATCTGTTGGAACGAGGTAGGTGAAAGGAAATTGACAGGACCTGAACTGGTACAAGTTACCACTGAGGCTGTTGAAATTATCAGGGAAAGACTTAAAACAGCTCAGAGTAGACAGAAGGACTACGCAGATAGGCGTAGAAGGCCTTTAGAATTTAGCGTGGGAGATCATGTAATCCTTAAGGTATCTCCAATGAAAGGGATATATCGATTTGGGATGAAGTGTAAGTTAAGCCTTAGATTTGTTGGACCTTTTGAAATACTCGAAAGGATAGGGGATGTAGCTTATCGCTTAGCGCTACCTCCTAAGTTAGGAAATTTGCATGATGTGTTTCATGTATCGATGTTGAG
The DNA here is from genome assembly GCA_017140325.1 of Eucalyptus leucophloia subsp. euroa. Classification (NCBI taxonomy): domain Eukaryota; kingdom Viridiplantae; phylum Streptophyta; class Magnoliopsida; order Myrtales; family Myrtaceae; genus Eucalyptus; species Eucalyptus leucophloia. The sequence continues at coordinate 34,537,384 of CM029470.1, forward strand.
GAAGTACCAGCTGGATCCTGATCGCATATTCGATCATGAAGCCATCAAAGTAGATGAGAAAGTGAGGTACATTGAAGAGCCTGTACATATATTGGATCGAAATGAACAAATTCTTAGGACTAAGAAGATCCATTGGTTAAGGTATTATGGCAACATCATGATGTGGAGGAAGCCACATGGGAAAGTAAGGATCGGATGAAGGAAAAGTACCCCTATTTGTTTCAAGAAGGCACGAGTGATGTTTAATTTCGAGGACGAAATTCTCTAAGGTGGGGAGAATTGTGGCATCCTAAAATTCAAAGTCAAGTTATAAGGTGTGTTAAAGCCTCTAATTAGGTAATGAAATTACCTATGGTTTAATGCTTTAGCTATTAGTCTCTTTTAAGATTAGGTGATTTGTGCTTGTGTTTATGAGATATTAAATTGGATAGATTAATAATAATAATTTATGCTTGGCCATGCACTTTATAAATTAAATTTCTATAAATAAAATGTCACAAGACTTTGGCCATGTGGAATTTAAAATTTAAAATTTGTAGAAGAAATTATAAAAGGGGAAAATTTAACTTTTATATAGGATGGGCCTTAGGCCCATTGGCCTAAGCTTTAGTGGGCCAAGCTAGTCAGCCCAAATTAGAGCTGCGGATGGGGGTTGCTGTCGCCGGCCCATTAAGGCCCAAGGAGGTGTGGTCGCCGGCCACAAAAGGAGGCCCAAGGGAGGCCCAAGCCCAAGCCCATGCATGAGCTTTGCCAAGTGGCAAGAAGGAGCTAATGCATTGGCCAATTGAAAGGCAAAACAATGATTACTAATGATGAGGTTTAGGGGAAATAAAAGGGAAGAGAGAGAGAGGGGTGGCCGGTTGAGCTAACCGCCCAAAGAGAGAGAGAGAGATTGTGCGAGAGAGAGGGAGAGCGGCTGAGAGGGAGGAGAAGCCGAGAGGAGGAGTCGCCGTCCGTCCGCCGTGTGCCGCCGTGTTCGCCGCCGTGTGCCGTCGTCCGTCCGGTCTAGAGGCAAGTTGGAGTCCTCTTACTGCTCTTGCATGTGTGTGTGTTATATGTATGTCGAGTTTTGGGTGATTAGGAGAGGAGAACCGAAGCTTGGATGACTTGTTTATGAGCAAGGTTGGTGCTTTCGTTTGAATCCGCTCGAGTCAGAATGTTGTGAGAGCTTGCATGTATGTTTAGAGTTCGATTTTGGCTTCGATCACTTCATGAAAGTTGTAGCTAACATCTTAACCTACAACATACTCAAATTTGGTGTAAAAGGATGGAGATTTGAGGGGTCAAACTCTCATCCTGCGGAGATGCTAGATCTGGAATGTTTTCGCATGAACTGTTTGAGTCAGATCTTTGTGAGAGCTTGCATGCATGTTTAGAGTTCGATTTTGGCTTCGATCTCTTCATGAAGGTTGTAGATAACATGTTACAATACAACATACTAAAATTTGGTGTAAACTTATGGAGATTTAAGGGGTCAAACTCTCATCCTACGGAGATGCTAGATCTGGAATGTTTTCGCATGAACTGTTTGAGTCAGAATGTTGTGAGAGCTTGCATGCATGTTTAGAGTTCGATTTTGACTTTTATCTCTTCATGAAATTTGTATCTGACATCTTAAATTACAACATAATAAAATTTGGTGTAAAATGATGGAGATTTAAGGGGTTAAACTTTCATCCTACGGAGACCTCAGATCTGGAACGATTTCACTGACCTCTTCATGGATTTGTGGTTGCATGTTGAGTTGTGCTAAGAATATCTCTTCTATTTCTTCATGAAAGTTGTAGGGGACATCTTAAAATACAACATACTCAAATTGGAAGCAAAATGAACAAGTATAACCTGGTAAATCCACTAGATCTTGAAGACGGTAATTCTGGAGATGTATTACAGGACACCCGAGACTTCATGGACCTAAATGATGACTATACTTTATTTGAATTAGATCTCTTCATGAAACTTGTAGAGAACATCTTGATATAAAATATATCTAAATTTCAGAGGAAACGAAGAAGAACAGGTAGGTGAAATCTCAGTATTTCGGAGAAGCGTGTACTGGACGATTCGGTGTTGGATCCAGAAGCTTTGTGTGACTGTAGAAAATAATATAAAAATAATTTGACTTGGAAGTCTTCATGGAAAGTGTATCTAAATGTCTTGGCTATAACTTGGCAAAATTTCGTAATTTTTGGAGGTCGTATGGATATTTTAATCAAATTTCTTTGGAGACTGTGCACTCTGGTTTCATCCGAAAATGACATGCTATTTTGTGTGAATTATGGATTTGTGTGGAATTCTCATTGGCCGTGTATTTCGCATGAAATCATTATCCTATTGTATTATTTATTACTTGCCTTAATTTTATGATTTTTGAGGTTATATAAATAATTAAATTTAATATTTTTGAAAAAAATGGCACAAGCTGAAATTTAAATAAATGTAAAAAGGGCATGATAAATGGATTATTTTAATTGGCATAATTCCATGAATTTTATTTTATAAATAATTGCATCATGTAATATGTGTGATGAGGTCTTGATGTATGCATTGAGATGCATGTATGAATTCAATGTTGAACATGATTTTTGGTTGCCATTGCATCATATGCCATGCTAAATTGAGACCGAAATTGGTGAACATGAATAATGAAAAAGAGGAGATTGTTGTGGCGGATGAAAATGCCCTGGGAGTGTCAGGATGCTCGAGATGGGGGGTGCCGGAAGCCGGATTGTATTGAGATACAAAGCCGGATGGTCCTCGGGAGTGTCGAGATGCCCGGAAAGTGGGGGTGCCGGAATCCTCGTCGGAGGTCTTTGCCCGAGAGGATGCGTCGTGATGCCAGTTGGGGTGCGAGATGCCCGGCCAGGGAGTGTAAATGTCGGAAGCCTCGTCGGAGGTCTTTGCCCGAGAGGAATGCCTCGTGATGCCAGTTGGAATGCGAGATGCCCGGAATGTGGGGGGCCAGATGCCCAGTGGCCTGGAATGGCTGAATGCCGGAGGTTTTTATTTCTCGCATGGGATGCGAGTGTAAAATATGAGATGAAATTGATGATCCGAGAAAGGGTGATGTGGTGATCAAATTGAAAGCTAAAAGTGGAAATTGAACCATGCATGATATGATATGACACGATGATGATCACCCATGGCATGATGATATGCATGATATGATGATGATATATGATATGGCATGATGACATGCATATATGTTGTGATATGATGATGTCATGATGATGATGACATGTGCATGATACGATGATGATGACATGTGCATGATACGATGATGATGACATGTGTATGGTATGATAATGTCATGTATATGATGATGATGACGTGTGTGATATAATAATGTTATGATAACGATGATATGAGTATGACATGATGATACACATGTATGTGTTATGATTGTGGTGATGATGCATGATAGTGTATGCATGGCTTCAAGGTAAGTGATGTTTGCAGTGCATGTATGACTTGTATGATGCATTGAGTGGTTATTGGATACCTTTACCTGCTGAGTGATTGTACTCACCCCTTTTAGGGACCAACATTTCATATTAGCAGCATGCCGTTTCCTGCCGTTATGCGGGGCGTATTTTATGGCATACCTTCAGACGTAGAGGTCGAGTGTGAGGAGTTTGACTGTCCTTCTGCTCCTGGTCTTATGTATATTCGAGTGCGTTGTCTAATTATGTACGATGTGGGCTTGGCTGCGGGCCCTGTTGTCCAGGAGTTCATATCTGTCCATGTTCGACGCGACGGAGTGATGCGTGGGATGCTGCCACCGCCACCGCCTGATGCACTGGGATGGGTGTGTGGGTCGTGCGTGACGAGTAGGAGCTGGATCTTTTTGGATAGTTAGCCGACACTGATGATGGGGGTTGTGCACGTGAGATGTAGTGGGTCGAGGGTTCTTTTTGGGGTTTTAAGCCAGACGTGGCTGAGTCCTAGCTTTTCCTTTTGATGTACCGACCCAAAAGAAGTCTCATCTTGAAAATATATGTAAATAAAGTGTCGTGACTTGTCTTTTAATCATGGTGATTAGTGGTGTGTATTTGTATCATGGTTGTTGGAGGGAGAGATGGTGATGTTTTAATTTGCTTCTGCTAATGAATCGCACTGGGACCGTTTTCAAAAAAAAAATGTGTCTAATAATTACGACGCCTCTTCTAAGAAGAAAGGTAATAAGGTGTAACATTGGCGCTTGTGGCGACCTATGAAGGGTTCGGGGTGCCACAGTGGGTCCCTGCGCTGGCGTTGCCCCAGGTTTACGTCGCCGTCTGCTACTGTACGACGGTTCCCAGGTCATCAAAAAAAAAAAGGTGGAGCCAAAATGTATGTGGACGAAGTCATGTGGAGCATTTGCATGCTGAAAAATGAACAAGGTGGTACCAAGCCACATGGACCGCTTAAAGCTCAACCTTTAATGCCACCAAATTAATCAACCCCTCAATTCCATAGAGAAGGAGAAAGAAACACGAGCGTCCTTGCCTGTCTACAAATGCGAATGAAAGGAGGCATAAAATGACAGAGAACATGAAACATGCACATATGAAAACAGCTTAATAAGCTGAGCAAAATTCACCCACATTTGGATCACTAAAGATGAACCACGAGGTTTGGGCAAATTTGGGCCAAACTAAGCTCGAAATGAGATTGAATTAATTATCAGATTTTGCATTTGAAAATGATTGTCTAGCTAAGTGTTTCAATACTTATCGTCATCACGGATGTCATCATATTTTTGAATATTGTATTTGGGCTAACAATGTGCAACTCTTTGCAAACCATAAACTTAAGTTTGAAGATTTTTCTGACTTTTGCATTTTGTTAATTATTCGAAGTCATTATCTTGAAAAACAAAAAAGGGTGAAGCCTAAGGAACTAAAGTTCAGCAAGGTGTAGTTACCTTGAAAGTGTACATACCACCTAGAGTTAACCCTTTCATTTTATATGAGTGGAAATTTAATAATGTGTCTTAAATGAGATTCACATTCGGACCTTCAATGCAATGTATCACTCAAGCGAAATGTAGCAAATTCTTCTTCGATTGATTCATTGTTGGTTTCATGAAGCAACGAATGGCGTAAAATTGAAGTGAAAATGTCATAACTTACCTAAAGTGAACCACCAAAAGAAAATCTAGTGGATTTTGTTTACCTTAAATAATCAAGATCTCTTATTTCTTAATAACTTTTATTTACTTCTTTACCAATTTCTTAAATTTACCAATTTTATTATTAGAAATTATCAACATTTGGTTATGTGTTTTACCAACTTTTATCTGGTTAAGTTACCAACTAGTTTTCTCTTACCAACTCTATTTAAGTTATCGACATCTAATTTTAATTTTATTTTTGTTTTTACTAACTATTCTACTTAGTTACCTACTTTATTTGTCTTACTTTCCAGTTGGTTAAATTTGCAATCTCTTTCGGAAAATTACCATCCTTATTTCAAGTGAATGATTGTTGACTTTTCTCTGACTAATTTAACAACAAGTTTTGCATTATCAACTTTTACTAGTTATAGTACCAATATCTATTAATTTTTCAATTACTATGGGAAAAACAACTTATTTTTTTACAAACTTTTATTTAGATTTCTTACCAAGGAACACCATAACTTTACCAATTATTTTGTGAAATTAGCAACCTTTATTTGAGTGACTTAACAACTTTTCTTCAATCAAGTTGCCAATGAATTTTGCGTTACTAACTATATTTGAGTTACAACTAACTCTTATCTAATTCACTATTTTTTTCTTATTGTCAGCCAAAGTTCTTTGGAGTTACTAAATTTTCATAACATGTGACTTATTTATATACAAGTAACTTCTTCAATGTTCATCTAGTAGATAGAAAATATTAGTCATCTACGAACATAATAGCTAAGACTCAATCTTTGCCTTAGCAGAAATGGATCCTAGGTTAGAGCTCGTTGACTACCCACCGAATCAGATAAGACAATGCAGACATGAAACGATAATTCCTATAAAATTTAATGGCTGAAAAAGACTAGTGATAGATGCATAGTGTTCATGAACATTCGAAGAGGGAAAAGTACTAAAAAAAGTCCTAAACCTATAGAATTGGTACCAAATTCTGTCCAAAACCTTTAATTGGGTCAACTTAGCCCTAGATATTTTCACATTACTATCAATTCAGTCCATTCGGCCAATTTTGGCTGATCGGATTTGATGTGGAAGCCACCTGGCCTGTGAATTTTGACGTGACATTCCTTAAAAAATATTTTATTTTTTTGAATGTTTTATAAATTTTTCCCTTCTTTTCCTTTCTTTTTTTCCTTTTCCTTTTCTTTTTCCTCTTCTTCCTCTTGGCGTTCTTCTCTACAGTGGTCAGTGAGGGCATGAAGCCCTTGCCTAGCCTGCCTTGCCTAAATCTAGGTGAAGCTACCTCACCCGCGACTTTAGGCGAGGCTAGGTAAGGGTCACGAAGCCCTCGTTGGCATTAGGTGGGTGTCACGCCCCGAACTTTGAGCGCGTGCACGCCCCTCAGTGGTCGATAAAATTTGCGACGTTCTAGGATGGGTTGCCAACCCATTCCTTTTATTGCACATGCGGAAGCGTACAAACAATCCTCAGACAACACAAATATGGGATAGAAAAGTAGGATACAAATTTCAAAAAGCACTTTTATAAACAACTGAGTTTATATAGAATACTAGTCTATAAACAAAAGCCTAACTCTAAAAAGAAGAGTCACTAAGCCATCTAGGCACAAGACTCCTCAACCGAGACCTCCGAGACCTCCGAGGGTTCTAGGTCTTCCACGACACCATCAGGGGGATCAGCTACCCCCTCACTTGCCACGACGTTGACCGCAATGGCCGGGATGTCAAAACCCTGTAGGGGATCTTCTCAGACCCCATTAGGCCTATGACGGAACTATGCCCTGAATTGATGAGGTACCAATTAAGGTCGACCCTCATCAACCAAGATAGTGGTCACAATGAGCTAAAGACTCTCGGGGATAGGGACGTCGGTACTTTGCTTTGTATACCCCCTCGGCTGTCTAAAATGTACTAGAGGAGCCTCCATCTATGGACCTAAAAAGTTAAGCCCGTGATGGGGTGAGACGATGTCTCGACGAGTTGACACCTTAAACCTCGACTAGGAAGGAAATACGCCTAGAAGTAGTCTAACAACACATCACAGAAGACTCACCTCGCCTCAGTTCCTTCCAGCATGTTAGCACAGTTCATATACTCAATGCATATAATAGATGCATACATAAATTGGAATGCCTCACTTATATCACAATCAATCACAAGGGTCCCGATTATAAGGCCAAATCGTTATGACATGTCCCATTCCATGCCACACAATTTTGTCTCATAATCAAGTGCGTTTATCTCAATCAGTCGCATGTTCCAATTGATTATGGCCCCACGAGCACGGCCTACTTGACGTTCGGTGGTTTTCTGGTGTAACTAGGCATCGTCTCACGCATTGACCATGGCAACATCTGCACTAGATGGCAATCCCAAAGAAGCATCCGTCCAGCCTCTATTGTGACCGGCATCCATTGTCCAGGGGCATCCCATTCAGGGGCAAAGTCAACTCGACGCACATTAGGGACGGGTTCTCATAACTATCACATGATCATTCGATTTTGGCCAAGGACACCGTGCATTACACTCAAATGTCTCAATTAAGATAATGCGCTTGGTTTATTTTCTTTGTATTAAAAACACTTGTTGAAAATAATTGTGTGTGGGTACACGGTCAGATCGAATCTTAAAAATTGATATCATTCCTTTTAAAATCCCACTATTTGATATAGTATTTAAAAATATTTTCAGGGTCGAAACTCGACACTTGGTATTTTCTAATTAACTAACAAAATTTCACAATTTTGAAATAATTAATCAAAAGTTACAATTACCAATCAATTGCACAAATTATCATTCAATTGCATAAACTAATCACACCCTGGCAATCAGCACGAAATACCGGCAACGAGCTATCCTAGTATAATTTTCGAAAAATATTAAATAATTAAATAAATTACAAAAGTAATTGAATAAATGCAATTTAATCCAATCAATGCATAATTAAGCTTCAAAAACCCTAATTTAACCACCTAAACGGGCCTAGAAAAATAATGCACCATACTAATTAAATAATACAATCTAATTAACCTTTAACTAATATAATCTAACCACCTAACAATCCTAATTAACCAAATAAATCACTAATTAAACTAAACTAACCACCTAAACCAAGCTTAGCCTAATCTTATTACCCACTAAGCATAATTAATCTCCTAAGCAAGATTTAGTAAGTAAACTCACTAGATTAGTGGGCCGGTGAGTTCACGGTGACGACAACGCTAAGGTGGGCGAGACTTAAGCACGGAGTGACACCCAATGAGGCTTGGAAGGGCTAGAAACAGGCCACGAAACCTCATGGCCACTATTGGGCTTCAATTTTGTTTAAGGCTTGAAGGAGCTAGCCAAGTGATTGGCCGGGCTAGAAACGGCCATGGTGGAACAGCATGGCCATTTCCGGCGACGGCTACAACGGGTCATGGCGAGAGTGATGATGGCTTGGACGGACGGCGGAGGTGGCGGCATGGCTTTGGCGGTGATCAGGAGGCGTGGGGATGTGCTGGCTCAGGCTCGCGAGTGTGCGGGCTGGCGTACAAAGGGCAGATGGGCGCGCAAGCAGGGTGGCAGTCGATGGTAGGGGGAGTGGCTCGGCTTCCTCTAGTTTTTTTGAGCTCTCAACTAGCAACAACAATGGAGAAAGCACAACAAGGAAGAAGAAGAAGGCTACAGTTGAAGGGGGACCACCAAGCCTCTAAAGTCTCCCTAAAATATCCCAAACTATCATTGACTTGGCCTCCAAAGTCCATGGCTGATCCTCATCCTTTTTCCACCCCAAAGCTTCCTCAATAAGTCTCCCAAGGTGCTGAAATGTTGCACACCACCCCTAGTTACGAATTTGGGACATTTCCCCTTCAATTTCCCTTAAATCCTCTTCAATTAAATCTAATTGGTGCTCGGAAATTCCAGCTAAGGTGTCCACAATAAATCCTTGGAATTCCCTTGTCAATTGAACCAACTTGACAACCAAAAATGCACCCAAAAATGCACCCAAAAGCGGCCCTCTGCACTTACCAATTCAAAAATGCCAAAACTTGAATTTTTGCCAAAAACTCAGGCTTGCAAAAAAAATCTACGAAGGATGAGTCGACGTTTTAAAAATAAATCATGACACAATAGAACTTTCAATTTCTAAAATCGGGTTCAATTTCGTGGTTAATTTCAATCGGATGCGATTTTAGCATGAACTAACCTACCGGGTAGTTTTTAGGAATTTTTAGCGCATTTGAACCGTGGTCAATTATTTTCGAGCCACATTGTACATTTTTGACTCATTGGTGACTCTCGGTTGTCGTGAAAATCTCGAGATTTCAAATATGGGCATACGGTACAAAAATGACAGAAAAATCAGTTTAGTGTCGTTCGATGAGAATTTTGCAATTAGGTGGAATTACCCACACTTTAATCACATGCCTCTGTCGAACCTAACTATCTCAAATCTTTAATTGATTTTGACGGTGCCGTATTGACCTTTGTAGATTAGCACGGTCGAGCAGTCGATTTCTAGTCGAATTCTTAAGTCTATTGTGTTTAGATTTCTAAATCGCTTCACCTGATAGATTATTTATCTCGTGAGTGATTAGCTTAGAGAAAAAGACTATAGGTGCATTGATGAAAAGCCCAATTCATTCAATCGAAAACAGAATAAGAAAATCATGCTGTTATAACTCTTCCCCTCTTATAAAAATTTCGTTCTCAAAATTTAAACCATTACAATGCTTAAACAAAAAGGTGAGAATATTGTCATCTCATCGAGTCTTCACTTTCCCAAGTTGCTCCTTTTTCTCGTGGTGTTGCCAGACCACTTTGACTAACGGGATCATCTTGGTGCACAGAATCTACTCCTTCCAATCTACAATCTAAACTGGTCTCTCCACGTACAACACTTTGTCATCCACGTCTAATTCTTCAAAATTCAGTACGTGGGTTGGGTCAGGCTCATGTGTTCTCAACATCAACACGTGGAAGACGTCATGCACTTGTGCCAGTCTTGGTGGTAGCACAAGATGATACGCCAGAGTCCTTATTCTTTCCAGAATTTCAAAGGGACCTACGTACCTTAGACTTAGCTTCCCTTTCTTGCCAAAGTGCAAAGTACCCCTCATCGGTGACACCTTCAGAAAGACGTGTTCACCAACTTGGAATTCTAAAGGTCTTTGATGCTTATATGCATAGCTTTTCTAGCGGCTCTGAGCTGTCTCTAATATGTCCTTGATAAATGCAATTGCATCCACTGACTGCTGAACCAACTCTGGGCCTGTGATCTTTCATTTTCCGACTTCATCCCAACACATTGACGTTCTGCACGCTCTGCCATACAATGTTTCAAACGGTGCCATTTGAATACTTTGCTGGTAGCTGTTGTTGTAAGTGAACTCGACGAGATGAAGCTGTTCCTCCCAGCTTCCTCTAAAGTCTAGCACACACACCCTCAACATGTCATTGAGAGTCTAAATTGTCCTCTTAGACTTGCCATCTATCTACAGATGGTATGCTGTATTATACTGTAGCTTCGTTCCCAAGGTTGTCTGCAAACTTTTCCAGAAGGCTGCCATGAACTTCTGGTCTCTATCAAATGTAATTGTCACTGGCACTCTATGCAGACGAACAATCTGACGCACGTACAATTTTGTATATTTGTCCATTGCATAGTCCTTTCATACAGCAATAAAGTGAGCTAACTTCGTCAATCTGTCAACCATCACCCAAATGGAATCATTACTCCTCCGACTCCTTGGTAAGCCATCACAAAGTCCATTGTGATGTGTTCCCACTTCCACTCAGGAATCTCGAGAGGTTGTAGAAGTCCTCCCAGCTTATAGTGTCGTGCCTTCACTTACTGACACGTCAAACATTTGGCGACATACTTGGCGATACCTAACTTCATATTAGTCCACTAATAATGTTGACGCAGATTATGATACATTTTCGTACTGCCTGAATGAATGCTGTAATTGCTACGATGAGCTTTTGATAATGTCTCCTCCTTAAGCTTTGCATCGTCAAGTACACACAATCGTCCACGAAACCTCAGTGTTCCGTCTTTAGAAGTTTGAAAGTTAGCCTTTCTCTTTTCGGTATCCTCTTGTAGGATCTTTTGAATCTCTAGGTCTGTCAGCTAAAGCATCTCGATCATTATCTATACTTCCGGTTCAATTTTAAGGGTGGCCATAAGATTTGAAAGGTGGCCTACCTTAAATTTGAAAACTGAATCTCAAGCTCCTTCGAGTAAGACCCACTCCTTAATCACCATATACGCAATCAAAGACTTCCAACTCAATGCATCTGCAACCTTATTAGCCTTTCCAGGATGATACAAGATGTCATAATCATAGTCCTTGAGAAGTTCCATCCAACGACGCTGTCTCATATTCAACTCATTCCGAGAGAATAAGTGCTTAAGACTTTGATGATCTGTAAAGATCTGGAACCTTTCTCCAAATAAGTAGTGTCTCCAAGTCTTCAAAGGAAAATAATCACTGCAAGTTCTAAGTCATGCGTCGGGTAATTTAGCTCATCAGGTCTCAACTGATGGGACGTGTATGCAATAATTCTACCATGCTACATTAACACGCAACCCAGTCTTCTAAACGACACATTACTATAGATCTCGTATCCTCCAAGATTAGATGGAATTGTCAGCACTAGTGCGGTAGTAAGCTTCTGCTTAAGCTCTTAGAAACTATGCTCACACTTATCTGTCCACACGAACTTCTCTTCCTTTTTTAGCAGTCAAGTCAACGGCAAGGCTAAAGCTGAAAATCCTTCCATAAACCTTCTATAATAACTTCCCAATCCCAAGAAATTTATGATCTCTGTCGCTATCGTCAGTCTTGGCTAGTTGATAATTGCTTCGATCTTGGTCGGGTCCATACAGATTCCTTCACTTGAAATCACATGACCTAGGATTGCCACATGAGTCAATCAAAACTTGCACTTGTTGAACTTAGCGTATAGTCCATGATTCCGCAAAGTTTGGAGCATTATCCTTAACTGTCTTTCGTGCTTCTCAGGACTTCTCAAGTATACCAGGATATCGTGAATGAAAACGATCATGAACTGATCCAAATACTCCTTGAGCACTCGGTTCATCAGATCCATGAAAGCAGCTGGGGCATTCGTCAAACCAAACGGCATTACAAAGAACTCATAATGGCCGTATCACGTATGAAACGTTGACTTCAGTATGTCCTCCTTTCTAATCCTCAGCTAATGATATCATGTTCTCTAGTCAATCTTACAAAATATCGATGCTTCCTATAACTGGTCAAACAAGTCATCAATCCTCGGCAGTAGGTACTTGTTCTTGATTGTCACTTGATTGTCACTTGATTGAGTTAACGATAGTCGATACATAGGCACAACGAATCATCTTTCTTCTTCAAGAACAGCATTGCTGCTCCCTAAGGTGATGTGTTAGGATGTATGAATCCCTCATCTAACAACTCCTACATCTACACCTTCAGTTCTTTCAACTTTGACAACGCCATGTAAGAAGGAGCCTTAGAGATTGGCTCCGTCCTAGGGGCTAACTCAATCATGAACTCCATCTCCCTTTTTGGTGGCAAACCTGGTAACTCATTCAGAAACACGTTTGGAAACTCCTAAACCACTGTAATATCCTTGATCTTAAGCTCCTCAACTATCGTATCCACGACAATTGCCATGTAACCTTGACAACCCCCATCTAACAAATGGGTTGCCTCAAGTGACGAGATTAAGGAAATCGAGGGTCCTCCTTGACTCTCAATAAACTCGAAACTTTCACTCGTTAATGGGTTAAATTGAATTGTTTTATGATAGCAGTCTATTTTAACTCTTTGCTTGGTGAGCCAGTCCATGCCAATTATCACATCAAAATCATAAATGGCTAGGACTATCAAATCTATCCTCCCCATTAGCTCACCAATCACTAACTTGTAACCAAAACAGCCTACTGTAGACAATACCTTATCCTTTAATGGTGTAGATATACTAACCACTAACTCCAACATTTCAGAACTCAACCCATACCAGCTTAACAAACTGCTCAACTATAAATGAATGAGTAGCGCTAGGGTCAAATAAAGCATAAGTAGCATGGTTGTTCAATGAGACCGTACCTGTGATCACATCAGGCAAGTCCTCTGCCTGTCTTCTGGTGATAGCGTACACCCTTCCCTGAGCTAGAGGCATGTTCAATCCACTCTGCTGTGCACCTTGTGGCACGAACCCTCTATTTTGACCCATCAGTGGCGACGGCGGCAACTGCTCTCTCATTGATCTTCTGGGACAATTCTTGGCCATGTGACCTTGCTAGCCACATTCAAAGCAAGCACCCAACCTAGAATGGCATGGGGCTGATCCTTCTTGCCTTCCGTAGAAGCGACACCCATCACTAAAGCTCAGTGTTGACTTGCCTACCCCACCCTTCTTGTTGGGCGGAATATGACACCTTCCTCCGATCATGGGCTTCTTCCCAAATCGGTTTCCATCTCTATTCGAGTTAAACCTTGACCCAGATGTAGCAACTTGCTCAATCAGGTTCCTCTCTATCAGCTGGGCCTGCTCATATAAGTCGTAGTCCTTTAGGTTGAACGGTACTAAGGGATTCTTTAGCTCCGATTGGAGGCCATTCCTAAACCTCCTAGCTCTGTCTTTAGGATCTTCTACTAGCCTCGAGGCATACTGCAATAGTTCTACAAATTTGGCCTTGTACTGATCCACTATCATCATCCCTTGACAAGGGCGCTAGAATTCCTCCATCTTTTGCTCCCTTCTGCTATTAGAGTTATGCTTGCCATTAAAGGCTCCAAGGAAGGCATTCCACACTGGAACCACGCCTTCTAGTACTACTCTACCTCTGGTGGCCCTCCACTAGGTACTTGCGTTACCCTGTAGCTGATATATTGCAAGGACAACCTTCTCTTCCTCAGTACACATCAGCAGTGCAAAGGCCTTCTCTAAGTCTTGGACCTAGAGTGTTGCAGCCTTGAGGTCTCCTACACCAGTGAACCTTAGCGGGTTCATCTTCGAAAACTGCTCCACGAGCTTGTGCATTGGCCTCTCAGTAACTATGTTCCTAGGTGGAACTTCAGCAGGTGCGGCGGTAGTAGCTACGGTGATAGCAGTGGTATCAACGGCAGCATTGGTGACAGTAGTGGCGGCTGCGGTAGAGACGGCTGTAGAGGCGGCAGTGGCAACTTGATTCTAGGCTTGCTGCCCCATCACGTTCCTAAGCGTCTCTAGTGCTTGCACGATTCTTTCAATTCTAGGATCACCAAGTGCTGCTATATGAGCATCGACTAGCGGTAGTGCTACTCTACTTACACTGGCCTACGCTTGTGCTCTACCATGACCACCTCGGGTACCGACCCTTGTCAGCATCCTACCCCAACTAACAAGTCCTAAGGTCCTCTTTTTAGGCGTTCTTTGCTCTTGATCACTCATGATGCATGTTCCTTATAGAATCTACTTTCCAATTCCATATAGAATTAGAAATTGAGCGATCACACCAAACAAGCTACAAACACATGCATCTACATAATAAAAAGGCATTTCCTTGTAACTATCCCATAAACTCATCGCACCTTATCACTCCATACACTGACTAGCTTTGATACCACTTTAGGCGGGGATGTCATGACTCGAACCTCGAGCATGCGCACATTCGTCGGAGGTCGATAAAATTTGCGATGTCCCAAGACACGTCTCCAACCCATTCATTTTATTGCACATGCGGAAGCGTATAAACAATCCCTAGACAACACAGATATGAAATAGAAAAGCAGGATACAAATTTCACAAAACACTTTTACAAACAAATGAGTTTATATACAATACTAGTATATAAACAAAAGCCTAACTCCAAAAAGAAGAGTCACTAAGCCATCTAGGCACAAGACTCCTTAATTGAGACCTCCGAGACCTCTAGGGGTTCTGGGTCTTCCACGACACCATCAGGGGGATCAGCTACCCCCTCACTCATTGTGGCGTTCACTGCAACGGCAAGGATGTCAAAACACTACAAGGGACCTTCCTAGACCGTATTAGGCTGATGACGGAGCCACACCTTGAACTGATGAGGTACCAACTAAGGTTGGCCCTCATTGACCAAGATAGTGGTCACGATGAGCTCATGAAGCCAGAGACTCCCGAGAATGGGGACGTCAGTACTCTATTCTATATACCCCCTCAGCTGTCCAAAATGTGCTGGAGGAGCCTCCATCTATGGACTTGAAAAGTTGAGCCCACGACAGGGTGAGACGATGTCTCAATGAGTTCATGCCTTATACCCCAATTAGGAATGAAATATGCCTAGAGGTAGTCTAACCACACATCACAGAAGACTCACGTCGCCTCAGTTCCTTCCTACACGTTAGCACATGTCATATACTCAATGCATATTATAGATGCATACATCAATTGGAATGCCTTACTTATATCACAATCAATCACAGGGGTCCCGATTATAAGGCAAATTGTTATGACACATCCCATTTTGTACCACACAATTTTGTCTTATAATCAGGTGCATTCATCTCAATCATTCACACATTGCAATTGATTACGGCCCCACGGGCACGACCTACTCGACGTTCGGCAGTCTTTTGGTGTAACCAGGCATCGTTTCACCTCATTGAGCATGGCAACATTTACACTATATGGCAATCCCAAAGAAGCATCGGTCCAGCCTTTACTGTGATCGGTATCCATTGTCTAGGGGCATCCCATATAGGGGCACCGTCTGCCCAACACACATCGGGGACGAGTTCTCATAACCATCACATGATCATGCGATTCCGACTAAGGACACCGTGCATTGCACTCAAATGTCTCAATTAAGATAATGCACTTGGCCTATTTTCTTCGTATTAAAAACACACGGTAAAAATAATCATGTGCGGTTACACGGTCAGATGGAACCTTAAAAATTGATATCATTCCTTTTAAAATCCCACTATTTGATGTAGTATTTAAAAACATTTTTCGGGGTCGAAACCCGACACTCTATATTTTCTAATTAAATACCGAAATTTCAAAATTTTGAAATAATTAATCAAAAATAACAATCACCACTCAATCGAACAAAAAAATCACACCACGGCAATCAGTACGAAATTCCGGCTGCAGGTTATCCCAGTATAATTTACGAAAAATATCAAATAATTAAATAAATTACAAAAGTAATTAAGTAAAGGCAATTTAATCCAATAAATGCATACTAAGCTTTAAACCCTATTTTAACCACCTAAATGGGCCTAGAAAAATAATGCACCATACTAATTAAATAATACAATCTAATTAACCCTTAACTAATCTAATCTAACCACTTAATAATCCTAATTAACCAACTAAATCACTAATTAAACTAAACTAACCACCTAACTAAGCTTAGCCTAATCTTATTATCAACTAAGCATAATTAACCTCCTAAGCAAGGTTTAGCAGGTAGATTCATCGGACTAGCGGGCCGGTGAGTTCATAGCTATAGCAACGCTCGACAACACTCGACGACGCTTTGAAGGGGCCGGAAATGGGCCATGAAACCTTCAGTTTTGTCCAAGGCCCAAAGGAGCTTGCCGAGTGGTCGGCTTAGCTAGAAATGGCTATGGCAGAACGGTTGCAGTTGCAGTGGGTCCTAGCGGGAGCAACGATGGCTTCGACGGATAGTGGAGACGGTTGGCACAGCTTCGACGGTGACAAGAAAATGTGGGGATGCATAGGCTCAGGCTCACGAGTGTGCGGGCTAGCATGTGACGGGCGAACGGGCGTGCAAGCGGGGGCGGTTGCAATGGCTTCGGATGGGCAGAAGTCGATGGCAGGGAGAGTGGCTTGACTTCCTTTGGTTTTTTGAGCTCTCAACTAGCAACAACAATGGAGAAAGCACAACAAGGAAGAAGAAGAAGGCTGTAGCTAAAGGGGGGACAACCAAGCCTCCAAAGTCTCCCTAAAATATCCCAAACCATCATTGGCTTGGCCTCCAAAGTCCATGGCTGATCCTCAGCCATTTTCCACCCGAAAGCTTCCTCAATAAGCCTCCCAAGGTGTTGAAATGTTGCACACCACCCCTAATTACAAACTTGTGACATTTCCCCTTCAATTTCACTCAAATCCTCTTCAATTAAATCCAATTGGTGCCCAGAAATTCCAGCTAAGGTGTCCATAATAAATCCTTGGAATTCCCTCGCCAATTGAACCAACTTGACGACCAAAAACGTACCCAAAAATGGCCCTCTGCCCTTACCGGTCCAAAAACACCCAAACTTGAATTTTTGTCAAAAACTCAGGTTTGCAAAAAAAATCTTTGAAGGATGGGTCGACATTTCTAAAATAAATCGTGATATGATATAACTTACCGGTCTGTTTTTAGGAATTTTTAGCACATTTGACCTGTGGTCGATTATTTTCGAGCCACATTGTACATCTTCGACTATGACATCCTGATTTTCAAGCCTATTTTTGATGCGATGAAATGGGTTTTTTATCGACGCGCCTATAATTTTATTCTGTGAGTTGGCCACCCATGAGATAACTAGTCTATCAGGTGAAGCCGTTAAGGGATTTTAATGCAATAGACTTGAGAATTCGACTCGAAATCGACTTCTCAACTGTATTAATCTGAAAAGGGCAATTCGGCACCATTAAATTCGAGTAAAGATCAAAGATTGGTCCATTTGAAAGAGATATGTAATTTAGAGTGGGTGATTCTACCTTATTGCAAAATTCGTGTCGAACGACACTAGACTGACTTTTTGTCGATTTTGTATCCTGTGCCTATATTTGAGATCTTGAGATTTTTATGAAAACCGAGAGTCGCCTATGTGTCAAAGAAACACGTTGTGGATTGAAAATAATCGACCACAAGGCAAAAGCACTAAAATTCTTAAAAGCTACTCAGTAGGTTAGGTCACGCTAAAATCACGTTCGGTTTAAATTAACCGCAAAATTGAACTCAGTTTCAAAAATTGAAAGTTGTGGTGTGTCACAGTTTATTTTAGGGATGTCGACTGATCCTTCAAAGATTTTTTGGCAAGTTCAGATCTTTGGCAAAAAAAATCAAGAATTGACGGAATTGGATCTGGAAATTTGGATAGGCCAAATTGGAGGCGTTTTTGACAGTCAAGATGGATTATTTAGCAAGGAAAAATGTGAATTTGATGTGGGTACATTATCTGGAATTTTTGGACACCAATTGTGCTCAATTAAATGAGGATTTCAATGAAATTGAAGAAGTGGTGCAAAATACATAGGCCTTGGGTGCAGCACACTTTTGGACCCTTTGGGAGGCTTGTTGGGGAAGCCAAGGGGCTGCATTTTGGCTAAGGATGCCAGCCAAGGTGGTGGGCAAGTGCAATGAGTGTTTGGGGATAAGTAGAAGAATTTTGAGGCCAATTTGGCCCCTCCAACCTTTAGTAGCCTTCTTCTTCCTCCTTGCCTGTCACTTTCTCCATTGTATAAGTGTTGAGAGCTCTAGAAAACTAGAGGAACCAACCAAGAGCCAGCGACAGCCTGTTGAGCCCCCTTGCAGCCCGTCCGAGCATCGCCGAGTCAGCAAGCCGTGTTCGCTCACCGTCCCATCACGCGCTGTCTGCGCGTCCCCACGGGCCTCCAGCCATTGTCTTGAGCCACCTCTGTCGTCCAGCCACTGTATGTGGCCACCTTCACCGCCATCCAAGCCCACCGTCGCTCACCTAGCCCCGTAGCCACCCGTCTTCGCCGTTTCTAGCCCACTGAGTCATTCGGTTTAACCCCTCGACCAACAAAGCATAACCGAATGCCGGCAAGTCGTGAGGCTTTGTGGCCTATTTTTGAGCCCTTCCGAGCCTCACTTGGTGTTGTCGCAAG
The DNA here is from genome assembly GCA_017140325.1 of Eucalyptus leucophloia subsp. euroa. Taxonomy (NCBI): domain Eukaryota; kingdom Viridiplantae; phylum Streptophyta; class Magnoliopsida; order Myrtales; family Myrtaceae; genus Eucalyptus; species Eucalyptus leucophloia. The sequence continues at coordinate 34,556,338 of CM029470.1, forward strand.
CTTGTTTATCGCCCGCCTTGGCGTTGCCGCCGCCGTGGGCTCATTTATTAGATTAGGTTAAGCATGGTTTATGTGGTTAGATTAGTCTAATTAAGGCTAATTAGGCAATTAGATTAGTGTAAGCTTAATTAGGCACTTAATTAATTTTTTTTAATTATTTAGTTATTTAATTATTTAATTATTTCGAATTTATTTAATTAATTTAGGTTAATTTTTATTTATTTAAATAATTTATATTAATTTATATTAATTTATTTAATTATTAATTATTTTTCGAAAATTACGTCGGGATAGCCGGTCGATAGAATTTCGTGCTGACTGATGTAGTGTGGTTAGATTGTGTAATTGATTGCTGGATTGTGAAATTGAGTGGTGATTGTGAAAATTGGTATTTAATTAGAAAAATACTGGGTGTCGGGTTTTGACATCAAAAATGGTTTTTAAAGTATTACATCAATTAGTGGGACTTTAAAATGGAAGGATATCATTTTTCAAGGTTTGAACTTACCGTGTACACATACACGACTATTTTCTTGGATGTTTTTAATATGAAGAAAATGGGCCAAGTGCATTATCTTAATTGAGATATTTTAGTGCAATGCATGATGTCTTGGCCGTAATTGATTGGTTGTGTGTTGGTTATGAGAACCCATCACGAGCGCTTACGCCAGACGTTGTCCCTATATGGGATACACCTGGACAACATGTGCAGGTCGCAATAGATTTTGGACCTATGCTATTTCGGGAAAACCATCTTTGAGAGACGTATTCGTGCTCAATGAGGTGAATGATGCTTCGCTACACTAGTAGACTGCCGAACATTAAGTACGCCGTGCCTTAGAGGGGCGAAACTAATAATTGGAATGCATGATTGATTGAGTTAGATGCGCCATATTATGAGACGAAACTGTGTGGCATAGTATGAGACGTGTCATAATAGTTTAGCCTTATAATCGGGACCCTTGTGATTGATAGAGTTGATGAGACGTTTCAACTGTTGTGTGCTGTGATTATATGCACTGTGTATATGAATTGTGCTGATGTGTAGGAGGGAACTAAGGTAAGATAAGTTATCTGTATTGTGTGGTTAGGCCATCTATCATGCCCCGATTGTCCGAGCACGTGCCCATCCCTCTTTGGTCGATAAAATAGCGATGTCCTAGGACGCATCGCCAACCCATTCATTTAAATACGTATGCGGAAGCATATATAAAATCCCCAGACAATAATTCAATGGGATAGAAAAGCAGGGCCGACTTTTTCAAATCAAAACAAGCCTTTTTATAAACAAACGGTTTATATACAATGCCAAGCTATTTACAAAAATATCAACTTAACAAAAGGGAACTGTTCTTTGACTCCCTAACTATACAGGTTCACCAATTCTTTGATCTCCACCTTCTCAGACTTCGGGGCTTCCGGTCCTCCATTAACTTCCTCTAGGGACTTGAAAATAGTTATTCAATAACCAGTGAGACAATGTCTCATCAAGCTCTATCCCCTAAGACTCGATTAGGAAGCAAATTACGCCATAAAGGATACCTAAACACAATATGAGTTAGAGGACTTACCTTGGTCTCAATTCTTTCATGCACGTTAGTTCAACAATAAATATTGATAGATACAACACCCAATCAAAGCAGATTGAATCATCAATCAATAAACCTAATTGATTACATGTTAGCTATACCATTTCTCGGTCGATTCAATTCATAATATGAAATTTCCAAGATAATATATATACCTAATCAGCGAGCCATGTGCATTCTCTAAGGTGACACACTTAGTCATCAAGCCACGTGATACAACATTCTTTCTCACCTTTTTATTATACTCGATAATTTTCCACTCAATATCCCTACTCAATAAAAAAGAAAACTCAAGGCTCTAGAAATAGTTCCCATGCGACTCAAGTCGCCATGTAAGACTTAGCCCTTGATCACAATGAGCGATAGTCTAAGGCTCTAGAGGTGACCCACACGAAGTCTTACCATCGTGTAGTACTTAGTCCTTGACCACATATAGGAATTGTGCAAGGCTCTAGAGGTGACTTACACGAGTTCCAATATCGTGTAGTACTTAGCCCTTGACCATGCATGGCAATACTGCAAGGCTCTAGAGGTAATTCCCATCCGACTCATGTTGTTATGTAATACTTAGTCCTTGGTTACAATAAGCAATAGTATAAGGCTTTAGAGGTAACTCATATGAAGTCTCGCTATCGTGTAGCACTTAGCCATTTACCTGTTCATAACCTATTCACATATATAAATATAGTATAAGGCTCTAGAGGTAACCCACACGAAGTCTCGTCCTCGTGTAGTACTTACTCCTTTACTTGCTCACAACACCTCGGGTTCCCTCAACATATCACCTCAATGTTCAATAGTCACCTTGCCATGACTATAAACCATCACACGATCATCAAGCATAAGCTCTAGGCATGTCATAGGCCAACCATATCATCAAATATGCACAAACCAGCAAGCATTACACCAATAACACCACAATATCATAATCGGCCCTAACTAGCAAAAAAGGCCTACTCGCTCGTTTCCAAGTTTAAATCTAGAAATCTAATCAAACAAGTTCGAAAAATTCCCAAATTTAAATAAGTTGTAATACACATAGAAAAACATTTTTCATGAAGATACCTTAACCCAGATCCTTCTAGATTCAGCCCAGTTAATCGCTCAATCCAGCACCAAAATCGGGTCTATTTCCATAAAGTCTGTTTTCCGAAATCAGTTTAGTTTGTGGCCTAAAACATGTTCATTTGATCTAAAATTTAACTATTAAACTATAAAATATGACAAACAACTTTTGTGAAGAACTATTTTGAAATTCGAACCCAAAGAGTTGATAAAAACCCCTAGAATCTTAAAAGGTCACCAATTCCTTCTTTTAAATCCCTAAAAATCTTGGGAAAAATATATGTTGTAGCTAAGGATGACTAAACCATTTCTCAAGTAGACATCAACCTCATATTCATAACCAATTTCGATACAAAAAAATGGAAAACGGTGACGGTCCAGAACACCGAACTGTGAACAGTCCACTGGATTCAATTAATCCATCATCTATTGCATAAATCTCACTAATTGAGTTACACTAATCCATTCTAAGGATAATCTAACCATCCTACTTTATCTTGCATCCATACTTAAGCTAACCCAATAACCCTTAAGTATAATTAACCTACTAATTAAGGCTTAGTGAGCAAAACTCACTTGTTTAATGCGTAAGTCGGATCAAACCGATGGGAATAGCGCAAGGGTCGCTTTTCTCTAAAGTGAGCCTAGGATCCGAGGCCCGAAACACCTCAAAACGACCTCGACGCCTTGCTCGAAACCAACAAGAAAACCCTTTGTTTTGGCTGCAAAAACAGAGGAAACAAAACTAAAATAGATGGCAAGGCTCAAGGAGACTTTGATGGCTTGAAAGGGGCAGTCCACGACAGTCGAATGGGCTTCAACAAGCTTCCACAGCCACCTGCAGTAGCTGAACAGAAGGTTAGATGTGGCTGGGATGGCATGAGGCACAACAAAAGGCAGACGGCAGCTTGTGCGGTGGTGGCGTGCGAAATGGCAACGGCGTGTGTCAGCAATGGCATGAATGGTCTGGTGGCTGCTTCGGTGATGTTGCTGGCTCCCTTGGACATTGGCGTGCAAGATGGAGGGGAGAGGGTGGCTTGGATAGCAAGTGAGGAGGAGAGAGGGAAGAGAGAGCAAGTCTTGGTCTTGGTCTTAGTGAGGTCTTCTTGGCCAAGTTTTTCACATTTTTGTCACCCTTGAGCTTGTCCTCGGTGCCAAGATCCCATGGCTGTCCTTAGGCTACCAAGGCCTCTCTTTACAACATTGAAATGGTCCATTTTGGCTAGGAGGAGGGAGAGCTACGAATTTCCCAAACTTTAGCTTCAATTGGACTCCTCATCTCACTTGATTTAACTCAATTGGCCCCAATAAATTCCATTGGCGCCCCAATTATCAAATGGATAATTTTCCTCACCTAAGGATCCATCTTACATCCCAATTGTGCGATAAAAAATGATCCCTGCCTTTTTCTGAAAAAAAATGGTCATATATTGACTTTGTCCCAAAAAGTTTCTGGTTGTAGAAAAATCTTCTGAGACTGAGTCGATGTTCCTAGAATTTATTGTGACATATTATAATCTTCAATTTCTAAAATCGGACTCAAATTGGCGGTCAATTTCACTTCGGCACGTTTTTAATGTGACTTAGGCTATCGGGTAACTTTCAGAAATTTTTCAGTGCAAATGATCCATGGTCGATTTTCCTCGAGCCATAATGAACCTACTCAACACATTGGCGACTCTTGGTTGGCATGAAAGTCTCGATGTTTCAAATACGGATACAGGGTATCAAAACGATAGAAAAATTAAACTAGTGCTGGTCAATGAGAATTTTGCAATTTAGTAGGATCACCCATGTTTAACCCCTCATCTCAGTCAAATTGACCTATCTTTGATTTCAAATCGTTTTATATCTATGCTGTAATGATCTCAGCAAATGAGCACGGTTGAGCAGCCGATTCCTGGTTAATCCCTAAGTCTATTTGCCTTAAAATCCTTAATAGCTTCCTCATATAGTCTAGTTAGCTCAAGAGTGATCAACTCTAAGAATGGCCCTATAGGTGCATTGATGAAATGCCCGATTTATTGAATTGAAAAAAGAGTAGAAAATCTAGGATATCACACCACCCTTAGGTGTATTTCATTCCTAATAAGGGTTTAAGGGGTGAATTTGCTGAAACAATGTCTTACCCTGTCATGAGCTTAACTTTTCAAGTCCTTAGATGGAGGACTTGAAGCTCCAGAGTTTGTTGAAGTGGAGTTCAAAGTATCGGTGTTTGTGTCCAACTAATGTGTTGTACGACAACGTCTTTTTGAGAGCTGATCTTTTGTAGACTTTTGTACCTAAACCCAGTGTGTTTATAGAGGGTGTTTTTTAGGTATTTGTGTCTTGCTTTACTATCCCATGTTGAGTGTTGTATGGGGTTTATTTATTATATGCTTTCGCATGTGCATTAAAATGAATGGATTGGCGACCCCACCTGGGAATGTCGCATCTGTATCGACCATCGAGGGATGGGGATGCGCTCGAGGTCTAGGGTGTGACATCCCCATTGAGTAGTATCAAAGCTGGTTAGTGTTTAGAGTGATAAGGTGCGATGGGTCATGGATAATTAGTAGGAAAGGCCATGTGATTGATAGCTAATTGATAGCTTGTTTGTGTTGTCACTCAATTTCTAATTCTGTGTGGAATTGAAAAGTAGGTTTTTATAGAGAATCTACGAGATGAGTGACCAGGAGCAAAGGACTCCTAGGAAGAGGTTGGTAGGACCTACAACTCGGGGTAGGATGTCGATGAGGATCGGTACTCGAGGTACCCAGGGTGGAGCGCAAGCTAAGGCCAACGCAAGTGGAGTAGCACCGCCACTAGTTGGTGCTGGGGAAACAGCTCCTAGTGATCCTAGAATCGAAGGGATCATGTAGGTGCTTCAGACGATTAGAGTTTTGTTGGGGTAGCAGGCCCAGAATCAAGTCGCCGCTACTACCGGAGCTGCTGCAACACCTGCTGAGGTTCCACCTGGGAACGTAGTTGCCGAGAGACCAATGCATAGGCTCATTAAGCTATTCTTGAAGTTGAACCTTTTGAGGTTCACAGGAGCAGGAGATCCCAAGGCTGCAACCCACTGGATCCAAGACTTGGAGAAAGCTTTTTCATTGCTAAGGTGCACAGATGAAGAAAAGGTGGTCCTTGCAGTATATCAATTGTAGGGTAATGCAAGTACTTGGTGGAGGGCCACCAGAGAAAGTATATTTCCAGAAGGTGTGGATCCGGTATGGAACACTTTTGTTGGAGCGCAATGGCAAGTACTTTTCTAGCTGTGCCAAGGAATAGAATATGGCGGAATTTCAACACCTTCGTCAAGGTTTAATGAATGTGGACCAATATGAGGCAAAATTCGCCTAGTTATCATAGAACACTCCTAGGTTGATCAAGGATCCCGAGGAGAAAGCGAGGAGGTTTAGGGATGGCCTCCAACCGGAGTTGAAAAATCTGACGATACCGCTCAATCTAAAGAACTATAATGAGCTGTATGGATGAACTCAACTGATAGAGAAGAATTCAAACGAACAAGCCACAGCATCTAGGTCACAATTCAGTTCTAACCAGGATAAGAATTAGTTTGGGAAGAGACCGATAACTAGAGGAAGGTATCCTGTTCCACCCAACAGGAAGGCTGGGAAAGGAAAGTTAGCGTCGTGCCAGAATAGAGTGTGTCGTGCCTACGGAAGACGACATGGATCATGTGGCATCCCAAAAATTCAAGACAACCTCTAGATATATTAAAGCTTATGATTAGGTAATGAAATAACCTTTGGTTTATGCTTTAGCCATTGGTTTTCTTTTAAGGCCAAGTGTTACGTATCTTGCGTTCAAGAGTTATAAAAAATTAGAATTATAGGATAAGTTAATAAGAAGACGTTATTCTTGGCTATGCACCTCATAGATTTAATCCCTCTAGATTAAATGTTACAAGATTATGGCCATATGAAATTTAAAATTTGAAATCTATACAAGAGAGAATTAAAAATGAATTATTAAAAGTGAAATTGGGATTTATTAGGATTGAACTTTAGGCCCAGGGGTATTGGACCTAAAGTGGGCGAAATTGGCTTGGCCCATGAGGCCCATGAAGAGGGTTTCCGTTGACCACAAGGGGGAGGAGCCAGCCCAAACCCTCAAGCCCATCATGCATGGGATTTGCCAAGTGGCAAAAAGGGGGCTTCATTTATTGGTCTTCTTGGGTGGCTTCAAATGATGACTAATGATTGTGTTTAGGGGGAGATAAAAGGAAGAGTGACCGGTTATGGGGCGTTACCGTCCATAAGGAGAGAGAGAGAGAGAGAGGGTTGCCGAGAGAGTGAGGAATCGAGAGAGAAAGGGAGAAGCCGTGCGAAGGAGGAAGTCTGCCAGTCCGTTGCCTGTCGCTGTGCGTCCGTTGCCGTCCGTGTGCCGTTGTTTGCTCAGTACAAAGGCAAGTTGGGATCTATATTCTGCTCTTGCATGTTGTATCTTGCATGTGTGTTTGAATGGTGGTGAATCTCGGTCGTTTAGGGTGTGAGAAACCGAAACTTGAGTGTATTGTTTTTGAAATAGCATTCTGTTTTCGAGTATACCGCCTGACCCAGAATGTTGTAGAGGATTGCATGAGGGTTTTGAGTCATATTTTGGCTTCGACTTCTTCACAAAAGTTATAGACAACATCTCAAAGTATAACATACTAAAATTTGAGACAAAATGGCCTAGTTTTAATGGGTGAAACCCTTCCTCTACGAAAACGCTAGATCTCAAACTTTTGTTTACCTCTTGGTGTTTTGTGTGTTGCATGTCACTTTTTACTGAGAATTTCACTTCGAATTCTGCAAAAAAGTTGTAGATAACGTTTTGATGATGAACATACTCAAATTTGAGGTAAAACGAACAAGTGTAGTCTAGTGAAACGATTTTCTTTTGAAGACGACAGATCTGGAAGTATAGTACTGGACTCCAGCGACTTCGTGGACCATAAATTGACTATCCTTTGAGAATGTTACCAAGATCCCTTAATGAAAGTTGTATTGGACCTCTTGAGGCAACACATATAAAAAATTCAGAGGAAATGAAGGAAGATAAGTAGGCGAAACCTCGATTTTTCGGAAACAGTTAAACTGGACTGTTTGGTACTAGGAACAGGAGCTTCGACCGTCCATAGTTAATTATCTAGGACGAATCTTGCCTGGATGTCTCATGAAAAATCTACCTTAGGTGTTTACTATCACCTGGTAAAATTTCATAATTTTTGGAGGCCATTCGGATATTTAAATTGAAATATTTCAAGAACTGCGCAATCTGATTGTATCCGAATGTTGCAAGCTGGAATGTGTGAGCTATATCCTTTTGTGTGAAGTTCTTTTGGGCATGTGTTCTTCATGGAGTTGCTACCTTTGTGTCTTGACTATCACATGTTCAGATTTTATAATTTTTTAAAGATCACATGGATATTTAATTTATATGTTTTCCGAAATTGTGCAAGCTGGAATTTGGTAAATTTCAAAAAGGTCATGATGTATGGATTATTCTATGTTGTATGGACCCCATGGATTGTGTTGTCATGAGTGATTGGACCTTGCTGCATATATGATGATGATTGGAAATGCATATAATAATCAAATGATGAAAATGATCTTGTTTGCCATCACATCATATGCCATGTTGAAATTAAGCCATAATTGTAAATGTGAACTATGATAAGTGAGAAGGCCGTCGGAGGTGTGAGCCAAAAATTCTCCCGGAGTGTCGGGATGCCTGACTAGGGAGTGTAAATGCCAGATGCCCGGTTGTGTCATGATACATGCCCGGAGGTTTGTACCGGATGCCCGGTTGTATCATGATGCATGCCCAAAGGGTCCTCAGGAGTTTTGTGATGCTCGGAGAGTGGGGGAGTCGAAAGCCCGAAGGTTTGTGTCAGGGGATGCCTCGTGATGCTAGTTGGGGTACGAGATGCCTGGAGGTGTGTGCCGGATGCCCGATTGTATTTTGGATACATGCCAGAGGTTCCTCGCGATACCAGGTTGGGTGCGAACGATAAATGTGGGATGCAAATATTGGTCCTGGGAAAGAGAAAAGTGGTGGCCCAAAATGAAAGAATAAAATTGAGAAATTGAAATTGAAATATGCATGAGTGCATGATGATGAGTGCATGGATGTGTGTGCACCTATGGCATGATGGTACATGTATGATGTGATGATGATGAGTGCATGGATGTATGTGCACCTATGGCATGATGGTACATGTATGACGTGATGATGATGAGTGCATGGATGTATGTGCACCTATGGCATGATGGTACATGTATGACCTGATGATGGTGAGTGCATGGATGTATGTGCACCTATGGCATGATAGTACATGTGTGACATGATGATGGTGATGATTACATGAGGATGTATGTATATGTGGTATGATGACATATAATAGGCTTCAAGGTAAGTTATGCATGAATGCATGAATGATATGTGTTATGCTATGATTGTCATGATTGTATTGTGTGATGCATTGAGTGGTTTACTGGGTCATTTACCTGTTGAGTGGCTGTACTCACCCCTTCGAGGACCAACATTTCATATTAGAAAGATGCCACTCTCTGCTGTCACGCTGGGCGTCTTTTACGGCCTTCCTTCAGACGTGGAGGTCGAGTGTGTGGAGATTGACTGTCCCACCATCCCTGGTCTAACGTTCATTTGGGTTCGTGCGTTAGTGATGTATGACGTGGGCTTGGCTGAGGGCTCGGTCATACAGGACTTCATATCTGTTCACGTTCGTTGAGACGGAGTGATGCGGGGGATGTTGCCGCCCCAACTGCCTGACGCACCGGGATGGGTGTGATGGCCCATGCGTGACGAGTAGGAGCTGCAACTTTTTGGACAATAGCCAACACTAGTGGATGGAGGATTTTGTATGATTGACATAGTGGGTCGAGTTGTCTATTTTTGGGGATTATGGCTGAGCATGGCTAAAAGTCTTGGCCTTTCTTTTGTGGTTCCGACCCGAGAAAACCCATCATGAAAATATGTAAATAAAAGTGTCTAGGCTTTATCTTTTCTTATGGTTTAGTGGTGTGCAATTGTATCATGATTATTGGAGGAAGCATTAGTAAGACTTGATTATGCTTCCATAAATAAGATGTGCTGGGACCGTTTAAAAAAGAAAAAGCCTAGGAACTAAGGTTCTTCTTTGGTAATATGTGGTGACCTCAGGCGCTTCGGGGTGCCACAGATCAACTCCATGCCCTTCTAGGATGGTGCTTGTTTTATGTGTGGCCAGTAGGGTCACATGGCTCAGAATTGTCCAAGAAGACAAATGGGACCGTAGTTATCGTCGTTACCACTGATTGCACCACAGGGTGGTTTGAACCGGCCTCCAGCTCAAGGAAGGGTGTACGCCATTACTAGAGGACAAGCTAAGGACTTGCCTGATATGGTCACAAGTATAGTTTCGCTAAACAGCCATGTTACTTATGCTTTATTCGACCATAGTGCAACTCATTTGTTTATAGCTGAGTGATTTGTTAAGTTGATAGGATTAAGTCCTGTATTGTTGGAGTAAGTGGTTAGTTTATCGACACCGTTAAAGGATAAGGTGTTGTCTACAATGGGTTGTCCTGGTTGCAAGTTAGTGATTGGTGAGTGAGAGAGGAAAACAGACTTGATAGTCCTAGCCATGTATGATTTTGATGTGATAATTAACATGGACTGGCTCACCAAGCAATGGCTTAAGATGGATTGCTATTATAAAACGATTCAGTTTAACCTGTTAGTGGGTGAGAGCTTCAAGTTAATTGGGAGTTGAGGAGGACCCTCGATTACTTTAATCTCGTCACTGGAGGCAACCCGTTTGTTAGACGGGGGTTGTCAAGGTTACCTAATGATTGTTGTGGATACAACAGTTGAGGAGCTAAAGATCGAGGACATCACTATAGTCCAAAAGTTTCCAGATGTATTTCCGAAAGAATTGCCAAGATTGCTGCCAGAAAGGGAGATCGAGTTCGTGATTGAGTTAGTCCCCGGGATAGAGCCAATCTCTAAGGCTCCTTACCATATGGCATTGTCAGAATTAAAAGAACTGAAGGTGCAGATGCGAGAGTTATTGGATAAGGGATTAATACGTCCTAGTGCATCACCTTGGGGAGCATCGACTACCTTGGGGATTAATACATCCTTAACATATGGCATTCGTTGTGCCTGTGCATCGACTACTGACAATTCAATCGGGTGACGATTAAGAACAAGTATCCATTACCGAGGATCGATGACTTGTTTGACCAGTTGCAAGAAGTACGATATTCTCTAAGATCGACTTGAGGACAGGGTATCATCAGCTGAGGATTAAAAAGGAGGATATACCAAAGTCAGCGTTTTGTACACGATACATCCATTACAAGTTCACTATGATGCCGTTGGTTTGATGAATGCCCCAGTTGCTTTAATGGATTTGATGAACCATGTGTTCAAATAGTATTCGAATCAGTTTGTGATCGTGTTCATCGATGATATCCTGGTGTACTCGAGAAGTCCTGAGGAGCATGAGAGGCATTTGAGGATGGTACTCCAGACTCTGAGGATTCATGAACTATACACTAAGTTCAGTAAGTGCGAGTTTTGGTTAACTTGTGTGGTTTTCCTAGGTCACGTGATTTTAGAAGAAAGAATCTCCATGGATCCTACCAAGATTGAAGTAGTGATCAACTGGCTCAGACTGACGACAGTGATAGAGATCAGAAGCTTCTTGGGTTTGGCAAGGTACTACAGAAGGTTTGTAGAAGGGTTTTCAGCATTAGCCTCATCGTTGACTCGACCACTGAAGAATGAAGAAAAGTTTGTGTGAACAGACAAGTGCGAGCATAGTTTCCAAGATCTTAAGTAGAAGCTGACTACCGCACCAGTGTTGACCATACCATTTGGTCCTGGAGAATATGAGATCTATAGTGATGTGCCATTTAGAGTAGTGAGTTGCGTGTTGAAGCAACATGATAGGGTTGTTGCATACGTGTCACACCCCAAACCCCAGGCATGCAACAACCCCTTCCTTGGTCAATAGAATGTGATGTCCTAGGACTCTTCATTTTAATTTCACATGTGGAAGCGTATAATAAAATCCCCAAACAACACAAATATGGGATAGAAAAGTAGGATACCATTATCATCAAAACATTTTTCATAAACAAATTAGTTTATACACAAAGGCCAACTCTAAGGTATGTGTATAAGAGATCTATCTCAAAGAAGAATTACTGAGCCATCTATGCTCCTAACCTTTTTGTCTCAAGCTCTGGGTTCTTCATATTAGGAACCTGAAAATGGTTATGTAATAACTAGTGAGATAAAATCTCAGCGAGTCCTCCCCTAAGCCCCCGATTAGAACACTAACTCAACTCAGGGTATCTCTCCAGAACCATGCCACAAACAACCCACAACTAATAACCACCGACTAACAAATAACATAGCCAGGGTCAACCACTAACTACATAGTCGGTTCGTATGCAATCTTACTTGGTATGCCATACCCTGCATGTTAATGATTCATGCGTGCATGCCATAATTAATGTGATCAACAAGTTTAACCAAAACTAATGATGCCCTGATTCTCATATGCTCTTGCACTTTAGTGCGTCACCTATCATGCATCAATCGATCACACGAGTCTTAATTATAAGGTAAAATCATTATGACACGTCCCATACCATACCACACAATTTTACCTCATAATAGGGCCCAACCAACTCAACACTTACATGTGCTCTAGTTCTTACGGCCCATTGGCCATGGTCAACTCTCAGTTGACAATCTAGTTAATTTATGACCTCCCAGTCTTGGGTAACTTCCAAGTCAGCGATCATCCGACTCCCACCGGGCTACCAATAAAGATCGGCCTTTGTCTCGCCCCGTCGGGCACAGCTACGTCTAGAACTCTTGTTCAGACGGTTTTCCAAAAAGGGACATCGGTCCAAAATCTATTGCGACCAGCTTCCAACTCCTGCCAAGTATCGCCCCCAAACTTTCGTTGGGTGACGGTCTAACTTTTAATGATGCAAGCACCCCACTAACACTCCCTTCTTATCTTTGAGCATTTAACTAATCCACAATGCTTGCAAATACCATTTTAAATAATTTTTCCCTTAAAGGCGATCCATTTTGGTGTCCTTCGGACAAGGCATTTTTTCCCTTTTTGTGAAATTTACTCAATTCATGCATGTGCCCATGCATTTATCCACTCAAATCACCTCATAAGATCAAAACACATGAAATTAGACACTTTTTCATTTTTGGGTGAACAATGTTTTGTGAATGGTGTCTCATAAAAAGTAAATTTTCAAAATTTAATAACTAATAGAATAAATCCAAAAGTCACTAAAAACACTAATTAAAGCAAGTAAAGCATTAAGAACCACCATTGAATGAACCTAGACTTAGAACCAGGGAGGACAGAGTTAGTTTCCTGTAGGTATGCCTTCCTGCAATGGGCGAACCTCCCATTCAAGCCCTTCAAGGACAACTTTTTAGTAGAAAACCACTCTGACCTTTAGTCCAGAGCCTAGAGACACCAATATAGAACCAGGATAGTAACATTTCTAACTATCCAAGCTGCATTTCTCAGATGATTCTACCAGGCTAGAGAAGAAGAAGGAATTTAGAAAGCCATGGAGAGTTTTCACAAAACACTCACTTTACTTCAAGGGACTCTACCCAACATATTACATTCTCATTGCCTTTTATAGGCAAAAAGATGTTACACATAAACAAGGACCATGCTCACGGGTCCAGAAACAAATAGAGGCACCGAAAGCTTTTGGTAGGGAATTATTCGCATAGTATGAACAGTGATAATAAATAGTGATTTCCCTAGCCTACTGTTACAGTAAAAGCGAACAGTAACTTGCTACAGTGACTTGCAACATTGACTTGTATGGTCAGTAGTCTCGTTTGTCGCGAGTATTGTAGTCATAGTCTGAGTCATCCAAACTATGCATTGCCAGAAGATGTTCTCCATATTTTTGCTCTAGTGCTTCAAGTGAATCTAGTGAGAGAATTTGGTTTGACGAGGATGCTTCTTCTTGATTCTGAGAGGAGCCTGTAGTGTTGGCAAGAATGCTTGGCTACAACCAATTAAATGGCTGAGCATAGAAGGATGTGTCCATGCCTTGAGATAAGGACAAAGGTCATTGATCATAGGGATCTTGGGAAAGAGGACCTCCACATTTGGCATAAGGGTCTTGAAAGGACTGTGTAATTTCATTTGTGTCTGCCATTTCATTCTCTTGTGATGATGTAGCTTGTCTGAATTGCTCGAGTGCTTCCTTGGCTTCTGGTGCTAGGTTATAATGATCTCATGCAATTGGTACATTATAATTCCATGCATCTTCAGAAGTGGTTTTATTTTCTTGGCACAAAACCCTTTGGAGTTCTTGGTACTAGTGCTCACAGCAACCAACAGGTCTTGGATAAGATTTGTGAATTTGAGCTTCTGCACTGTGTGGTTGAGGTTTATAGGATGTGGTTCCTATAATTTAAGGGGCATTAGTGATGTTACCATTATTCGTAACAAAAGCTCATGGACGTTTGAAAAACAAAATATTATGGACCTTAGGGTTTGGTTATGTGGTTCTCAGATCCTTCTGCAAAAGGTATTTCCAGTAAGTAGGGGGATAAAACCAATTAAGGAAATCTAAGAGATTTCTATCATTCTTCCTTTCAATGTTTCCTTTGCCGAGTCTAAATATCATGGTGAGGTTGGCAATGAATCTTCTAGTTGGAATTTCAATTGCTATTAAGTACTTATTGGTGAAGTACCATAATAACCACCGAAGTTGGTCGGGGAAATCTTCTTCCCTCCATATTAGAGGATGTATGAATGGATAGTTCGAATTTAATCCAAAATGATAAATAATCAATCCTCCATTAAGTCTGAATAGATCTATGTGACATTGTCACATGAGATTATCCAGATTTTCAGTGAGACTGTCATTCTAAATTTGTTCTACAATCTCCTGGGATATCGCCAACTTGGCCAGTCTCGTATCCTTTCAATCTTATATTTTTCATTTATGAAAAGCATGCCTCATGATGTATATGTTGATTTCTGCTAGTGCTTTTGGCCTTGTGTTTGGTTTCAAAAGAATATTTTAAGAACCATTCAGCCCATCGAAGTAGTTGAGAATTTAGAACTTGCTTTTGTTTGAACTTGGTCATTTGAGGAAAGGATGCCATATCCAATTCTACCAAGAAGTGATGGCCAATGAGATGGAATTTGAACTTTTTTATTCCATTTTTCACCACCAAGATTTCATTAAAAGTGGAATGATAATGCATTTCAGCTTGGGAAAAATTTCCACTTTTGTAGGCACACATGTGTCTCTTACCATCAATCTCTTCAAACAGGATAGTGGCCCAATATTCAGCACTGGCATTAGTCTGGAGAATTCTCTTCCCTATTGATGGGATTTGTAACGGAGGTAGAGTCTGCATAATCTCCTTAAGTTTAGCGACTGCTTTAATCTGAGATTCTCCTCAATGTGGGGTACTCTTTTTCAGCATTGATTGCAATGGAATTAGCAGTTTTGCAATATTTGGAACAAAGTCTCTAAGATAATTAATTATCTCAAGAAATTGCTGAACTTGCTTTGTTGTGAAGTTTTCCTCAGGAAATTTTAATAATTCTTGAGCAATATGTTGTCCTAGATAGTATGTACCTTCGTTAAGATGCATACTAAGAAGTTCAATTTCTGTCTGAGCAATATTCATCTTCCTTTGAGAAAGCATGATCCCATGCCTTTTCACAATTTTTGCGAACTGTTCAAGAAGTTGGCAGTCTGATTGCTCATCAGGATTGTAGAGCAAGATATCATTGATGTATATTGCCGCACTTGACAGGATTGGTTGAAAAATTTGACACATGGCCTTTGGAATAAGGATGGTGGCACCTTTAGACCAAAAGGAATGACTTTCCATTGAAAATGCTAGTTTGGGATACAAAACCCTTTCTTGGGTCTGTCTTCAGAATGGATGCCCAATTGCCAAAATCCAGCTTTAAGATCAAATTTGGAGTAGATTTGGGCCTTGGTTAGTCTAGTAAAGAGGGAATTTTTGGAGGGTAAAGGGAATTTGTCATCGTGAAGAAAAAGATTAAGAAGCTGGTAATTAATCACCAGTCTCATTTTTCCTCTATTTTGCTCAGCACACTTGTTGACATAGAAGGCTTCACAAATCCATTGAGAATTAGAAATTTCAATAACACCTTGTTGTAATAATTTTTAGCATTCCTTTTGGGCTAAAACCAAGTGTTTTGGCTTCATTCCCATGTGACTCACCTTTGTTGGATTGGTATCTTCATTCCTTTTGAAGGGAAGGCGAACAAAGAACTCTGGATTTTCCTAAAGGATGGAACACTTTTGAGCAAATTCAGAATGGGATTCCACACATGATTCTAACAACTTTTGTATGATTGGATCTAATAGACTCATTTGAATGGAAAAAAGTCTCTGGATATTGAAAAATTCAGAGAATTGGTCTTTATACTTAAGACATTTTTCAAGAATAATGCGAAGTTTAGAAATCTGAGTCATAATATCCCAACCAGTGATCAAATCTTTGTTAGGAAGACTGGAACCAAATATTTTTGTGGTTGTGGAACACTGTGGAAAAAACTAGATGGTTATTGGGGTAGTTCTTACATTTGTAGAAAAAGTATCTCCTGATGCAGAATGAAAATATCAAACACAAGAAGTCCAATATTCTTCAGGAAGAACTTTAGTGCCTAAGATTAAAGAACTTGCTCCAGTATCTATGAGAGCAATGACAGTGACAGGCTTGGCAAACTTTGAAGTGAAAATTTTCGGAGGGAAATGTGGACAATGGATTTGGCTTGAGAATATGTCATGCTTTGTTCTGAATAAGTGAGAGATACATGAAAAATATCTTTTTACTAGGAGTTTGGTAATAAGGAATGATATAAAGAGTTTGTTCAGAAGGTTCTTCATCCGCAGAGAATAAAGATTTGATATTATCATTTTCAAGAGAAATACCCATTTCATTCTTTATATGATGTATCATTTTGATTACAGATGAAGCATCGATTTGATTTCTTGTGGCCTGAGTGATATTTCCTTTTGAGTAGGTATCGCCATTTCTTCTTCCTTCGGAAATGCTTAGAGGCTTGCTTGGATTTCTTTATCCAGAGCTTTTTGAAGTGCTTCTTTTTCTAGAAGATTTTCCACACGACCCATCACAGTCTTTCTTAGAACATTTGATCTTTAACTTCTGGCGAGAACATGTTGTATCAAGTTCTCTGTTATCCTCGATATAAGTTTGGATCATTTTGCGTTTTATGCACAATTCAGCAAGGCACAAATTTCTCTCTACCTATCGGGATAATTTCTCTCTACCTGTTGGGATAATTCTTTAGGGATGAAAGTCAAGAAGACATGCTTCAAGTTTGGATCGGCCCAAAATTTGATAGAAGAGCTTAAGCATTTCTCGATAGTGTTTATTAAGATGTTTTTTTTTTCTGGAGAGAGCATTATCTTCATTCAAAAGATTCTCTTTTTTTAAGCTCCTGGAGGTTAGAAGGTTTTCCCACAAAGAAATGATATAAAAGGGTAATGGCGTGACCAAAGTTAGGTAAGAGTAAAAAGTGAAGTTGGTCTTGTTCTGTCACAGATTGCCACCAATGTTTGAGGCTACCTATAAACCTTATGACAAAACCAAAAAGGATGTCATACATATCCTAATTGGTAAGGGCTTGGGCATTTAACTAAGTATGAAATTCTTGAAGTCTTTTTGGTCATTTGTAATAGGGAATATCATCAATGGTAAAAAATTGTTTTGATGCAATAGACACACGTTGGGAGGAATTCTTCGGCTGTACAACCTTTGGTTCAAAGGGGTTTCAATCCATATCCTAGTGTGGCATCCTAGAATTTCTTGTCAATCCTTAGAGGTGCTTTAATTCATGTTTTGCATTGAGATTTTGGCCAAGCTTTTGGTGGGTAATTATTTGATAGGAAAATTCTATTTTTGGCCATGCGATTTATGGGTTGGAATTTATTAAATTAGGTCACAAAGTTTTGTGAATTATAAATTCCAATTAGTTGTTTATATAATTAAGGTTTAAGGTGGATTATTAGGATGAGGGTGGGCTGGAAATTTAAAGACCAAACTAGCCCATAGCCTCACCCCTTTCTCGACCGGCCCACAAAGCCCAAGGAGGAAAAGCTGCCCAACCCAAGGCTGGCCCAAGCCCATGAGGAGCTGTTGTCGCACAAAAGAGGGGGGGGAGTCCGGTTGCATGCCTCCCCCATTTGTCCCATGGGTGATGGCCAAGTGTCCTCAATGCAAATGGTAATGATGGCTAATGATGGAGGGGAGGAAAATTATGGGAAGATGATGGCCGGTTTAAGTGAGAGAGAGGAAGAGAGAGAGAGGAGGGTTCGTCCGAGAGAGAGAGAGAGAGAGAGAGAGAGAGAGGAGAGAAAGAGAAGGAAGAAAGGAAGAAAGGAAGAAGAGAAGATGGAAGGAGGAAGGGCCGTGCATCACCATTCGTCGATCGTTCGCCGTGCGTCACCGTCTGTCGCCACCGTTGTCTTGCTATTGTGCTCGCTGTTTGCTTAGTCTAGAGGCAAGTGTGATCCTTAATCTACTCTTGCATGTTGTGCCTAGTGTGTGTGTGATTGAATGGTAAAAATTTCAGAGGTTTAGAATGTGAAAAATTGAAGTTATAAGGGTGATGCTCTAGTCTAGTGTACTATTCTAGTGATATGTGATGTTGAAGTTATAAGCATGATATGTGATGTTTGAGAAAACAGCTCGACCTTGGATGTTCTAGTGACTTGCATGTGATGTTGGAGTTGGATTTTGGCTTTGAATTCTAAATGAAAGTTGTTAAGGACTTCTTGCCGTATAACATACTCAAATTTGGGACAAAACACACAAGTATAAGTAGGTGAAATCGTTATTCTTTGGAAAGACTGGATCTGGAAATTTCGGTACTAGGAACAGGGATTTCAACCGTCCATATTTAATTACCTAGGACGAATGTAACTTTTATGTCTTCATGAAATATCTGCCTTTATGTCTTCGCTATCACATAGTCGAATTTCATAATTTCTAAAGGTCATTGGGTGTTTAATCGGAAATTTTTCTAAAACTGTGCAATCGGATGTGTTCGGTCTTGGTAATGTTGCAATGCGTGGTCTATACCATTTTGTATGAGATCCTTTTGGAAAAGTGATCTGCATCGAATATCTTTGTTCATGTCTTGCCTACAACATATTCAAATTTCGTAATTTTTGAAGTTCATTTGCCTATTTAACCAAAAATGTTTCAAAAACTGTGCAAGTTGATCTGTTAGAATAGTAGTGTTGTGATGCATGGTTTATACTGAATTATATTTGCCTTTATGTCTTGGCTATCACATGTTCGAATTTCGTAATTTTTTAAGGTCATTTGGGTATTTACTTAAAATACTTTCTAAAACTGTGCAAGCTGGACTGTTCGAATTTCAAAGGTTGTAATGCATGCACTATTTAGTCTTGTATGAGCCCCATGAATTATATTGTTTTAAGTGATTGAATCTTGCTACACATGTGATGATATTTGGCATTACATATAAAATCAAAAGCTGAAATTGACCTTGTTGCCATCACATCATGTGCCATGTTGATATTGAGACACAAATGTGTGAATATAAATTGAGATGATGACAAGACCGTCGAAGGTGTGAGCCGACGATGCCTCGGGAGTTTCGAGATGCCTGAGATGGGGGGTGCCGGATGCCCGGAGGTGTGTGCCGGTTGTCCTCGGGAGTTTCGAGATGCCCATGATGTGGGGGTGTCGGAAGCCTCGGAGGTGTGTGCCAGGGGGATACCTCGTGATGCGAGTTGGGATACGAGATGCCTAGAATGTGGGGGTGCTAGATGCCCAGATGTGTGTGCCGGAGGTTCCTCGCGATGCCAGGTTGGGTGCGAGCGATAAAATGTGGGATGTGATTATTGGTCCTGGGAAAGAAAAATGTGGTGACCCAATTGAAAGATAAAAAGTTGAAATTGAATCATGCATGGTACGGTGACATGTATGCATAACTGTATGATATGATATGTATGAGTGCATGGTGGTATGTGCACATAGGGCATGGATATGCATGAATGCTTGATGATGAGTGCATGATTGTATTTGCACTTATGGCATGATGGTATATGCATGAATGCTTAATGATGAGTGCATGATGGTGTATGCACATATGGTATGATGACATTTGCATGGCTACAAGGTAAGTTATGCTTGGATGCATGAATGATATGTACTCTACTATGATGTTATGATTGTTCTGTTTGATGCATTGAGTAGTTAATGGATCTTTCACTTGCTGAGTGGTTGTACTCATGCCTTTGAGGGCCAACATTTCAGAGTAGAAAGATGCCTCTCTCTCCGGTCACGCGGGGTACCTTTTACGGCCTTCCATCTGACATGGAGGTCGATTGTATGGAGCTTGATTGTGTCACCATTGCTGGTTTGACGTTCATATAGGTTCGTGTGTTGGTGATGTATGATGTGGGCCTGGCTGGGGGCCCGGTCATCCAGGAGTTCTTGTCGGACCACATCCGCCGTGACGGAGTGATACGGGGGATGTTGCTGCCGCCATCGCCCGATGCACCAGGATGGGGGTGATGGCCCGCGTGAGGAGTGGGAGCTAATGTTTTTTGTGATAGCCGACACTTGTAGAAGGAGGGTTATACGTGATTGATATAGGGGGTCAAGATCTTACTTTTGAGCTGTAGCCAAGTTTAGCTAAAAGTCTTGATTTTTCTTTTTGGTTGTACTGACCTGAGAAGTCCATCATGAAAATATAAATAAAAGTGGCTCGGCTTTACCTTTTCTTTTGGTGCGTAGTTGGTGTGCATTGCATTATGGTTATTCGAGGGAGAAATGATGAGACTTGTTTATGCTTCCGCTAATAACCTGCGCGGGGACCGCTTTTAAAAAAATAAAAATAAATCCCTAGTCAAAGGGTATCAGAGAATGAGTAATTGAGAGAGATCACCTGTGGCGACCTCAGGCGTGTCGGGGGTGCCACAGCATGGTTTAGTGTCAGAGCAAAGGTTTTAGATTGGAGTGATAAGGAGTCTCATTTGGAAATTGAGGAACATGATGACAATGCACACCATAGGATATTATCTGGAATAGTTGGGTAACCTTGAATAACGGGTAATGAATATTCACTTGTAGATCCCTAGTAGTTTATTTTGAGTTGTCTTTAGGTACCAGTAACAAGTATATGTTACTTATATAGTAGTAGTAGTTGCTTTGAATGGAGACAATGAGGCTCAGATTTTCCTGAGGCAATGCTTAGAAATTGCAGAAAAGTTATGGTGCGAGTTGGAAGTACTCATCCATCGAGGGCTAAAGCCTCTATAGCAAGTGCTGAACCCCGAATGGAAGATATCTTGTAGGCATTAGCCAATATAGGAAATCTTATGGAAAGACAAGTGCAGCAACAACCCGGAGTAGAATGCCGTACTCAAGGACTGGTGAAGCAATTTTTGAAATTGAAACCACCTAAGTTCAGTGGAATGGGAAGTCCTGAGGTGGCGGAGCATTGGATTGATGGGATGGAACGAATTTTCCGGTTGTTGGATTGCAATGATGCTGAGAAAATAACTTTGGCAGAGTACCAGCTGGAGGGAAATGCAAAGTTTTGGTTGAGAGCTTCGAGAGACATAATCTTTCCACCAGGTACTGATGTTAATTATGACGAGTTTGTCAGAGCTTACAATAGAAAGCATTTTTCTGACTGTGCTAGAAGTTCTTGTCAATCCTTAGAGGTGCTTTAATTCATGTTTTGAATTGAGATTTTGGCCAAGCCTTTGGTGGGTAATTATTTGATAGGAAAATTCTATTTTTGGCCGTACGATTTATGGGTTGGAATTTATTAAATTAGGTCACAAAGTTTTGTGAATTATAAATTCCAATTAGGTGTTTATATAATTAAGGTTTAAAGTGGATTATTAGGATGAGGGTGGGCTGGAAATTTAAAGACCAAACCAGCCCATAGCCTCACCCCTTTCTCGAGCGGCCCCACGAAGCCCAAGGAGGAAAAGCTGCCCAACCCAAGGCTGGCCCAAGCCCATGAGGGGCTGTTGTCGCACGAAGGTGGGGGGGGGAGTCCGGTTGCATGCCTCCCCCATTTGTCCCATGGTGATGGCCAAGTGTCCTCCATGCAAATGGTAATGATGGCTAATGATGGAGAGGAGGAAAATTAGGGGAAGATGATGGCCGGTTTAAGTGAGAGAGAGGAAGAGAGAGAGGAGGGTTCGTCCGAGAGAGAGAGAGAGAGAGAGAGAGAGAGAGAGAGAGAGAGAGAGGAGAGAAAGAGAAGGAAGAAAGGAAGAAAGGAAGAAGGGAAGGAGGAAGGAGGAAGGGCCGTGCATCACCGTTCGTCGATCGTCCGCTGTGTGTCACCGGCCGTCGCCGCCATTGTGCTCGCTGTTTGGTCAGTCTAGAGGCAAGTGAGATCCTTGATCTACTCTTGCATGTTGTGCCTAGTGTGTGTGTGATTGAATGGTAAAAATTTTGAAGGTTTAGAATGTGAAAAATTGAAGTTATAAGGGTGATGCTCTAGTCTAGTGTACTCTTCTTGAGAAAACAGCTCGACCTTGGATGTTCTAGTGACTTGCATGTGATGTTCGAGTTGGATTTTGGCTTTGACTTCTAAATAAAAGTTGTTAAAGACTTCTTGAAGTATAACATACTCAAATTTGGGACAAAAAAAACAAGTATAAGTAGGTGAAATCGTTATTCTTTGGAAAGACTGGATCCGGAAATTTTGGTACTAGGAACAGGGATTTCAACCGTCCATATTTAATTACCTAGCACGAATCTGACTTTGAAGTCTTCACAAAATATCTCTATTTTTGTCTTGGCTATCACATTTTTGAATTTCATAATTTTTGAAGGTCATTTTGGTATTTAATCGGAAATGTTTCTAAAACTATGTAATCTGATGTGTTCGGACTTTGCAAGTTGCAATACGTGGACTATATCATTTCGTATGAGGTTCTTTTGGGAACGTGTCCTGCATGAAATATCTATCTTCATCTCTGCCTTACAACATATTCAAATTTTGTAATTTTTGAAGCTCATTTGCCTATTTAACCAAAAATGTTTCAAAAACTGTGCAAGTTGAACTGTTAGAATAGTAGTGTTGTGATGCATGGTTTATACCGAACTATATGGAGATCTTTTGGTGTAATGTTATGTATGGAATATCTGCATTTATGTCTTGACTATCACATGTTCGAATTTCGTAATTTTTGAAGGTCATTTAGGTATTTAATTAAAATACTTTCTAAAACTGTGCAAGCTGGACTGTGCGAATTTCAAAGGCTGTAATGCATGGACTATTCTGTTTTGTATGAGCCCCAAGAATTATATTGTTTTAAGTGATTGAATCTTGCTACACATGTGATGATATTTGGCATTACATAAAAAATCAAAAGCTGAAATTGACCTTGTTGCCATCACATCATGTGCCATGTTGATATTGAGACACAAATGTGTGAATATAAATTGAGATGATGACAAGACCGTCAGAGGTGTGAGCCGACGATGCCTCAGGAGTTTCGAGATGCCTGGGATGGGGGGTGCTAGATGCCTAGAGGTGTGTGCTGGATGTCCTCGGGAGTTTCGAGATGCCTGGGATATGGGGCTTGTAGCACCCCAAACCCTTCGGCGGTCGCCACAAGCACCAACGTTACACCTTAATACCCTCTTGTACTTATATTTAGAAGAAGCGTCGTTATTCACAGGCATTTTTTTTTTTTTATAAAAGCGGTCCCTGCGCGACTCATTAGCGGAAGCAAAATAAAGCATCACCATCTATCCCCTTACTAATCCATGATACTAATACACACCACTAATCACCATAATTTTTATAGACAAGCCACGACACTTTATTTACATATATTTTCAAGATGGGACTTCTTTTGGGTCGGTACATCAAAAAGGAAAAGCTAGGACTCTGCCATGTCTAGCCTAAAACCTCAAAAAGAACCCTCGACCCTCTACATCACACGTGCTCAACTCCTATCATATGTGTCAGTTAACTAACTCCCAAAAAAACACAGCCCGTACTAGTCGCACACAGGTCTCACACCTAGTCTGGTGCGTCAGGCGGCGGCGGCGGTAGCATCCCTCCCATCACCCCATCACGGCGAACGTGGATGGAGACAAGCTCCTGGATGACTGGACCCCCAGCCAGGCCTATGTCGTATGTAACAAAACAGTGCACATGTATGTAGGTCAGTCCAGGCACAGAAGGACAGCCGAACTCCTCACACTCTACCTCGACGTCGGACGGTAACCCGTAAAATGCACCCCGCGCGACGGCAGGAAGCGGCATATTGCTAATCTAAAATGCTGGTCCCCAAAAGGGGTGAGTACAACCACTCAGCAGATAAGGAATCCAATAACAACTCAATGCATCATGCAAATCATACATGCATTGCAGGCGTTACTTACCTTGAAGCCATATGCATACTATCATGCACCATCATATCATATATGTCATCATCATCATGGTATCATTACATCATACAAGTCATCATTATCATGACATTATCACATCACACATGTCATCATCATCATGGCATCATTATATCATACATGTCATCATCATCATGACATCATCACATCTCACATGTCATCATGCCATATCATATATCATCATCATTATCATCATCATGCATGTCATCATGCATATCATCATGCATATCATCATGCATATCATCATGCATATCATGCCATGGGTGATCATCATTATCTCACATCACATATCATCATCGTCACCATCATCATCATGCATATCATCATGCATATCATGCCATGGGTAATCATCATTATCTCACATCACATATCATCATCGTCATCATCATCATGCATATCATCATGCATATCATGCCATGGGTGATCGTCATTATCTCACATCACATATCATCATCGTCACCATCATCATCATGCATATCATCATGCATATCATCATGCCATGGTTTAATTTCAACTTTTTGCTTTCAATTTGATCACCACATCACCCATTTCTCAAATCATCAATTTCATCATCCCCTCGGGCAAAGACCTCGAGGCTTCCAAAGATTCAGCCTCCCAAGCCACCGGCATCCAGCCCCCACATTCCGGGCATCTCGCATCCCAACTGGCATCACGAGGCATTCCCTTCGGGTAGAAACCTCCAACAGGGCTTCCGGCATTTACACTCCCTGGTCGGGCATCTCGCATCCCAAATCCTGGCATCGCGAGGCATTCCCTTCGGGCAGAAACCTCCGACAGGGCTTCTGGCCCCCCACATTCCGGGCATCCTGAATCTACCAGGGTAATCTGGCAATGCATCTCTATACATTCCGGGCATCATCCTCCACCACAACCACCTCCTCATTTATCATTATCCATGTTTTACCAATTTTGGTCTTAATTTAACATGGCACATGGCATGACATCAAAAAGTCATACTTGGCATGAAATTCACACATGCATTTTGATTCAATGTCATACACATACCAAGACTTTATCACACATGCATCTCGATTCAATGTCATACATATACCAAGACTTTATCACACATGCAACATAAATTAATTAAATGGAATCTATGGCCAAAATAATCTATTTTATTTATTTATTTATTTATTTATTATTATTTTTTTAATATCTATAAATTCCCAAGATTATAAAAATTCAATAAATCATTAAACAAACCAATAGGATGATAATTACATGCAAAATTCATGGCAAAATTGAATTTTACACAATCTCACAATTTTCACAAAACATCATATGATTCTCGGATGAAACCAGAATGCACGGTTTTCGAATAAATTCAATTAAAATATCCATATGGCCTCCAAAAATTATGAAATTTTACTAAGTTATAGCCAAGACATTTTCGTACAACTTTCATGAAAAACTCCAAGCCAGATTATTTTTAGATTATTTTATACAGTCTCACGAAGCTTCTGGATCCATTACCACATCGTCCAGTGTACACATCTCCGAAATATTGAGATTTCACCTACCTGTTCTCTTTGGTTTTCACTGAAATTTGGATATATTATATATCAAGGTATCCTTTACAAGTTTTATGAAGAGCTCTGGGTCAAATAACCATAATATAGTCATCATTTAGGTCCTTGAAGTCTCGGGTGTCTCGGAATACATCACCAGAATCATTGTCTTCAAGATCTAGTCGATTTACTAGGCTAAACTTGTTCATTTCACTTCAAATTTGAGTATGTTGTAGTTTAATATATCCCCTACAACTTTCATGAAGAAATAGAAGTGAGATTCTCATCACAAACCGACATGCAATCACGAATCCAGCAAGAGGTCAGTAAAAACTCTCCAGATCTGAGATCTCCGTAGGATGAGACTTTAACGCCTCAAATCTCCATCATTTTTCATGAAATATTAGTATGTTATAGTACAAGATGTTAGCTACAACTTTCATGAAGAAATCAAAGCCAAAATCGGACTCTAAACACACATGCAAGCTCAAACAACTTTCTGACTCACATGATCCGAGCAAGAACAGTCATGCGATTCAAGAATAAGCCAACCACACCTCGGTTTTTCTCAATTAAACACCCAAAATTTCGACATGCAAACAACATACAAGCATGCAAGAGAAGCTAGGGGACTCCCACTTGTCTCTAGACCGGTCGGTCGACGGCGTAGGGCGGCGAACACGGCGGCACACGGCGGCTCCTCCTCCTCCTCTCTCTCTCTCGGCCGCTCCTCCTCTCTCTCGAAAGCTCTCTCTCTCTCTCTCTCACTCTCTTGGCCGAATGAGGGAACTGGCCATTCTCTCTCCTCTCTTCCCTTTTATACCCCCTAAAGCTCATCATTAGCAATCATGAGATTGCCTTTCAATTGGCCAATGCATAAGCTCCTCTTTGCCACTTGGCAAAGCTCATGCATGGGCTTGGGCTTGGGCTGGCCACTATTGGGCCTCCCTCTTGGGCTGGTTGACAGCCCCTCCGTGGGCCTCCATTTGGGCTGGCCATTCGGCCCACTAAGCTTAGGCCAATGGGCCTAAGGCCCATCCTAAAAATTGACCTTTTCCTTTTTTTTTTTTTTGAAATTCCTTTCTATAAATATTTTCAAATTTCAATTTTCATCTTGGCCAAAGTCTTGGGACATCTTGTTTATTGAAATTTAATTTAATAAGTACAAGGCCAAGCATAGATTATTATCATAATCTATCAAATTTAAATTCTCACAATCATATGCACAAATCATCTAATTAAAAGACTAATGGCTAAAGCATAAGCCATAGGAAATTTTATCACCTAATTAGAGACTTTAACACACCTTATGGCTTGGCTCTGAATTTTGGGATGCCACAGGGCTGTCGGAAGCCTCGGAGGTGTGTGCCGAGGGGATACCTCGTGATGCGAGTTGGGATATGAGATGCTCGGAATGTGGGGGTGCCGGATGCTCGGAGGTGTGTGCCGGAGGTTCCTCGTCATGCCAGGTTGGGTGTGAGCCATAAAATGTCGGATGCGATTACTGGTCCCAGGAAAGAAAAATGTGATGACCCAATTGAAAGATAAAAAGTTGAAATTGAATCATGCATGGTACGGTGACATGTATGCATGGCTGTATGATATGATATGTATGAGTGCACGGTGGTTTGTGCATATAAGGCATGGATATGCATGAATGCTTGATGATGAGTGCATGGTTGTATTTGCACCGACGGCATGATGGTATATGCATGAATGCTTAATGGTGAGTGCATGATGGTGTATGCACATATGGTATGATGACATATGCATGGCTGCAAGGTAAGTTATGCTTGGATGCATGAATGATATGTACTCTACTATGATGTCATGATTGTTCTGTTTGATGCATTGAGTAGTTAATGGATCTTTTACCTACTGAGTGGTTGTACTCATCCCTTTGGGGACCAACATTTCAGAGTAGAAAAATGCCTCTCTCTCCAGTCATGCGGGGTACCTTTTACGGCCTTCCATCTAACGTGGAGGTCGATTGTATGGAGCTTGATTGTGTCACCATCCCTGGTTTCACGTTCATACAGGTTCGTGTGCTGGTGATGTATGATGTGGACCTGGCTGAGGGCCCGATCATCCAGGAGTTCTTGTCGGTCCACGTCCGCGGTGATGGAGTGATACGAGGATGTTGCCGCTGCCACCGCCCGATGCACCAGGATGGGTGTGATGGCCCGCATGAGGAGTGGGAGCTAACGTTTTTTGTGATAGTCGACACTTGTAGATGGAGGGTTATACATGATCAATATAGGGGGTTGAGATCTCACTTTTGTGTTGTAGCCAAGTTTGGCTATAAGTCTTGGTTTTTCTTTTAGGTTGTACTGACCCGAGAAGTCCATCATCAAAATATAAATAAAAGTGGCTCGGCTTTACCTTTTCTTATGATGCGTAGTTGGTGTGCATTGCATTATGGTTATTGGAGAGAGAAATGATGAGACTTGTTTATGCTTCCACTAATATGCTGCGCTCGGACCGCTTTAAAAAAAATAAAAATAAATCGCTAGTCATAGGGTATTAGAGATCGAGTAATTAGGAGAGATCCCCTGTGGCGACCTCAAGCGTGTCAAGGGTGCCACACTTGGTCCAGAGGGTCGGCCGTGAATATCGATGAAGTTACTGGTACAATAGGAAAGGAATCAATGGTAGGGATTGAAATGGATGATGAGGATGAAAGGGATACCGAATTTGATCCAGTGTTGAAAATGTTTGGAAAAACTGGTTCTACTGGAAATAGAATCTGATCTGTTGGAATGATACGATTAAATTGTTGAGTAACAGGATTACGCTACGATTCCTGATTACCTAAATCTCATAGAAAAGGTTCTAAAATGGATTTGACAACATCATTTGATCTGGCCTCTCCCTTATGACAAGCTAGGATTCCTTAGGCATCATATCTTTTCCCTTTTCCTTCCTTATTCGATCTAGTTCTTTGAGACGATTTCGCATTTCAGCCATATCTGTCTTATCTTGTTTGATAGGAACATCTGTGAGAGCAATAAAGATAGAAGTCTGAGGTGGTGGAGGCAAATGTTTTGCTTGTGCCATGGTCAGAAATGGATTAAGATGATTGAACCTTCCTTCTTCAAGGATCTGGATCTCCCTTTTGAGCTTCTCTATTTCCACCTTAGGACTTTTGAGATGGTGATATCCTAAATGTTGTCCGGATTCCAAGGCATGAAGCCTCTTTTGGAAATCAAAAAGCATTTTCTTGATGGTTTCATCGTACCTTCGAAGATCTTGTTGTACATTCTCAATCTTGGAATCAATTGCTTTGAACGCATTATTATGTACTAAAAGAGTCTCTGATTGCCAATTTAGGACACCTTTAGCAACATGAGTCCTTTTCTGTCTTTCATGCTCATCCACATCAGTGGGGGCACTTATCTTAGGAACATGCCAATATCTACCTTGTGGATCAATAAATTCTTTTGGAGCAGGAAACAAGAGGTTGGAACCTTCTTGGACTAAAGGGGAAAAGTCTGTCTCATGGAACATGGCGATGGAAGAACTCGGTGGTGCTTTTGTTGGAGCCTCAAGTGGGTAGGAATGCTTCTTTGCCCATTTTAGGATTGGCTTATAGAACGGTGAAAGAGCTGGTTTTTTCTAAGGCAGAGATGGAGGTGGAGATGATAGTAGAGTTGGTGAGACGGAGGGAGAAGCAGTGAACTCTGTCGATGGAGTTGGTGCATAAGATACCATAAACTGAAATTTGTTGCACTCTCCAAGAGTATCAATGGAGGGATCTCCGTTTAGGTACTTTTGGTACATAGGATCTTTTGGCTTCTTGTGTTTCTGTCAAGGTATTGTATTTGTATCTACCTTGTCGGGAGAGTTTATGTAGTAGGAGCATTGACAAAAAGGATCCCAAAAACAATGGCCATACTTGTCTTTATAGTAATGGACAAGGTGTCCATCACTTTTGAAGTATCGAACAAGCTCTTTTGGATCTAGCTCGGAAATTGACTCAGGAACACATGGTTCAATAATGAAGAGGGTCTGGAAAATAGAAGGATTTCTTCTTTTTCCTGGCCAAATTTGATGGAAATAGTACCATCTTTCTTTTTGACAAACTCAGAATCCGATGATTAGAAAGGCTTGTTATTCTAATGCAACTTTTCATAGTTGGTGATCCATGTCTCTATAAGGAGCTTGGCCAATTTCTCCTTCGGGATTTACCTAGGAACATGGATGCAGGATGTTTGGTCATTTTGCATGGAAATGAAAAAAGCATCTTCATTTCCATTGTGGAAATTTAAGTCGAGCATGGTTTTGCACTCGATAAACCATTTGGTAGTGCAAAGTTGCAGCAATAGAATCAGCAATCTAAGGTGCTCTAGTGAGCTAGACTTGGACTTTCAGAAAAGAAAGTAGCTAAGGGTCTGAAAAGGCTATATTGAAATTTGGATACAAAGTCACAAAGACTGTTCTAACATTCAAAGTAGTTTGGACAGTGCCAATACAAGCATGCTGGTACTCTAAGAATCTAGTATCCAGTAACGCTATTCTTGCCACAACGGGCAAACCCTTGCAACCATAAAAAGTAAGAGCAAGATTAATAGCTCCATAATAGACATGAGAATATCCTTGTTGAATCCATTTCCTAGGAAATTCTAGAGGAATCTGGAGAGTAACAAAGTACTCCTTTTCAGTAGCAGGAATGGGCTGTTGATTGAACTTGGAGGACTAGACGTACTCCTTGACTTACTTTGGAATTTGGCGAATAAGTTGGCAAATGGAAAGAATTGGAGAAAATGATGAGGTGGGTTTAGCAAAAGAAGAATAGGGGTTTATCAGGGGAAGTTGAG
The DNA here is from genome assembly GCA_017140325.1 of Eucalyptus leucophloia subsp. euroa. Classification (NCBI taxonomy): domain Eukaryota; kingdom Viridiplantae; phylum Streptophyta; class Magnoliopsida; order Myrtales; family Myrtaceae; genus Eucalyptus; species Eucalyptus leucophloia. The sequence continues at coordinate 34,586,845 of CM029470.1, forward strand.
TTTCAAAGATCTTGGTTTCATCACTCAAAGAGACTTCATAAAGATAGTCTATCTTAGAAGCATTAGAGTCACAAAAATTTGAAGGAGTTGAAGAAGATGGAGATGCAACGAGAGAAATAGGTGCTTGTAGTATTTCTGGATCTGTCATGATGTGAAGAGATCTTCTCAGCACTGGATTCACCTACTGAGCGCATGGAACATACATATTATAAACGAAACCATGGCTTTGATACCATTGAATGGACCTAGACTTAGAACCAGGGAGGACGGAGTCAGTTTCCTGCAAGTACTAATTGACAAAAACTAGGCCACTCGCACGTCTCTAAGTTCAAATCCATAAACCTAACTAAACGAGTTCGGAAAATTTCCAAATTTGAATATATTGTAAAGGACAAATAAACGAACATTTTTCATGAAGACACCTTAACCCGATCTTTTTAGATTCAGCCCAGTAAATCACTCAATCCAACACAGAAACTGTGTCCATTTCTAAAAAGTCTATTTTCCGAAATCAGTCTGGTTTGAGATCCAAAACTTGTCCATTTGATCTGAAAGATCAAACTAAAATATGGACAACCCGAAGCCCTTGGGTGTATTTCCTTCCTAATAGAGGTTTAGAGAGTGAACTTGCTGAGATAATGTCTCACCTCATCGGGGGCTTAACTTTTCAGGTCCTTCAATGGAGGACCCGAAGCCCCAGAGTTTCCTGAAGTGGAGTCCGAAGGATCGGTGTTTTTGTCAGACTAGTGCATTGTAGGACAATGTCTTTTTGAGAGCCAATCTTTTGTAGACTTTTGTACCTAAACCTAGTGTGTTTATAAAATGGGGTGTTTTGGAGTATTTGTGTCCTGCTTTGTTATCCCATGTTGAGTGTTTTATGGGGTTTGTTTATTATACACTTCCGCATGTGCATTAAAATGAATGAGTCGGCAATGCCACTTGGGGACGTCGCATTTGTATCGATCACCAAGGGATGGGCAAGCTGTCACGCCCTGAACCTTGAGCATGTGCCCATCCCTCGGTGGTGGATACAAATGTGACGTTCCCAGGACGCGTCGCCAACTTATTCGTTTTAATGCGCATGTGGAAGCGAATAAACAAATCTCTAGACAACACTCAACATGGGATAGTAATAGTAGGATAACAATTTAAAACCAAACATGCTTTTATAAAAACACACCACGTTTAATTACAAAGTGAGTCCAACAATAGGGGTATAGCTCAAAAAGAAGTGCCATGAGATCATTAGGCACTAGGCTCCTCATCCATGACCACCGGGGGCTCCGAGTCTTCACGACACCATTGAGGTGTCTAGGTCCATCGGATATGCTGCCTCCCACTCCTTAGTCCCAACAGGAGGTCCGTCAAAACCTCACAAGGGAACCTCCCGACCCCTCTGTTGGAAGCCAATGAACCATGCCTTGAATCGACGAGGAACCAACTCAGGTAGTCCCTCATCGACCCAAACCACAGACTCAACCAACTTCTGAGTCAGGGTGGTCCCAAGAATAGGGATGTAGGTAAACTCAAAATCCATCGTCTGCGGGACCCTGTATCGCATGTGACACTCCTCCATCTAGGGACTTGTAAAGAGTTAAGCCTACGATGGGGTGAGACAATATATCAGCCCCTAAACCCCTTTTAGGAAGGAAATACACATAAGAGTGGCCTAGCCACACAATACAAAAGACTTACCTCGCCTCAATTCCTTTATGCACATTAGTACAATTCATATCTCATATAACTGTAGTAATATCACTCAACAATTGGAACGCATCACACTTGTGACGTCCCAGTAGCATGACGTACTAAGAGCAAGCGGAAATTATATGGATTATCATCATACAAGACTTATTGATTTCAAATGTCGGACTACAGCGTCCACCTTTAAAGGTTAGCATGTATAACATGGATATTTAAAGATCTAAACTTTATATCACAAGGTTATCCTACAATAGTCCTGTCAACTAATATTAGACAATCCAATTATGATCATAGATAAAGATCATGAAAAGCTTCATTACTTTCCTATTAAAAACATTCGGGCTTACAAAAATCAACCGGGATTACTTACAAGTTTTTAAACCTATATACAACATACTTACAAGTTCAAAAACAAAGGTGTAAGTAAATAGCCAGGGAAAAGGATGAGGGGATTCCTAACTCCACTATCCCACACTACCCACGTCCATCAAAAAAACAAAAGATGTCTCCTCTAGCTTCTACATGATCCGAGTGCCTAAGCACCTCCCGTCCCAGCTCCAGGTCCTCCAGCACCAAAATGAAGGGGGCCAAACAACTCTCCTCCGTGGTTTATGAACCACGCAACAAACCTCATTGGAATCATATCTACTCTGCCGTCGTCCATCCACAGCATGGCCTCATACTTGGTATAGGTAAGCTTGATATCAAGATCGTACACATCATGGAAAGAAACATCAATACTCGTTATCACCCCGTAATGAGCAATTGGTGGCACATCCATACTAATGATTTGGAAAAAAAAAATAAGGAATGAGCAATGCCCTGTAAAGAAATAATAAGACCCTAACCTAGACAATCCACAACTGCTAAAGAGGACAAGAGAACATAACGAAATAGCTTAAGATACTAAGACATGATTCTCACATGTATAACTAGATGAATACTAAAACGTCACATGAATGATCACTCCATACCAAACATGCTACATGCACCTGTATACATCATGGTCTTAATCTGTACTAAGATGAAATGCAACAATAGCAGGCCAAAACTCACATGCCAAGTGGAATTTATAATTTAGTGTGTATATCAAGTCCACCATCGATTAGTTTATCCATCGGAATGCAGCCGGCCTAATCGAGTCACTTTCGGAATCCCACATCCAGACTTCCACAATATTGCTATCTTGGGCATCTCACTCCGAGGCATCCCAGTATCGTACAACCAAGGCATCCCAAGATCACTCAACATGGGGCATCCCACTCCGAGGCATCCCTAATCACACACAAGGGCATCTCACTCCAAGGCATCCCGGTGTCGTGTTCAACCGAGGCATCCAAGAACACATAGCATGGGCATCCCACTCCCTAGGGCATCACCGGCATTTCAGTACCGATGGAAATCTCTTACTCAATTAATGCACACATTCCACACATCACACATTTGATTAATATCACATCACAACATGCTCATGACCTCAAGAGTTCACAATTACCTCAAGCAGGACTCATGCTCTCACACAATACTTCACTAATGTCGCACTCATTGCACACATGCCACAATTGGTGATTATACAATGACCACACTTCAAATGATGGAAGAGGCATGCTTATGCACAAAATAACCACTATCATGAGACTATTAGACTCCATATATGCCATGAAAGTCAGGTAAAAGGGACACATAACCATTCCACATTCTCGGATCAAGGCAGATATAAGATAATATGGGCAGTTTCAAACACAGAAGCAAAAGGTACATCAAATCTTATCAGAATGTTACAAAATTTTAGTATGTTATAGAAGAGGAATATATTAACATTTTCTATGAAGAAACCTAAGTCTATATCTCGATGTATTAAGAGCAGTAATTAGCTGTCTTCTTTCTTAAAATTCTGCAGCAACTTTCAGATTTAGTACCTACAGAAGAAAGATCATTAAACTACCTGAACCTTGACCATTTGTCCTAAAATTTTAATATGTTTTTCCTAAAGATGTCTCCTATAACTTTCATGAAGGGTTTAAGGTCCAATTCTATCTAGAAATTTACAGAAAATTCGTAGAAATACCTAAGGTTTTACCGTCTTCCGCAGAACAGCTTACTGTTTCGAAGAGAAATGCTCTTGCCAATACATTCTTGCATGAATCACACTATAACTAAAGGCAGAAACCTAAAATAGTTAGTGATTTCTTAATTAAACTTGTTCCTTCCTTTAACTACATCTTTAAAATCCAAGGCGACACATAACTAAGGGTTTTCCATCTCTACTGTTCCAAAGTAGAAGGTTTTGAACCATTTTACTCATCTACAGCTCAACTAAACCATTTAGTTCCTCTACCATTTCTCTTTTAGTATCCAGACACTTCTCTAACAGCATCTAAGAGTAACCATAGTAGCTCTTTGCCTACGCACAGCCATCCACAGCTCGATTCAAGACAAGTACTCGCATCTTGACTCATCTACAGCAACATGCAACACCTTTCTTCACTTGACAGCTACCTTTCCACTTACTCGACCAACTCAAATTGCTCACACTTAATTTTTAAACTATCCAAAGCTTTAACATGACATGCAAGAATTCACAGCTTCAATCTAGAGCTCATCTAGCCGATTTCAACACAAAATAATGTCATCACACATAATCCTCCACCATTCAGCTAGTTCCGTGAGTTCCCTCGACAAAACAATGGATAACTCTAGCTTAGGAAGTTATCATTTCCTTACTAGTTGCTTGGCTTTGTTGGTGACTCAAAGCTCTCCAAGAATCTGCTCCTAAACTCATGCAAGAAGAAGCAAGAATCACAGGAGCTGCTGCTGCTGGTTCGTTTCTGTTCGAACCGAGAAAGAGAGAAGAAAAGAGAGGGTTTCGATTCTGATTTTTTTTTTTTTTTGTCTTTTGGAGAGACAGAGAGAGAGGAAAATGACGTGAACTTTGAGGAAAATGAGGCTATAGGTCTAATCCCCAGGAGAGTAATCATTAATAAGCTTAATGATTATGTTTCTTTTGCAACTTCAGTTTTGAGAAAGAAGAAAACCGAGGGAGAAAAGAGAGAGAGAGAGAGATATCGTGGCCTTCATGCACGCTTCACTCTTTCATGGTCGATCCCTGGTATTCAATAACGATTAACTTTTAATCTATGTCATTAGTCAGTTTATTAGTTTCTAATGTCTTTCACTTAGTTTCATTCTGAATCCACCAAATTTTGATTCCCTTGTAATTATACAAATCTATGAGTTTGCACGAATGTGTTAACATCTCAACACTAATCTACGAAGAATTTATCGCGAGAATTACTAAAGTTAGTTGTCGTCAATAGCGTTACAATCACTTATAAGTTTTTAATAAAATTCCTGACTAAATTCTCATAACGGCAATCTATAAACTTAATCGGAAATGAAAACACTCAGGCCTAAATATCCATCTCTGGCCCGCTAGGCTCATTCTATGACAATCACAGCCCATTAGACTTGATTTACCATTCTAACGAATCCGACTGTGGCACCCCCTGAACGGCCCCTTGTGGCATCCCAAAATTCAAAGCCAAGCCATAAGGTGTGTTAAAGTCTTTAATTAGGTGATAAAAATTTCCCTTGGCTTATGCTCTAGCCATTAGTCTTTTTATTGAGATGATTTGTGCATGTGATTGTGAAAATTTAAATATTGATAGATTAATAATTTATTCTTGGCCATGTACTTTATAAATTAAATTTCAATAGACAAGATGTCCCATGACTTTGGCCAAGATGAAAATTAAAATTTGAAAATATTTATAGAAGAATTTCAAAAAAGAAAAAAGGAAAAAGAGGGTCAAAATTCGATTGGGGCTTAAGCCCAAGAGCGGAACTTTAATGGGCCAAGTTGGCCGGCCCATTGAAGCCCACAAGTGAGCTGTCGACCAGCCCAAGAGGAGGTGCAAGAAGTGGCCGGATGGCCCAAGCCCAAGAAGCCCAAACCCAATTCAAAATTCAATATGACAAGTGGCAAGGGGGAAGGCCATGCATTGGTTGGTTTGTAGGCAAAACAATCATTACTAATCATGAGAGTTTAGGGGTATAAGAAGGGAAGAGAGAGAAGGGTGGCCAGCCATTTGCTCGCCCAAGGAGAGAGAGAGAGAGAGAGAGAGAGAGAGAGAGAGAGTTGTGCGAGAGAGAGAGATCATGCGAGAGGAAGGAGCGGCCGAGAGAGAAAGGAGGAGGGAACCGCCGTCCATCCGCCATGTGCCGCCGTGTTCGCCGCCTTACGCCGTCGACCGACCAGTCTAGAGGTAAGTGGGAGTCCTCTAACTTCTCTTGCATGCTTGTATGCTGTTTGCATGTTAGATTTTTGGTGTTTTAAGTGAGAAAAACCGAGGTATGGTTGGCTTGTTCTTAAGTTGCGTGATTGTTCTTGCTCGGATTGTGTGAGTCAGTAACTGTTTGAGCTTGCATGTGTGTTTTGAGTCCGATTTTGGCTTCGATGTCTTCATGAGAGTTGTAGCTAACATCTTGTACTACAACATACTAAAATTTTGTGAAAAATGATGGATATTTGAGGGGTTAAAGTCTCATCTAACGGAGACCTCAGATCTGGAGAGTCTTTACTGACCTTTTGCTGGATTCATGGTTGCATGTTGGTTTTTCTTGAGAATCTCACCTCTATTTCTTCATGAAAGTTGTAGGGAACATCTCAAACTACAACATAATCAAATTTGAAGTGAAATGAACAAGTAAATCTTGGTAAATCGACTAGATCTTGAAGACGATGATTCTGGTGATGTATTCCGAGACACCCGAGACTTAAAGGACTAAAATGAGGGCTATACTCTGGTTATTTGACTTGGATCTCTTCATGAAACTTGTAAAGGACATCTTGGCACATAACATATCCAAATTTCAGAGAAAACGAAATAGAATAGGTAGGTGAAATCTCAATATTTCGGAGATGGAGGCACTGGATGATGCGGTAATGGGTCCAGAAGTTTCGTGAGGTTGAATAAAATAATATATAAGGAATCTGGCTTGGAGTTCTTTATGAAATTTGTACGAAAATGTCTTGGTTATAATCCAGTAAAATTTTATAATTTTTAGAGGCCATATGGATATTTTAATTGAATTTATTCGAAAACCGCGCATTCTGGTTTCATCCGAGAAGCATAGGATGTTTTGTGATTTTGAAAAAAAATTCAATTTGGCCATGAATTTTGCAAGTAATTATCATCCTATGAGTTTTTTAACAATTTCTTGAATTTTGATAATTTTGGGAATTTATAGTTATTTAAAAATAAATAAATAAAATTATAAATAAATAAATGAATAAATAAATAAAAGGAAATTATTTTATTGGCCGTAAATTCCATTTAAGTAACTCATGTTGCATGTGTGATAAAGCCTTGGTATGTGTATGATATTTAGTTGAGATGTATATGTGATAAAGTCTTGGTAAGTATGTGACATTGAATTAAGATTATATGTGATAAAGTCTTGGTAAGTATGTGACATTGAACTGAGATTATATGTGATAAAATCTTGGTAAGTATGTGACATTGAATTGAGATTATATGTGATAAAGTCTTGGTAAGTATATGACATTGAATTGAGATGCATATGTGATGAAGTCTTGGCATATGTATGGCATTGAATCAATGCATGTGTGAATATCATGCCTAGTATGATTTGTTTGATATCATGCCATGTGCCATGTTAAAATGAGATTAAAATACTGGTAAACATGGATGATGGTAAATGAGGAGATGGTTGTGATGGCGGATGATGCCCGGAATGTATAGAGATACATTGCTGGAATTCCCTGGGAGATTCAGGATGCCCGGAACGTGGGGGTGCCGGAAGCCCTGTCGAAGGTCTTTGCCCAAAGGGAAATGCCTCGCGATGCCAGGATTGGGGTGCGGGATGCCCGGCCAGGGAGTGTAAATGCCAGAAGCCCTGTCGGAGGTTTCTGCCCGAAGGGAATGCCTCGTGCTGCTAGTTGAGATGCGAGATGCCCGAAATGTGGGGGGCCGGATGCCCGGTGGCCTGGGAGGCTGAATGCCGGGAGCCTTGGAGATCTTTGCCCAAGGGGATGATGAAATTGATGATTTGAGAAATGGGTGATGTGGTGATCAATTGAAAGCAAAAAGTGGAAATTAAACCATAATATGATATGCATGATGATATGCATGATGATGATGATGATATGTGATGTGAAATAATGATGATCACCCATGATATGATATGCATGATGATATGCATGATGATGATAATGATATGTGATGTGAAATAACGATGATCACCCATGATATGATATGCATGATGATATGCAAGATGATGATGATGACGATATGCATGATGATATGCATCATGATCATGATATGATATGCATGATGATATGCATGATGATGATGATGATGATGATGATGATGATGATGATGATGATGATGATATGATATGCATGATGATATGCATGGTGATGATAATGATGATGATATATGATATGACACGTGTAATGTGATGATGTCATGATGATGATGTCATGTGTGATGAAATGATGCCATGATGATGATGACATGTGTAATGAAATGATGTCATGATGATGATGACATGTATGATATGATGATGATACACATGTATGTGTTATAAATTGATATGATGATGCATGGTAGTATGCGCATGGCTTCAAGGTAAGTAACGCCTGCAATGCATGTATGATTTGCCTGATGCATTGAGTTGTTATTGGATTTTCCTATCTGCTGAGTGGTTGTACTCAGCCCTTTTAAGGATAACATTTCAGATTAGCAGTATGCCGCTTCCTGTCGTCACGCGGGGTACATTTTACAGGATACCGTCCGATGTAGAGGTCGAGTGTGCTGAGATAAACTGTCCCTCTATTCCCGGACTGACTTTTATTCGAGTACGCTGTCTAGTGATGTACGACGTGGGCCTAGCTAGGGGCCCTGTCATTCAGGAGTTTATATCCGTACATGTTTGTCGGGATGGAGCGATGCGAGGGATGTTGCCACCGCCACCACCTGATGCATCGGGTTGGGTATGAGACCGTGCACGACGAGTAGGAGCTGGATCCTTTTTGGGAGTTAGTTAGCCGGCACATACAATGGGAGGTCGTACGCATGTGATGTAGAGGGTCGAGAATCTTTTTGAGGTTTTAAGCTGGACATGGCAGAGTCCTAGCTTTTCCTTGTTATGTATCGACCCGAAAAGAAGTCCCATCCTGAAAGAATATGTAAATAAAGTGTCGTTGCTTGTTTATAAAATCCTGATGTTTAGTGGTGTGTATTTGTATCATGGTTGGTAGGGGGAGAGATGGTGATGTTTTATTTTGCTTCCGCTAATGAGTCGCGCTGGGACCGTTTTGTTTAAAAAAAAATGTGTCTATGAATTTTGACGCATCTTCTAAGGAGAAAGGTAATAAGGAGTAACATTGGCGTTGGTGACAACCTGTGAAGGGTTCGGGGTGTCACACCCCTGATCCATTGGGGTCGCCACAGATACCTCTCACCTTTGCTTTCTCTTAACCAGATAATCCATTACTCTGATGCCATAGAAATTTAACAAATCCATGAATCATGGGGGTTTATATTCTTTCTATAGGTCCCTCCGCAGTTCATATAGCGAAAGTAGATCCAACATCTCCTTATTCCATATTCAGAAACAATGCACACCAACTAAACATTTTATAAGTTAAAACCGAACACTTTTATCTACATAATTAGATGGGCATCATGGGTCAGTACATCAAAATGCCAAGATCTTTCTAAACTCGGCTATTTTCAAAAAGTACTCAACTCTATAACAATCATGTACATAGGCCCATCAGTCAATGTTGACGGTCCAAAAATGCTTCATTTGCTAACCATCACTCTCGGTCACACCCAGTCCGATCCACCAGCTGGCGGCAGTGGCAACGACCCCAGCATACTCCCATCACAGCGGACGAACACAGTCACAAACTCTAGAATCACTAGGCCGGTGGGAGAATCGACGTCATACATGATCAATACCCACACCTGAACAAAAACCAACCCTCATAACTTAGGAAAATGGTGCTCCGTACACTCACACTCAAGGTCAACAGATATACCATAGAATGTGTTGAGGGTGACTGGTAGCAGAGGCATATCTTCTAGTCTGAAATGTTAGTCCCCAAATAAGGTGAGTACAACCACTCAACATCTAAAGATCCATTAAACTATACTATGCAATCCATCATGATCCAGTTTTATGCAAGATAGACAAGACAGGTCATCAAGGAATTAGTATGCGTCTAAACCTTATAGCTCTTTAATGCAATGACTAGTGCAATTCCAACAAATAAGATGCATCATGCTCAGTCACGCAAGTCCCGATCATATGACCAAACTATTATGACATGTCCCATTCCATGCCATACAATTTAGTCCCATAACTAGACCACACTCGCACTTAATATAATCATCATTTTTAACATTCAAAAGGTTTTATCCCCCTAGAGGGCCAGTGTTTGCGTCCTTCTGGGATTTCACACCCAACCTAGCATCGCGAAAGCCTTTGGCATCTGGCAACAGGGCCACCGGGCATCCAGAGCATGTTGCATTACCTCCGGGCATCTCGCACCCCACTTGGCGTCACAAGGAATCACTGGGGCGCCATAGACATGGTTACCGCTACCCTCCGGATTTACGTACCGACCTACTACCGGGCATCCTAATGCTCCTAAGGTAAACCTTTGGACATGTATTCATAATACAACTAGGTATCCAAAGGGCATCGACTCATTCGAACCTCCAGGTATCCTGACTCCCGGGGCATCGTTGACCCGAGGGTCCAATGGTAACAATTAACATCTTAATTTCCAAAAACACTTTTCAATGCAATGACAAGATGTCCCATCAGTCTTCATCAAATCTCAATATTGCATGATATGCTAAATGCCAATATCATCATGTCAAAAAACAACTCAAGATGCATTCACCTTTGGGACAAATTGAGCAAATTCGGAACAAAACAGCTCAAACATCACAATGCACAATTTTAGTAACAATTTCAGAATAACCCTTAAATGAACTTAGAAAATTCTGAAATTTTCATATGTTATAAACAAGGCCTAAAGGAAAAAGTTTCATGCATAACACTATGCCAAAATAGTTATTTATGAATTGCAACAGGTCGCATAACTCAGCCCATAATTCATTCCAGATTTTACACTTCAACAGTGACGTGCCGAACATTGAAATAGCCTTATACCACTATATATGAATTTCGAAAAATCTAACTAAAATATATGTTATAGTTTAGACAATTCCCTACAGTTTTCATGAAGTAATCAAGACCAAAATCATACTAGAGATTTCTCAATTTCACAATCCATTTCTACTCTACCTATCCAAAATCCAGCATCCAACATCCACAATCCAAACATCTCCAAGTCTATTGCATTACAGTAGACAACAACAGCACAACATAATATAGGTTAATTGACTTTCACTTGCCTCGAGTCCTTTGGTTCAACAACTAGGGGTTCAGTTCGACGATGCGGCTCGACGGCGGCGAAGACAAGCGGCATGTAGGGCGGCAACTCGAGCATGGCAGAAGGCGGTCTTTCTCTTCCTTCCTCACGGCTCACACTCACGCACCCGCTTCTCTTGCTCAAACTCTCTCTTTGTTCACAGTTCTGCTCACCAGAACTCTCTCTCTCACTCTTTGGAATTTCTATTCGGTTCTTCTCTCTCCTCCCCTTAAGTTCGTACCCTTTTGTTTCTTTGGTTTGTTGACCTTAAGAGTCAAATGCATGGGAGTCTTTGGTGGCAACCAAGGCTGAAGATAGCTGGTGGAGGCGTGGCTCTCCCTTGCTCGGTTCTTCTCCATGCGCTAGCCACCGAATGAGAAGCAACGTGGCTATTGTTGGCCATGCTTTGGTCAATAATCTCAAAACTCATTGACTCCATTTGCCGACCGAATGAAGGGGAAGCTTGGCAGCTTGGGCCAACAATGCGTGGCCACATGGTCTCTGTGCATGGCCCAATTTCTCCAAATATTAATCCTTAATCACCACAATTCTCCCCTCCTTAGAGAATTTCATCCTCGAAATTGGACATCACTCAATTCTCTATAAATAGATGAGGATACCTTTCCCTCATTTCTTTCTCACTTTCCCACGTGGCCTCCTCCACATTGTGATGTCGCCATAATACCTTAACTAGTGGGATTTTCTTTATGTGAAGGACTTGTTCCTTTCGATCTAGTACTTGTATTGGCTCTTCCAGGTACCTCATTTTCTCATCCACTTTGATTGCTTCATGATCGAGTATATGTCCAGGGTCAGGCTGATACCTTCTCAGCATCGATACATGGAACACATCGTGCAAATTTTGCAACTTAGGGGGTAATGCTAACCGATAAGTTACGTCTCTTATTCTTTCCAGTATCTCAAAAGGTCAAACAAATATGGGGCTCAACTTGCCTTTCTTTCCAAACCATGATATTCCCTTCATCAAAGATATTTTAAGGAATACGTGGTCTCCTACATTAAATTCCAATGGTCTTCTATGCCTATCTGCGTAGTCTTTATGTCGGCTTTGGGCTATTTTAAGTCTTTTCCTGATGATCTCTACAGCCACTGTAGAAATTTGCACCAACTTAGGTCCTGTCAACTTCCTTTCACCTACTTCATTCCAACATACAGGGGTCCTACATCTTCTTCCATACAATGCTTCATAGGGAGCCATGCCTATGCTTTTCTGAAAACTATTGTTATGGGCGAATTCTATCAAGTTTAACTTTTCATCCCAACTTCCTTTAAAATCAAGGACACAAGCTCTGAACATATCTTCTAGTGTCTCAATCACTCTTTTTGTCTGTCCATCCGTTTGTGGATGAAAAGCAATACTAAATTAAAGCTTAGTCCCTAATGTGGTTTGAAGACTTCACCAAAAATTTGAAGTAAATCTTGAATGTCGATCAAAAGTGATAGTCACAGGTACACCATGTAAGCGTACTACCTGGCTTACATATGTCTCGGCATATTTATCCATCGGATAGTCTATGTAGACTGTTAGGAAATGGGTGGACTTAGTCAGACAATCCACTATTACCCAGAAAGAGTCGTGACCACTTGATGTCCTTGGTAATCCTTGCACAAAATCCATCATCACATGATCCCATTTCCACTTTGGTATATCCAATGGTCTCAATAGTCCTGCGGGTTTGCGATGTTCCGCTTTCACTTGCTAGCACGTTAAACATTGAGAGACATGCTTAGCTATATCTGTTTTCATGTCATTCCACCAATACTGCTGGCATAAATTTCTGTACATCTTTGTACTACTTGGATGAATACTATAGTTACTCCTATGCACTTCCGACAAGATTTCTCCTTTTTACTTCTTCATTGTTAGGAACACAAAGCTGTCCTTGGCATCTTACCACTCCATCTTCAATGATTTGAAATTTTGGTCTTTTTCCTAAAGACACAGCGTTTCGCACTTTCACAATTTTCAGGTCTGATTCTTGCAAAATTCTAATCTTCTGGATAATTTATGGTTCAATCCTCAACGCAATAAGCATACCAATAAGGTGATCTATTTCCAATTTAAACTCTAAATCTACTACTAACTTTAGCAGGTTCCATTCTGTCATTCTCATACTAGCCATATCCATAGCCAACTTACGATTAAGAGCGTCTGCCACCTTATCGCCTTTCTTGGATGGTACCGTATTTCACAATCATAATCCTTTAACAACTCCATCCACCTTCTTTGTCTCATGTTCATTTCCTTTTGTGAAAATAAATATTTCAAACTCTTATGATCTTTATAGATTTCAAATTTCTCTCCATATAGATAATGCCTCCATATTTTCAAACCAAAATTATAGCTGCCAACTCTAAGTCATGGGTTGGGTAATTCAATTCATGGGGTTTCAACTGTCTAGATGCATAGGCTATGACCTTACCGTATTGCATCAGAACACATCCCAGTCCTTTGTGAGACGCATCACTATATACTGTGAATTCGTCAAATCTAGATGGTATAGTTAAAATGGGAGCTGTAGTCAATTTCCTTTTAAGTTCATGAAAGCTCCTTTCACACTCTCCATCCCATTCAAATCTTACATTTTTCCTAGTCAATTTCATCAAAGGGCCTGCAAGTTGCGAGAATCCTTCAATAAACCTTTTGTAATAGCCTGCTAGTCCCAAGAAACTCTGTATTTTAGTCGGCGTTGTCAGTCTCGGCCAATTTACTACCATCTCAACTTTTGTTGGGTCTACTGCAATTCCTTCTCCTAACACCACTTGTCCCAGAAATATTATCTAGTCTAGCCAAAATCCACCCTTATGGAATTTGGCATATAACTTATGATCTCTAAGGGTTTGCAACACTATCTCCAGGTGTTGCTCATGCTCTTCAGGTCCTTTAGAATATATCAAGATATCATCAATGAAGACAATCACAAATTGATCCAAATAAGTTTTAAATATCCTATTCATCAGATCCATGAACGTAGCCGAGGTCTTTGTCAATCCAAATGGCATAACTAGGAACTCATAATGTCCATAGCGAGTCCTAAATGCAGTCTTAGGAATGTATTCTTTCTTAATCCTTAGCTAATGGTATCTTGAGCTCAAGTCAATCTTAGAAAAGACTGAACTTCCTTGCAGTTGGTCAAATAGGTCATCAATTCTAGGCAAGGGATACTTATTCTTAATAGTCACCTGATTCAGTTGCCCATAGTCGATACATAAATGCATTGACGCATCCTTCTTTTTCACAAATAATACCAATGTACCCCAAGGAGAAGCACTTGGCCTAATAAATCCTTTATCCAGCAACTCTTATAGTTGCACCTTCAATTCTTTCAATTCCATTAAGGCCATCCTATACGGGGCTTTAGATATCAGTCCTGTTCCAGACATTAGTTTAATCTCGAACTCAACTTCTCGTTCCAGTGGTAATCCTGGCAGTTTCTCAGGAAATACATCCTGAAATTCCCTAACCATTTGAATTTCATCAAGCTTAGCCTCTTCCTTAATATAATCCTTAACTATTGCCATATATCCTTGACATCCTTCATTAAGTAGTGCACGAGCTTCTATCACTGAAATAAATGCTATAGAGGGATTTGTCTGACCTCTGAAAATTTCAAAACTAGATCGGTCAGGTAAAACAAACTGGATCACTTTCCTATAGCAATCAATCTTAGCTTGATACTTATGGAGCCGGTCCATTCTGATGAGAACATCAAAGTCATACATAGTCATCACGACTAGGTCTATTTCCATATCCTGTCCCTCTATAGTTATCTTACATTTTTCACATACCAACGTAGACAATACCACATTCTTTAATGGCGTGGAAGCACAAAGAGGAGTCTCAAGAGATGTAGCTTCTATCTTACTCAACTATCTATACCTTTCAGACATAAAAGAATGCATAGCACCCGTATCAAACAACGCATATGCCCTTTTACCATTTATAAAAATCGTACCTGAGATGGCATTTTGGGAAGCTTCTGCTTCCTCTTGGGTGACCGCACACACTCTTCCTTGCGCTGGAGGCCTTTTTTTGATACCTTTGTAGATTTGATCCAGTAGTACGTTGTTGCACCTGTCGCACTGAACTGACATTCTGTTGCAACCTCTCTTGTCCACAATCTCTTCTAAAATGTCCTTTTTGCCCACAACCATAACATATTGGTGGCCTATTACAAAATTCGAGCCCATGTTGTCCACCACACCTCTGGCAAATATTTCCCTGATAGGGTACTCTCACTAGAGTCGGGCCACTTCTCGCTCTTCCAAAATTCCCATAATTACTCTTCTTCTTAGATTCCTAGGGTTGTCCTTGACTAGGATAAGGTCTCTTACCTTGTTGAACATCTTTAAAGGTCGATTTGCCTTCCAAATTCTGATTGTTCCCTCATCAATTCCTGTTCCACCAACTGTGCCCTTTCATAAATTTCATTATAATCCCTTATATTCAAAGGCATTAGTTGTTTCATAATATTAGTCCTCAGTCCTTTCAGAAATCTCTTAGCCTTTTCCTCTCGATCCTCAATCAACTTGGGAGCATACCTAGACAAATCAGAAAATTTTGCTTCGTACTAGTCCATCGTCAGCTCCCATTGTTCTAATTGAACAAATTATGTGATTTTCTTATCTCTGGCACAGTCAGAGAAATGCTTTCTATTGAAAGCTCTAACAAACTCATCCTAGTTTCTATCAGTACCAGGTGGAAAGATCGTGTCTCTTGAAGCTCTCCACCAAACTTTGCATTTCCCTCTAGTTGGTACTCTGCCAAAGTTATCTTTTTAGCATCACTACAGTTCAACAACCGGAAAATCTGTTCCATTCTATCAATCCAATGTTCCGCCTCCTCAGGACTTCCCATTCCAGTAAACTTAGGTGGTTTCAACTTTAGGAATTGTTCCACCAGTCCTTAAGTACGGCGTTTTGCTCTGGGTTGTTGCTAAGCTTGTCTTTCCATCAAATTTCCTACATTGGCCAATGCCTAAAGGATATCTTCCATCTAGGGTTCAGCCTATGTAGCAAAGGCTTCAGTCCTTGATGGATGACAACTCCTAGATCGTACCGTATCTTCCTGCAGTTTACCCAGTATTTGCCTTAGGAACTATTTAGTGACTCAATGTCACTAGTCAAGTAATGAAATAAAGGTGTTTCTAAAGTCACATAAGTAACATAAATTGTTACTGACACATGAAGGTAACTCACAATCGTTACCAGTATTCTACGAGTGAACTCAATCACCCGTTATTCAAAGTTAGTCGACTACCCTTGGTTAGTGTCCTATGGTGTGCATCATTTTATCCTTAATTCCATTTGAGGCACCTTATCACTCCTAGTAAAACCATGCTCTGATACCACCTGCTGTGGCACCCCCTAAACGGCCCCCAATCCATTAGGGTCACCACAGATACCTTCGCTTTCCCTTGACCTGATAGTTTATTACTCTGATACCATAGAAATTTAACAAGTCCATGAATCTTGGGGGTTCATATCCTTTCCATAGGTCCTTGCGCAATTCATATAGCAGAAGCATATCCAACAACTTCCTTCCCTATATTCAGAAATGATGTACACCAAACTAAACATTTTTATTAGTAAAAAGCCGAACACTTTTATTTATTTAAACCAAATGGACATCATTCAGTCGGTACACCAAAAAGCCGTAGTTTCCTATACTCGGCTACATTCCAAAAGATACCCAACTTTTCCAACAGTTGTATACGTAAAGTCCATCATTTGGTGTCGGCGTCCAAAAATTTCTTCCTCTGCTGACCCCATCTCATGGTCATACCTAGCCCCTTGGTCCATTTGCCGGTGGCGGTGGCAGTGGCCCTAGCATTCGTCCATGTTGATGGACAAATATGGCAATGTACTGCTGGAGTACAAGGCCGGTGGGAAGACCGATATTGAACACCATAATGACTCTCACTCATACAAACGTCAGTCCTCGAACCTCAACGTTCTGATACTCTGACCGCCCCCACTGTAAGTCGATCGAGACTCCATAGAATGTACCAGGAGGTACAGGCAACAGAGGCATCATATCTAGTCTGAAATGTTTGTCCTCAAGTGGGATGAGTACAACCACTCAACAGCAAAAGATCCATTAAACTATACTATGCAAGCCATCATGATCCAGTTTTATGCAAGATAGACAAGATAGGTCATCAAGGAATGAGTATGCATCTAAACCCTATAACTCTTTAATGCAATGACCAGTGCAATTCCAACAAATAAGATGCATCATGCTCAGTCACCCAAGTCCCAATCAAAGGGCCAAACTATTATGACATGTCCCATTCCATGCCATACAATTTAGTCCTATAACCAGACCACACTCACACTTAATATAATCATCAGTTTTAACATTCAAAAGGTTTTATCCCCCCAAAGGGCCAGTGTTTGCGTCCTTTTGGGATTTCGCACCCCACCTGGCGTCACGAGGAATCACTAGGGCACCATAGACATGGTTACCCCTACCCTTCGGATTTACGTACCGACCTACTACCGGGCATCCCGATGCTCTCGGGGTAAACCTCTGGGCATGTATTCATAATACAACTAGGCATCCAAAGGGCATCGACTCATTCGAACCTCTAGACATCCCAACTCCTGAGGCATCGTTGACCCAAGGGTCCAACGGTAACAATTAACATCTTAATTTCGAAAAACACTTTTCAATGCAATGACAAGATGTCCCATGAGTCTTCATCAAATCTCAATATCGCATGATATGCTGAATTCCAACATCATCATGTCAAAAAAAAACTCAAGATGCATTCACCTTTGGGACAAATTAAGCAAATTCAGAACAAAACAGCTCAAACATCACACTGCACAGTTTTAGTAACAATTTCGAAATAACCCCTAAATGAACTCAGAAAATTCTGAAATTTTGATATATTATAAATAAGACCTAAAGGAAAATGTTTCATGCAGAACACTAAGCCAAAATAGTTATGTATGAATTGCAACAGGTCGCATAACTCAGCCCATAATTCATTCCAGATTTTACACTTCAACAGTGAGGCGCCGAACATTGAAATAGCCTTATACCACTGTATATGAATTTCGAAAAATCTAACTAAAATATATGTTATAGTTTAGACAATTCCCTACAGCTTTCATGAAGAAATCATGACCAAAATCATACTAGAGATTTCTCAATTTCACAATCCATTTCTACTCTACTTATCCAAAATCCAGCATCCAACATCCACAATCCAAACATCTCCAAGTCTATTGCACTACAGTAGACAACAACAGCACAACATAATATAGGTTAATTGACTTTCACTTGCCTCGAGTCCTTTGGTTCAACAACTAGGGGTTCAGTTCAACGATGCGGCTTGACGGTAGTGAAGACAAGTGGTGTCTACGATGGCAGCTCGAGCACGGCAGAAGGTGGTCCTTCTCTTCCTTCCTCACGGCTCACACTCGCGCACTCGCTTCTCTCGCTCGAACTCTCTCTCTGTTCACGGTTCTGCTCACCCGAATTCTCTCTCTCACTCTTTGGAATTTCTGTTCAGTTCTTCTCTCTCCTCCCCTCAATTTCGAATCCTTTTGTTTCTTTGGTTTGTTGACTTTAAGAGTAAAATCCATGGGATTTTTCGGTGGCAACCAAGGCTAAAGACAGCTGGTGGAGGTGTGGTTCTCCCTTGCTCGGTTCTTCTCCATGCACTAGCCATCGAATAAGAAGCAATGTGGCTATTGTTGGCCATGCTTCGATCAATAATCTCAAAACTCATTGACTCCATTTGCTGACCGAATGAAGGGGAAGCTCGGCAGCTTGGGCCATCAATGCATGGCCGTATGGTCTCCGTGCATGGCCCAATTTCTCCGAAGATTAATCCTTAATCAACGCATGTGCATGGGCTAAATCACAGCTTACTTACAAAGCTGTACGATGTCACAAAAATGAACAAAGGATATTCGATTCATAGGGTACACAATTGGACGGCCAAATTTAGTATAGAAAACATCTTGTCGACACAACTCATGGAATAAATCTTGGCCTCACCAGTGGTAGTATGTAGGAATGAGACTATAATTCTTTCAACAATCGGACCCTTATTAAACGTCACGTATCGGTCCATCAATAATATGAATCAATGTTCATAAATGATACAAATGACATAGTCCGACGATACTCCCGTCGATCACTCACGATTGTTGCATATTTGAGGGTCGTCGAAATTTCCGGATGCCACACCGACTCTGGCCCGCTCCAAGCCAAGCCCAAGTCCATAATCTATCCTTCGACTGACTGAGCCCACCTTGATAACTCATGTGACCCGTTAACTACTTAAGCCCACATTTTCCTCATGGCCCATCGTGCTTGTCTTCTTGCCCAATTTAAAAATATCCAAGCCCTTAACGATCTGATTACACTAATAGGGTCAGTGACTTTTAGGATGTCACAACTCTCCCCTACTCAGAAAAATTTCGTCCTCAAAATTTGAAATCTTACCTCACTCATGGAAAAGTTGAGGATACTTATGCCTAATTTCTTCCTCGCTTTCCCAGGTCGCTTCCTTTGAGTCATGGTATCGTCAAACTTTAACCAAAGGTATAGTCTTGTTCCTTAACACTTGTGATGTGGACATCGCGCCATATCAAGGAGGAGATGCTAGGGGCCCATTGTCTATTCCTACTGGATCGATTACTCGAGCGCGGGCCAAGCAATTCATGCAAGCTGTTGGTGTCATGGTTCGTGATCTTTGGCATGGAGATGACCTTGAATCGAATCTTGAAGAATCTTGGAAATCTTGGCACAATTTGATTATCTGCTCATCAAATATTTGACCAAGTCCAAATAATATATATATATCTTCTTATTTAGGTATATTCTAGAATATGACGCATTAGATTCCTAGGGTTGGTTTTAGGGTTGGTGTGGTGGCTAGAAGACCTATATTAAAGACTGACTGAATTTCTTTAAGTGACATTTTTTTTTTTTAGGAAAAGAATTGAGAGATTATCTTCTACTGTTCTTTTGAGGACTTGACCTTATCAAGGTTTTCTTGTGATGGTCAATTCGACTTATCGAGCGAAATAGCAAATTCTTTCGCTCATGGCGTCTATAACGTTGCTTGGTTGACACACGTTCGTCAACAGGTCACATTCATACCAAGGTTGCCAATCACAGGTTTGATTAGAGGTCGAGGTTCGCAATTCGCACTATCCGGGCATTCGTAGAACGATCTTTTTGCAACGATTCACATCATTTGGTATTAGAGCTTGCTTCTACACGGTCTATTTATCTTCAATTTTCTGTTTATATTCAGCAATTTGAGATTTATTGAGCTAGGGTTTCGGTTCTAGCCAATTTAGGGATCCGATTGCTTTTGTGCTTCCATACATAGTTGTTTGCTATTAGTTTTAATTTTTTTCCTATCATCTTAAATTGTATCTGAGTTCATCAAAAAAAAAAAAAAAAAAAAGAGAAAGTTCCTCAAAAAAAGAAGAAGAGAAAGAAAACGCACAAAAAAAAGTGCGTAAGAGAAAAAAAACAAATTCAACAGAAAAAAATATAGCCAAACAAAAAAAAATCAAGAAGATGACTTGTTTGTTAGTGGACCGAAATTGAAACAAAATCAGTAGTGATTTGCGTTTCAATTGGAATTTTGAAAGTTGTACTTGTTGGTTTGAAATTGTTACTTGCTAAAATAAAATCAGTAGTGATCTAATCTTGTTTGATTAGTTTGATTGATTATCGTGAGGGGGGCTGAGAGACGGGTTTTGAGTCCAATAAAGAGCTTGTGAAAAGAGAATACGAGAGGGAAAAGGTAAGAGTGTGTAAGCTTAATTGAGGGTGGAAAAAGCCTAGACTTGTGTTAAACACGAGAGGAGCGACAAACACCTTGAGAGAAACACGTAAGGGAGCGATTGGTGAGGATTTTTGTGACTAATGTTTACTTGCAGGTCTAAAATATGTCGCACGAAGAGAGCGTGAATCAAAAGGAGGTTCACTCCATACGAAGGGATGAAGCGCTCGTGAAAAGCATCCAACAATTGAGGGCAGTAGTGGATGAGCTTAGTGGCTAAATGATGGGGAATGACATGAGGATTGATGGTGACCGAGAGCTACCCGGGGAAGGCCGCAACATCAACGAGACACCTCTAGAACACGACATAGAAGGCAGCGGTATTATGATGATGATGAGGTCAACATGGAGGATGATCGAGATGCTTGATTTGGAAGGTGGAATGGAGCCCGAGGGTTTAAACACCAAGAAGATAATGAACTTGGCAATATCAAGATGAAGATTCATTCTTTCCAATGGAATAATGATCTTGATGCATATCTAGAGTGGGAGAAATGCATGGAGATGGTATTTGATTGTCAACAATACTTCGAGCTCAATAAGGTAAAAATTGCAGCAGTTGAATTTACTAATTATGCTATAATTTGGTGGGATCAACTTGTGACTAGTAGGAGGTACAATGGTGAAAGACCGATAGAGATGTGGGATGAGATGAAAGCAGTGATGAGGAGGCGTTTTGTACCAAGTCATTGCCATCGAGATTTGTTTCAAAAGTTACAAAATTTCACACAAGGCAATAAGAGCAGGGAAGAGTATCACATGGAGATGGAGATGATCCATGCTAATGTGGTTGAGGATAATGAGGCCACAATGTCAAGATTTTTGAGTAGTTTGAGCCGAGACATAGCAAGGGTGGTGGAGCTACAACATTATGTTGAATTGGAGGAATTGGTGGACAAAGCCATCAAAGTTGAGTGGCAATTGAAGTTGGACCAAATCACAAGAGTGGTGGAGGTTCAAATCAGAGTTGGAGATCCAATTGGAAGAGAGATGAGAAGCCAAATTAGAGAGGAAACAACACCAGAACCAAAACCTCAAAGGAGAAGGAGAGGGACGGTAAAGTTGGAATGAATCCGGCTTCAGGTAAAATCAAAAACCTTAACACTAGAACTCATGAGATTAAATGTTTTAAGTGTTTGGGCATGAGTCATATGGAAAATCAATGCCTTAATAGGAGGGTGATGATCATGACTGGACATGGTGTTATTGAGTCCAAAAGTGAAAGGGAAGAAGAGGATGATGAGATGCCACCGTTAAAGGATTGTAGTGATGGAGAAATAGCTATAAAATGAGACTTATTGGTGGTTAGGCATTCTCTTAGCGTGCAAGTAAAGGAGGAGAAGCATCATCAACAAAAAGGTAACTTATTTCTTACAAGAAATGTGGTCAATGGTAAGATCTGTAGTTTGATAATTGATGGAGGTAGTTTTACAAATGTGGCAAGTTGTATTATGGTGGATAAGTTGGGTTTGAAGATGACAAAACACCCTAGGCCTTATAGACTTCAATGATTAAATGATAGTGGAGAGGTGAAAGTGTCGAAGCAAATTCGAATTCCATTTGAGATAGGGAGATACAAGGACAAGGTGGGGTGTGATGTTGTACCTATGCAAGTGGGTCAAAACTTACTTGGAAGACCATGGCAATATGATTGAAAAGTACATTATGATGGGTATGCTGATCATTATTCATTAGTGATGAATCAAAAGACTTATACCTTAGTACCAATGACACCTAGTGAGGTGTATCAAGATCAGTTAAAGTTACAACGAGAAGTCAAGAGAGAAAATGTGAGAAATCTGAGGGCTTGTGTTGTGTGTCTGAGACGTAAGGAAAAGGAGAGGCTGAAAGAAGGATTGTGGTAAAAACTGAGGGAAAAGAAGAGAGGAAAGAAAATAAGCAAAAGAATTTTTATGCAAAATTGAGTGAGGTAAGGAGAGCTTTAATTTTAGACCAATCGATGCTTGTACTTTTGTACAAGGAGATTTTGTTTTCTATTAATGATCTTGACCCAAGTTTGCCTAGTCCTATTGTGTCTTTATTGTAGGAATTTGAAGATGTCTTTCTTGATAAACTTCCTGGAGGAATACCATCGATTCAAGGCATTGAACATCAAATCGACTTGATTCCTGGTGTGCCATTACCTAACCGGCCCGCATATCGAAGCAATCCCGAGAGACAAAGGAACTTTAATGGCAAGTTAGCGAACTATTGGAGCGAGGGTATGTGAGAGAGAGTCATAGCCCATGTGCCGTCCCTGTTTTGTTGGTGCCAAAGAAAGATGGAACTTGGCTAATGTGTGTCGAATGCCGAGCAATTAATAACATTACGGTAAAGTATCGACATCCTATTCCTAGGTTAGATGACATGTTGGATGAGTTACATGGTTCTTGCATTTTCACTAAGATCGATTTGAAAAGTGGCTATCATCAAATTAGGATGAAAGAAGGTGATGAATGGAAAACTGTATTTAAGACCAAGCATGGATTATTTGAGTGGTTAGTCATGCCATTTGGATTAACTAATGCACCAAGCATATTTATGCGACTTATGAATCATGTTTTGCGTGCTTTTATTGGTTGATTTGTGGTTGTCTATTTCGATGATATCTTGATATATAGTCAAAGCCCTTATGACCATATTCAGCATGTGCGAGCTGTCTTGCAGGTTTTAAGGGCTGAGTAATTATACGCTAATCTAAAGAAGTGCTCTTTTGTTACTAAAAAATTATTATTTCTAGGATTTGTTGTTAGTGCTGATGGTGTATAGATTGATGAAGAAAAGGTCAAAGTAATCCGTGAATGGCTAATGCCTATGACCTTAGGAGAGGTGCGTAGCTTTCATGGATTAGCGAGTTTTTATCGGCAATTTGTGAGAAATTTCAGCACCATCGCCGCACCTTTGACCGAGGTTATCAAGAAGCACATGGGTTTCATGTGGGGAGAAGAGCAAGAGAAAGCATTTAATCTACTAAAAGATAAGTTGACTAATGCTCCTTTGTTATCTTTGTCGAATTTCAGTGCTACTTTTGAGATAGAGTGCGATGCTTCTAGGACAGGAATTGGAGCCAAGTTGATGCAAGGAGGGCATCCCATAGCTTATTTCAATGAGCAATTGAGTGGAGCAACATTGAATTATCCTACCTACGATAAGGAGATGTATGCTTTAGTGCAAGCTTTGGAGACTTGGCAACATTATCTATGGCGGAAGGAGTTTGTGATTCACACTAACCACGGGACCTTGAAGTACTTGAAAGGGCAATAAAAGTTGAATAAAACACATGCCAAATGGATGGATTTCATTGAGACATTTCCATGTGTGATCAAGTACAAGAAAGGTAAGGAGAATGTGGTAGCCAATGTAGTTTCTCGAAGGTACGCGATTCTAACTATTTTAGAAGCAAAGTGTCTAGGTTTTGAGCATATCAAGGGCTTATATACTGATGATGATGACTTTGGGAGAGTATTTGAAGCATGTGAACATACTGCATTTGATAAATTTTATAGGCGTGAAGGTTATATTTTCCGTGAAAACAAACTATGTTTGCCTAAGTGTTCTTTGCGTGAATTGTTGGTGTGAGAAGCACATAGTGGTGGTTTAATGGGGCATTTTGGCATTAATAAGACTTATGAAGTGCTGCATGAACATTTTTATTAGCCACATATGAAAAGATGTCACACGTGTCTGTGAGAGATGCATTGCTTGTAAGCAATCGAAGTCTACAACTAAATAGCATGGCTTGTATACACCATTACCTATTCCAACGCATTCTTGGATTGATATTTCTATGGATTTTGTGTTAGGATTGCCCAGGTCTAAGTATGATAGAGATTTCATTTATGTGGTTGTTGATCGGTTTTCAAAGATGGCTCATTTTATACCTTGTCATAAAACTGATGATGCATCTCATGTTGCTGATTTGTTCTTTAGGGAGGTTGTACATTTGCATGGCATGCCTTGATCGATTGTTTCATATCGGGATTCTAAATTTCTTAGATATTGTTGGAAAACATTGCGGAAAAAACTAGGAACATGGTTACTATTTTCTACTACTTATCATCCACAGACCAATGGTCAAACCGAGGTAGTTAATAGATCTTTAGGGGTATTATTGCGTGCTATTATTAAAAAGAACATAAAATCTTGGGAAGATTGTCTGCCACATGTTTAGTTTGCATATAATAGAAGCACACATTCTGCTACTAAATTTATGCCATTTGAGGTTGTCTATGGTTTTAATATGTTAACTCCGTTAGATTAAACCCCTTTACCTATTGAAGAGCGTGTGGATTTAGATGGAGCAAAGAAAGCCGAATTTGTCAAGGCATTGCATGAGAAGACATGCGCAAATATTGAGCGCAAGACTGAGCAATATGCAAGGTAAGCCAACAAAGGGCGTAAGAACGTGGTGTTTGAACCCGGCGATTGGGTTTGGGTTCATATGCGCAAAGAGCAATTTCCTGAGCAGCGACATTCTAAGTTATTACCACAAGGGGATGGACCATTCATGGTGTTGGAAAGAGTTAACAATAATGCCTATAAGCTTGATCTTCCAGGTAAGTATGATGTTAATGCTACATTTAATGTTTCTAACTTGACTCTTTTTGATGCAAGTGATGATTTGAGGGCAAATCCTTTGCACGGGGGAGGGAATGATATGGACATCGAGCTATATCGAGGAGGAGGTGCTTAGGACCCATCATCTATTCCTACTAGTTCGATTACTCGAGCGTGGGCCAAGCAATTCAGGCAAGCTGTTGGCATCATGGTTTGTGATCTTTGGCATGGAGATGACCTCGAATCGAATCTTGAAGAATCTTGGAAATCTTGGCACAATTTGATTATCTTCTTATTTAGGTATATTCTGAAATATGACATATTAGATTCCTAGGGTTGGTTTTAAGGTTTGTGTGGTGGCTAGAAGGCCTATACCAAAGACTGATTGAATTTCTTCGAGGGATATTTTTTTTTAATTTTTGGAGGAAAAGAATTGAGAGATTCTCTTCTACTATTCTGTTGAGGACTTGACCTTATCAAGATTCTCTTATGACGGTTGATTTGACTTATTGAGCGAGATAGCGAATTCTTTTGCTTGTGGCATCTATAACGTTGGTTGGTTGACACGCATTTGTCAATAGGTCATGTTCATACCGAGGTTGTCAATCACAGGTTTGATTGGAGGTCGAGG
Source organism: Eucalyptus leucophloia subsp. euroa (assembly GCA_017140325.1). Taxonomy (NCBI): domain Eukaryota; kingdom Viridiplantae; phylum Streptophyta; class Magnoliopsida; order Myrtales; family Myrtaceae; genus Eucalyptus; species Eucalyptus leucophloia. Next base: position 34,613,054 of record CM029470.1, read on the forward strand.
TTCACAATTCACACCATTTGGGCCTTTGTAGAACGATTTTTCCGCAATAATTCACATCAACTTGTTCTCTTCGATCCAAGATTTGTACAAGCTCTTCCACATACCTTATCCTTTCGTCTATTTCAAGTACCTCAAAGTCTAGCACATGAGTTGGATCCAGCTCATATTTCCTTAACATAGACACATGAAAAACATCATGTATGCTAGATAGCTTTGGTAGTAAGGCTATTCGATATGCCAATTCCCCAATCCTTTCTAATACTTCAAAAGGTCCTATAAACCTTGGACTCAATTTTCCCTTCTTTCCAAATCTTGACACATTCTTCATAGGTGACACCTTTAGAAACACATGATCACCTACATTGAATTCGAAAGGCCTATGACATTTGTCTGCATAGCTCTTTTGTTGACTTTGAGCCGTCCTAAGTCGTTCTCGTATTGTCTTTATAGCTTCTAAAGTAATTTGAACTAATTCTGGCCCTATCAACTTTTGTTCTCCAACTTCATTCCAGCAAAAAGGAGTTCTGCAATTCCTACCGTATAAAGCTTCAAATGGAGCCATACCAATGCTTTATTGGAAGCTATTGTTGTAAGCAAATTCCATTAGATTCAATTTCTCATCCCAATTTCCTTTGAAATCAATGATGCAGGCTTGTAGCATGTCTTCCAATGTTTGTATAGTCCTCTCTGATTGTCCATCCGTTTGTGGATGAAAGGCAGTACTATATTGGAGCTTGGTCCTTAAGGCAACTTGAAGACTCTTCCAAAAATTCAACATGAATCACGGGTCTTGGTTTGATGATATGGTTACAGGGACACCGTGTAGCCGTACTATTTGCCTAACACGCAATATGGCATACTTCTCTAGCGAATAGTCTATCCTTATAGCCAAAAAGTGAGCTAATTTCATAAATCAGTCTACTATTACCCAGATCGAGTCATGCCCCCTTTAAGTCCCTGGTAACCCTTATACAAAGTCCATGGTTATATGTTCCCATCTCCAATCTGGAATCTCTAATGGCTTTAACAATCCTGCAGGTTTTTGATGTTTAGCTTTCACCTGTTGACACGTCAAGCATCTTGCGACATACTTAGCAATATCAGTCTTCATCCCATTCCACCAAAAATATTGATGAAGATTTCTATACATCTTTGTACTTCCTGGGTGGGTGCTATAACTACTATGATGAGCTTCTATTAGAATTTCCTTGTTTATCTCATTGTTAATAGGCACACAAAGACACCCACAGAACTTAGCTATTCCATCATTCGAAACTTGAAAGTCCGGCCTCTTTCCTTTTAAGGCTTCACCTTGAATTTTCAATACTTCACGGTCTGATTGTTGTATGGTCTTAATTCGCTATATAACTTTAGGTTCAACTCTGAGCATAGCTATTATACCAATAGACTCACTCACCTCCCTTTGAATTCAAAATTTTAAAATCGCTACTAGCAAGTTTCGTTCCTTGATCATCATATTGACTATTTTCATCATCGAATTCCGACTAAGTGCATTCGTCACTTTGTTGGCTTTTCCTAGGTGATATAGAATTTCATAGTCATAGTGTTGACACCTATTTAAATTTAATTTTTAGGAATAGAAGATAATCTTTGATTAGATGAATTTTTTTTAAAAAAATTGAATTCAAAAACTCAACCGTGGGATTTTGGAGCCACTTTGTTGTTGAGAGGTTGAGCGAAAATCTCCACCGGCGAAACGAATTCAAGTTTTCACTTTATAAATAGTGGGCTTCTCCTCATCGTTCGGGGGGACTTCTATTCGTCTTTCGTAGAAAGAGAAAAAAAATTAAAAAATGGAAAAGAGAGAAAAGGAAAGAAAACTTTAGTTCTCTGGGGAAAAGGAAAGTGTACAGGGGGCAGAGAGAGAGGTGACGTGAGGTAAAGTAGAAAAGTAAGAGTGAGGGAGACGTGTGAGGGTTCGGCGGAGAAGAAAGAAAAAAAAGAGAAAGAAAAAGAGAAAAGGGGACTGTTCATCATCTCCTTCGTGGAAGCTACCCGACACCCCCTTCTTCCTTGCTGCTGCCCACACCAGGCTCCTGCGTTGCCGGTCTCTTGCACCAGGCCACCCCTTGCGTCGCTGCTCATCAACCAGCCGCCCTGCTGCCGACGCCACCTTCGTCCAAGCACCAGCACCACCGCCACTCCCCGTCGAGACACCACCGGTCGCCCGCGCACCTCAACCCATGATCTGCATCTCAGCTCGTTGCCGGTGAACTCCCTCGCGACGCCATCACCTCCACATCGGCCCGATGCCGCACCACCGCTATAATCCCGTGCCACCGCGATCCCGCGCCCAATGCCCCACCGTGGCGTTTCCTTCCGACGAACCTCGAGTAGCACATGATTTCTCCGTTGCTCCGCCCGATGTTGTTGCAACACCGCCTGCAACGCCTTCATCGTCGCCCGCACCTGTAGCAGTATCTCTCCTGGACTGCTGCCCCTTCCGAACCGACACTTGTGACCTGCCACAATCTGCGGTGCCCATCACCGCGCGCCTCGTGTCCCTTCTGCAGGTCGCCGTGCTACCCTCCGACCTAGTCGCGGGACGCCTCGCCGCTCCACCCCCGAGAACCCGTGCCGACGCCATCGCGACCTGCAACGCCCAGCACGACGCCGAGCTCCAAAACCCGCCACGAGCTTGACCGGAAGCTGTTGTGCGTTAACGCCACAGCCCGATCCCGAGCACCTCCACCACCGTTGAACGCTGCTTTTGCCCCCTTGCTCGCTCGGCAATCGAGGCTCGCCATTCCGACCTCGCCAACACCGTGCTTCCGCACCGCCTCGCCTACGATCCGCTTCCTCGTCACGTTGGTTTACCCTCCTTAGGTAGTATATTTTTATTTTTTATTTTTTTACTTATTTCACGTTATGTTAACTTATGTTTAAGTTTAATTGTAGTATTGTATGTTAATATTTGTAGATCTCGTAAGCATTAACTGCAGGTATTTTATCCCAAATTATGGTAATTATTAATTTGACCCGTAAGACATCGGGTCATTTTTTTAATTACTTTAATTTTTAGGAATTTTTATAGCATTTCAATTGTTAATTCATTATAGAGTTAAAATAATTGTTAATTTAATTTGTGAGACAACGGACTATTTTTTCGGTTATTTTAATTCTTATCTTCATTCCTTAAAAATAATTGCTTGTTTGGAAAGATTAAAAAAATCAAAAAAATCAAAAAGTACATAAAAATCTAAATATTGCATTAGAGCATTTAGGTTTAGTAAATTAGAACGGTATTGTTTGGGTTAGTAAATTAGAATTGCGTCTATAGGATTGTAATTTTTAGATTATACTTTTAGATGGTGATTTTTGTTAGGGCTAATTTTAAATAATGTTGGCATGTCTTGATTTCTTTATATAGCTTTTAGGATAAAATATAGTTTAAGTTAAATTGATTCCTAAAATAAATTAGAACATCATTCACTTTAGTTAGTCTAATTAGTTTTAGATTAAGTCAATTTTCATTTAGTAAAACAAAAAGAGGAACAAAAAAATGTTATGCATGCCATATGAGTTATAGTTTAATTGTTTTTTAATAAAAAGGAAAATGCTAAAAGATGATCATTGCACCATTAAGTTACTTTCTTTTCAATAAAAAACACTATGTCATTAAAAAAGAAAAAAAAAAAGATCATTTCCTTGGTTAGTTAATAGGTTAATTCATGATTAATCTCATTTCATATCATCATTATTTAGGATAGGTTGCATATATGCATTAAAAAATGAATCATCATTAAAAAAAAATCAAAAAAGAGCATGCATGTAGAAATACCATGTCATTCATCCCATATCACATAGCACATGCATATTTAGGATTATATAAATTAGATTGCATACATATAGTGATAAGTTTAAGTCATACCATATGAATTGCATCTCACATATCATTAAAGTAAAATCCATGCATATTAAATTTAGATTAAGATTGCATATAATTAACATTTAAAAAAAAAGAAAAAAAAATTAGGTGTCATGTCATTTAGAAATTATGTTTAGGACATGCAATTTTATTAGCATTTTTTTATTTGAATGTTATTTTATTGATTGCGCATTTGCATGACCACCATTTGCATGTTAGTAGCTTAGGTTTAAATTAATCAACATTGCCCGCAATTTTTTTTAAATTAAAATAAAAGGTACCGAAAGGGCATTAGACTAATCTAGCGTAACCATGTCCCCGGACCTATTGAATCTCTGGTTCGCAATAGTAAGGTATTCTCCCATACTTTACTTGGGTTTCTAACCAGCCCTAATTGGTTAGTGGCGGCTCCAAATTGAAATTGCATGTTTAAATGAATTAATTTCTATCAAGTCGCGATTGGTAGGACTTGGGAGGATCCGTGCCAAGTCTTCGGACTTAGTAATCCATTAGCCCTTTCGAATAATTCACCTTTTAAAAAAATTCGAGAGGGTTGCGACACATAGTCCTTAAGCAATTCCATCCATTGCCTTTGCCTCATATTCAATTCCTTCTAAGAGCATATGTACTTTAAACTCTTGTGGTCTGTATAGATCTCAAACCTTTCTCCATATAGATAATGCCTCCAAATCTTCAAAGCAAAACATAATGGCAGCTAGTTCTAAATCATGAGTAGGGTAATTCAATTCATATGGTTTCAATTGTCTCTATGCATATGCAATAACTTTCCCGTGTTGCATTAGAACACAACCCAATCCCTTATGGGATGCATCGCTATACCCTACAAAACCTCCAAACCCTAAGGGTATTGTCAACATTGGCACCATCGTCAAACTCTTTTTGAGTTCTTGGAAACTTTGCTCACATTCCTCTAACCATTTGAAATTCGAATTCTTCCGAGACAACTACGTTAATGGTCCTGCAATTCGAGAGAATCCTTCCATGAATCTTCAATAATATCCTGCAAAACCTAGACAACTTCACATTTCTGTCACCGTCGAAAATCTAGGCCAGTTTATCACAGCCTCAATTTTAATTGGTCCACTGATATCCCTTCACCGGTCACCACATGTCCTAGAAAAGTCACTCGGTCCAACCAAAATTCGCATTTACTAAATTTGGCATAAAGCTGGTGTTCTCTAAGGATCTACAGTACAATCCTTAAGTGCTCTTCATGATCGCTTTGTCCTTTTGAATACACTAGAATATCGTCTATAAAGACTATCACAAACTGGTCTAGAAAAGACTTAAATACTCTGTTCATAAGGTCCATAAAAGCTACTGGGGCATTTGTAAGTCCAAATGGCATAACCAATAATTCATAGTGTCTATATCTAGTTCGAAAAGCTATTTTAGGAATATCCTCCTTCCTTACCCGTAATTAATGATATCCTGACCTTAGGTCGATTTTCGAGAAAACTGACGCTCCCTACAACTGATCAAATAGATCATCAATCATTGGTAACGGATACTTATTTTTAACTGTCACTTGATTCAATTGCCTATAATCAATACACAAGCTTAGTGATCCATCTTTCTTTCTAACAAATAACACTGGTGCACCCCATAGGGATACACTTCGTCTAATGAATCCTTTGTCGAGTAGTTCTTGTAACTGCACCTTCAATTCCTTCAATTCTATCAATGCCATCCTATATGGGACTTTCGATATGGGTTCCGTACCAGGTGCCAATTCAATAGTAGACTCAACTTCTTGCTCTAGGGTAATCCTAGCAATTCCTCGGGGAACACATCAGAAAATTCTTGAACTATATGAATATCTTCAAGTTGTACCTCCTTCTTGGTTTGCTCACTTGCACATGCAAAATATCCTTGGCAACCATTTCTAAGAAGTCAATGGGCTTTTAGCATAGTAATAAGAGGCACAGAAGGGGTTGTCCTTCCACTGTAAAATTCAAAACTCGGCCTACTCGGTGGATCAAATCAAATCATTTTCCTATAACAATCCACATTGGCTCATTGTCTATGTAACCAATCCATTCCTAGAATTACATTGAATTCATACAAAACTAATACCACCAAATCAATTAACGGATTTTGTCCACCTATAAGAATTCTACTATCCTTACACACCGAGGTAGATAAAACAACGTCCTTTAATGGAGTGGAAACACTAAGGGGTATCTCTAACGATTTTGGTTCCATCATATTCAATTGCACGAACTGAGCAAATACAAAGGAATGGGTCTCTCATGTATCGAATAAAGCATAAGCATTTTGATTGGATAGAGAAAGGATACCTGTAATGACTATTTAAGACCCTTCAACCTCGTCTTGAGTAACCGCATAAATCCTTCCTTGAACTAGCAGTCATTGGTTATTTCTCGGTGGTAGCGGCCTACCCAAAGTCTGCTGTGGTTATGGTTGCTACATCCTTCTCTTAGGACATTCTCTAATGTAATGCTCAGGCTGCTTGCAACCAAAGCAAGCCTTTGTCCCTTGGCATGGTCCAAACCCATGTGACCTACCACACTGGCAACACTCGTTGTTTCCGTACTGTGGCTATCTTGTTGGTTGATTATTCCATACCTTTCTAGAATTTTCGGCCTTATTCTTCTTGTGTTGCACAAATGATTGCTTTCGAATTTGGTGAGACCTTTTATCATAATGAAAATTAGATGGGACCCCTCGAGATTGTGGCCTTACCAAATATACCAACATTTGTTCCCTTGACATCAAATCCCTTTCCACCAATTGTACCTGTTCATACAACTCACTATAATCCTTCAAGTTTAAAAACACCAAATGTACTCTTATGTCAGGCCTTAACCCATTCAAGAATCTCTTAGCCCTATCTTCCAGATACTCTACCAATCTAGGGGCAATCTAGAGAGTTCAGCAAATTTCACCTCGTATTGGTCCATTGTTAGGTTATTCTGATTTAACTACATAAATTCCATCACCTTTTTATCCTTTGCACTATCTGAAAATACTTACTATAGAAGATTCCCACAAATCCAATCCAAGTCACCTTTACACCTTCAGGGAATATCGTCCTTTTTGTCGCTTTCCACCAATGATAAGCATTTCCTTGAAGTTGATACTCTACTAGAGACGCCTTTTTTCTGCATCAGTGCAATTTGGTAGCGCAAATATATTTTCCATTTCATCTACCCACAACTCCGCTTCTATAGGATCTCCCAATCCAGCAAATCTAGATGGTTTTAATTTCAGAAATTCCTCTACCAAACCTTGCATTTTGTGTTCACCTCCTACCTGTTGTTGGGCTTGCCTTTCCAATAGGGCTCCTACATTAGCAAGTGCTTCCAAAATTCCTTCCACACGGGGATCCACCCTTGGGGAAGACCCACTCACCGTCGTTGCTCATCCATTTCTACTCATCTTGACAGCTCTTGATTTTTGCACATCGGTCATTAGTCGACCGAGCCTCCTCACAAAACTAATAAGTAACAATTGCAACAATTGTTACTAATACCCTACAAGTAACATAAGTTACTTGTTCCTTATAAAATAATAATAGTAACAAAGAAAATATCGATATTCTAACGCATATGTTCGTACTATCTGTTCCTATCACCACCGCACCTTATCACTCCAGGTAAACCTATGCTCTGTTACCAAAAATTCCGAGTTGCGACATCCCAATAGTGTCATGTACTAAGCGCAAGTAGAAATTATATGGATTATCATCTTACAGGAATTATTGATTTCAAATGTTGGACTACATCGTCCACCTTTAAAGGTTAGCATGTATAACATGGATATTTTAAGATCTAAACTATATATCACAAGGTTACCCTGCAATAGTCCTATCAACTAATATTAGACAATCCAACTATGATCATAGATAAAGATCATGAGAAGCTTCATTACTTTCCTGTTAAAAACATTCGGGTTTAAAAAAATCAACCTGGATTACTTACAAGTTTTTCCACCTATGTACAACATTCTTACAAGTTAAAAAACAAATGGTCAAGTAAATAGCCAGGGAAAAGGGTGAGGGGGTTCCTAACTCCACTATCCCACACTAGCCCACGTCCATAAAAAAACAAAAGACGTCTCCTCTAGCTTCCACACGATCTGCATGCCTTAGCACCTCTCGTCCTAGCTCCAGGTCCTCTAGCACCAAAATGAAGGGGCCAAACAACTCTCCTTCGTGGTTTATGAACCATGCAACAAACCTCATCGGAATCATATATACTTTGTCGTTGTCAATCCAAAGCGTAGCCTCATACTTGGTATAGGTTAGCTTGATATCAGGATTGTACACATCATGGAAAGAAATAACAATACGTGCTATCACCCCGTAACAAGCAATTGGTGGCACGTCCATACTAACGATCTGAAAGAAAAAAAAAAAAAAAAAAAAGGAATGAGCAATGCCTGGTAAAGAAATAACAAGACCCTAACCTAGACAATCCACAGCTGCCAAAGAAGACAAGAGAACATAACCAAATAGCTTAAGATACTAAGACAAGATTGCCACAGCTATAACTAGATGAATACTGAAACATCACACGAATGATCACTCCATACAAAACATGCTAAATGCACCTGTATACATCATGCTCTTATTCTATACTAAGGTGAAATGCAACAACAGCAGGCCAAAACTCACATGCCAAGTGGAATTAATAATTTAGTGTGTATATCAAGTCCACCCTCGATCAGTTTCTCCACCGAAACGTAGCCGGCCTGATTAAGTCACTTCCGGAATCCCACATCCAGACTTCCACGATATTGCTATCATGGGCATCTCACTCCGAGGCATCCTAGTATCGCACAACCGAGGCATCCCAAGATCACTCATTATGGGGCATCTCACTCCGAGGCGTCCCGGTATCCCACAACCGAGGCATCACTGATCACACACAAGGGCATCTCACTTCAAGGCATCCCAGCATCATGTCTAACCGAGGCATCCAAGAACACATAGCATGGGCATCCCACTCCCTAGGGCATCACCGGCATCTTAGTACCGAAGGAAATCTCTTACTCAATTAATGCACACATTCCACACATCACACCTTTGATTAATATCACATCACAGCATGCTCAAGACCTCGAGAGTTCACAACTACCTCAAGCAGGAATCATGCTCTAACACAGTACTTCACTGATGTCGCACTCATTGCACACACATGCCACAATTGGTGACTATACAATGACAACACTTCAAATGATAGAAGAGGCATGCTCATGCACAAAATAACCACTATCATGAGACTATTAGACTCCATAAATGTCATGAAATTCAGGTACAAGGGACACACAACCATTGCACATTCTCGGATCAAGGCAGAATATAAGCTAAAATGGGCAGTTTCAAACACAAAAGCAAAAAGTAAATCAAATCTTATCGAAATGTTACGAAATTTTAGTATGTTATAGAAGAGTAATATATTAACATTTTCTATGAAGAAAAATAAAGTCTATATCTCGATGTATTAAGAGCAGTAATTTGTTGTCTTCTTTCTTAAAATTCTGCAGCAGCTTTCAGATTTAGTACCTACAGAAGAAAGATCATTTCACTACCCGAACCTTGACCGTTTGTCCTCAATTTTTAATATGTTGTTCCTGAAGATGTTTCCTACATCCGCTGACTCTTCAACATCAGTCGGTTCGTGGCAGCGAGCACAAAGTACTGGACTATCAGGAGATCCATGTATTGGCTAAACTTTCACGAGGGTTTAGAGTCCAATTCTATCTAGAAAATTACAGAAAATTGGTAGAACTACCTAAGGTTTTACCGTCTTCCACAGAAAAACTTACTGTTTCAAAGAGAAATGCTCTTGCCAATACATTTTTGCATGAATCACACTATAACTAAAGGTAGAAACCTAAAATAGTTAGTGTTCTCTTAAGTAAACTTGTTCTTTCCTTTAACTACATCTTTAAAATCCAAGGCGACGCATAATTAAGGGTTTTCCATCTTTGCTTTTCCAAAGCAGATGGTTTTGAACCATTTTACTCATCTACAGCTCAACTAAACCATTTAGTTCCTCTACCATTTCTCTTTTAGTATCCCGACACTTCTCCAACAGCATCTAAGAGTAACCACAGTAGCTCTTTGCCTACGCACAACCATCCACAGCTTAATTCAAGACAAGTACTTGCATTCTTGACTCATCTACACTAACATGCAACACCTTTCTTCACACGATAGCTACCTTTCCACTTACTCAACCAACTCAGCTTGCTCACACTCAATTTTTAAATTATTCAAAGCTTTAACATGACATGCAAGAATTCATAGCTTCAATCTAGAGCTCATCTAGCCTATTTCAACACAAAATAACATCATCACACCTAATCCTCCACCATTCAGCTAGTTCTACGAGTTCCCTCGACAAAACAGTGGATAACTCTAGCTTAGGAACTTATCATTTCCTTACTGGTTGCTTGGCTTTGTTGGTGACTCAAAGCTCTCCAAGAATTTGCTCCTAAACCCACGCAAGAAGAAGCAAGAATAGCTGGAGCTGCTGCTGGTTCGTTTCTGTTTGAACCGAGAGAGAGAGAGAAGAAAAGAGAGGGTTTCGGTTATGCTTTCCTATTTTTGGAGAGAGAGAGAGAGGAAAATGACATGCAACGGTGGAGGGGGCTGCTGGCTCGATTTTCTCTGATTCTTGGAGGTTCTAAGCTTCAATAACAATGGATAAAGGAGGGAGCTAGAGGAAGAAGAAGGCTGTTGAAGAGGGGGGGACCCCAAGGGCTTCAAAGGCTCTAACACTTGTCCAAATCTCCCTTTTGCTTGCCCCTACCAGCCATCAGCCATCCACAGTAGCTTTCTCTCCCCCAAATCTTCCTCAAGAATATGTCCCAAATGTTGCACCCCACCATGGCCTGCGAATTTTGTGATATTTCCCTTCAATTCCATTCAAATCCTCCTTCAATTGAGCCTTAGAGGTGCTTTAATTCATGTTTTGCATTGAGATTTTGGCCAACCATTTGGTGGGTAATTATTTGATAGGAAAATTCTATTTTTGGCCATGTGATTTATGGGTTGGAATTTATTAAATTAGGTCACAAAGTTTTGTGAATTATAAATTCCAATTAGGTGTTTATATAATTAAGGTTTAAGGTGGATTATTAGGATGAGGATGGGATGGACATTTAAAGACCAAACCAGCCCATAGCCTCACCCCTTTCTCGACCGGCCCACGCAGCCCAAGGAGGAAAAGCTGCCCAACCCAAGGCTGGCCCAAGCCCATGAGGGACTGTTGTCGCATGAAGGAGGGGGGAGTCCGGTTGCATGCCTCCCCCATTTGTCCCATGGTGATGGCCAAGTGTCCTCCATGCAAATGGTAATGATTACTAATGATGGAGGGGAGGAAAATTAGGCGGAGATGATGGCCGGTTTAAGCGAGAGAGAGGCAGAGAGAGAGGAGGGTTCGTCCAAGAGAGAGAGAGAGAGAGAGGAGAGAAAGAGAAGGAAGAAAGGAAGAAGGGAAGAAGGGAAGAAGGAAGGAGGAAGGGCCTTGCATCGCTGTGCAATCAGATGTGTTCAGTCTTGGTAATGTTGCAATGCGTGGTCTATACCGTTTTTTATGTGATCCTTTTGGAAAAGTGTTCTGTGTGGAATATCTTTTTTCATGTCTTGCCTACAACATATTCAAATTTAGTAATTTTTGAAGTTCATTTGCCTATTTAACCAAAAATGTTTCAAAAACTGTGCAAGTTGAACTGTTAGAATAGTAGTGCTGTGATGCATGGTTTATACCGAATTATATGGAGATCTTTTGGTGTAATGTTATTCATGGAATATTTGCCTTTATGTCTTGGCTATCACATGTTCAAATTTCGTTATTTTTTTAAGGTCATTTGTGTATTTAATTAAAATACTTTCTAAAACTGTGCAAGCTAGAATGTGTGAATTTCAAAGGCTGTAATGCATGGACTATTCTGTTTTGCATGAGCCCCATGAATTATATTGTTTTAAGTGATTGAATCTTGCTGCACATGTGATGATATTTGGCATTACATATAAAATCAAAAGCTGAAATTGACCCTGTCGCCATCACATCATGTGCCATGTTGATATTGAGACACAAATGTGTGAATATAAATTGAGATGATGACAAGACCGTTGGAGGTGTGAGCCTACGATGCCTCAGGAGTTTCGAGATGCCTGGGATGGGGGGTGCCGAATGCTCGGAGGTGTGTGCCGGATGTCCTCGGGAGTTCGAGATGCCCGGAATGTAGGGGGGCCAGAAGCCTTGGAGGTGTGTGCCGAGGAGATACCTCGTGATGCCAGTTGGGATACGAGATGCCCGGAATGTGGGGGTGCCGCATGCCTGGAGGTGTGTGTCGGAGGTTCCTCGCGATGCCAAGTTGGGTGCAAGCGATAAAATGTGGGATGCAATTACAGGTCCCGAGAAAGAAAAATGTGGTGACGCAATTACAGGCATGGATATGCATGAATGCTTGATGATGAGTGCATAGTTGTATTTACACCTATGGCATGATGATATATGCATGAATGCTTGATGATGAGTGCATGATAGTGTATGCACATATGGTATGATGACATATGCATGGCTATAAGGTAAGTTATGCTTTGATGCATGAATGATATGTACTCTACTATGATGTCGTGATTGTTATGTTTGATGCATTGAGTAGTTTAATGGATCTTTTTACCTGTTAAGTAGTTGTACTCACCCCTTTGGAGACCAACATTTCAAAGTAGAAAGATGCCTCTCTTTTTGGTCACGCGGGGTACCTTTTACGGCCTTCCATCTAACGTGAAGGTCGATTGTATGGAGCTTGATTGTGTCACCATCCCTGGTTTGACATTCATACGGGTTCGTGTGCTGGTGATGTATGATGTGGACCTGGCTGGGGGCTCGGTCATCCAAGAGTTCTTGTCGGTCCATATCCGCCGTGACGGAGTGATACGGGGGATGTTGCTGCCACCACCGCCCGATGCACCAGGATGGGTGTGATGACTCGCGTGAGGAGTGGGAGCCGACGTTTTTTGGGATAGTCGACACTTGTAGATAGAGGGTTATACGTGATCGATATAGGGGGTCGAGATCTCACTTTTAAGTTGTCGCCAAGTTTAGCTAAAAGTCTTGGCTTTTCTTTTTGGTTGTACCGACCCGAGAAGTCCATCATGAAAATATAAATAAAAGTGGCTCGGCTTTAACTTTTCTTATGGTGCGCAGTTAATGTACATTGCATTATGGTTATTGGAGGGAGAATCAGTGAGACTTGTTTATGCTTCCGCTAATAAGTTGTGCTGGGACCGCTTTTTTTTTTAAAAAAAAATCCCTAGTCAAAGAGTATCGGAGATCGAGTAATTAAGAAAGATCACCTGTGACGACTTTAGGCGTGTCGGGGGTGCCAAAGCCAATTGGTGTCCCAAAATTTAGCCAAGGTATCTACACTTAAATTCACATTTTTCCTCAACAATTGAACCAACTTGATGGCCAAGGGTGTGCTAAAAAATTGTCCTTCGAACTTTCTCCATCCAATATGACCTTACTTTGAATTTCCACCAAAAATCTCAGTTTGTAGAAAAATCTTCGGAGGATGAGTCGACATTCCTAAAATAAATTGTGACACGACAGAACTTTTAATTTCTGAAATCAGGTTAAATTTCACAGTTAATTTCAATCTAGCACGATTTTACCGTGTCCTAATCTGCCAAGTAGCTTTTAGGAATTTTTGGCACATTTGACATGTGGTCGATTATTTTCAAACCACATTATACATCTTCAACATGTTGGTGACTCTTGGTTGTCGTGAAAATCTCAAGGTTTCAAATACGAACACAGGGTACAGAAACAACAGAAAAATCTGTCTAGTGCCATTCGACAAAAATTTTGTGATTAAGTGGAATCACCCACACACTAATCACATACTTCTGTCGCATCAACCTATCTTCAATCTCTAGTCAATTTAGACAGTGTTGTAATGACCTTTGAGAGATTAGCACGTTCGAGCAACCAATTCCTAGTCGAATTCTCAAGTCTATTACAATTAGATTCCATAACAGCTTCACCTGGTAGATTAGTTATCCCGTAAATGATAAATTCATGGAAAAGAACTATAGGCACATCGATGAAAAGCCCGACTTATTCAATCGAAAACAAAACCTAAAAATCAAGATGTCACAATCCTTCCCCTCTTATAAAAATTTCGTCTTCAAAATTTAAACCATTATAATTTTTTAAACAAAAAGGTGGGGGTACAGTCATCTCATCGACTCTTCACTTTCCCAGGTTGCTCTTTTAATATCGTGATGTTGCCAAACCACTTTGACTAACGGAATCGTCTTGGTGAACGTAATCAGTTCCTTGCAATCCACAATCTGAATTGGGCTTTTCACGTACAACACTCTGTCGTCCATGTCCAACTCTTCAAAGTTTAGCACGTGGGTTGGGTCAAGCTTATATTTCCTCAACATTGACACGTGAAAGATGTCATGCACTTATGCCAACCTTGGCGGCAATGCAAGACGATACACCGGGATCCCAATTATTTCTAGAATCTCAAAGGGACCTACGTATCTTGGACTCAGTTTTCCCTTTTTGCCGAAGCGTAAATTACCCCTCATTGGTGACACCTTCAGAAAGACATGATCACCAACTTGAAATTCGAATGGTCTTTGACGCTTATCAGCATAGCTTTTCTAGTAGCTCTGAGGAGTCTTTAATCTGTCCCGGATAGCTATAACTGCTTCCACTGACTGCTGAACTAACTCTGGGCTTATGATCTTCCGTTCTTTAACCTCATCTCAACATACTGGCATTCTGCACACTCTACCATACGGCACTTAAAAAAGAGTCATCTGAATGCTCTCTTGGTAGCTATTGTTCTAGGCAAACTCGACAAGATGGAGATGTTCCTCCCAACTTTCCTAGAAATCCAACATGTTAGGTCACAGTATGTCTTCGAGGGTTTGAATCATCCTCTCAAACTGGCCATCATTCTGAGAATGATATGTCGTACTGTACTGCAACTTCGTTCCTAAAGCACTCTGCAAACTTTTCCAAAAGGCGGCTGTGAACCTTAGGTCTCGGTCTGATGTAATCGTCACCGATACTCCATGTAGATGAACAATTTAACGAATGTACAACTCCGCGTGCCTGTCCAAATCAAGGTCCTTTCATACTACAATGAAATGAGCCGACTTCGTCAGCCTGTCGACCACTACCCAAGTGAAATCACTACCCCTCTGACTCCTTGGTAGGCCCTTCACAAAATCCATTGTGACGTGTTCCCATTTCCATTTGGGAATCTTAAGAGGTTGCAGAAGTCCTCCTGGTTTATAGTCCTGTGCCTTCACTTGCTGACATGTCAAACACTTGGTGACATGCTTGGCGATGTTTGCCTTCATACCAGACTACCAATGGTGTTGACATGGATTCTGATACATCTTTGTATTGCCAGGATGAATGATGTAACTGCTACGATGAGCTTCTAACAAAATCTCTTCCTTAAGCATTGCATTGTTAAGTACACACAATTGTCCTCTAAACTTCAGTGTTCCATCCTTAGAAATATGAAAGTCAGCCTTTCTCTTCTTGGTATCTTCTTGCAGGATTTTCTGAATATTTGGGTTTGTCGGCTAAAGCGTTCTTATCTTAATCTGCACTTCCAACTCAATTCTAAGGGTGGCCATAAGATTTGAAAGGTGGCCTATCATAAATTTGAAAATCGAATCTCGAGCTCTCTCAAGTAAAATCCATTCCTTAACCATCACCTGTGCAACTAATGATTTTCGACTAAACGCGATTGTGACCTTATTCGTTTTTCTAGGGTGATACAGAATATCACAATCATAATCATTCAAGAATTCCATCTAGCGATGCTGTCTCATATTCAACTCATTCGAGAGAATAGATACTTGAGACTTTGATGGCCGGTGAAGATCTGGAATCTATCTCTACATAAGTAATGTCTCCAACTTTTCAGAGCAAAAATAAATGCTGCGAGCTCTAAGTCATGCATTGGGTAATTCAGCTCATGAGGTCTCAACTGACGGGACACGTATGCAACAACCTTACCATGTTGCATCAACACGCAACCCAGTCCTCTAAACGACACATCATTGTAGATACTCGTATCCTCTAGGACCAGATAGAATCATCAAAACAAGTGTGGTAGTTAGCTTCTGCTTAAGCTCTTGGAAACTACGCTCGCACTTGTCCGTCCACAAAAATTTCTCTTCATTCTTCAACAATCGAGTCAATGGCAAGGCTAAAGCTAAAAATCCTTCTACAAACCTTCTATAGTACCCTACTAAACCCAAAAAGCTTCTGATCTCTGTCACTGTAGTCGGTCTTGATCAGTTGATCACTGCTTCAATCCTGGCGGGGTCCACGGAGATTCTTTCTCTTGAAATCACGTGACCTAGGAAAGTCATATGAGTTAACCAAAACTCGCATTTACTAAACTTTGCGTATAGCTCATGATTCCTCAGAGTCAGAAGCACTATCCTTAAGTGCTTTTCATGTTCCTTAGGGCTACAAGAGTACTTGAGGATGTCGTCGATAAATATGATCACAAACTGATCCAGGTACTCCTTGAACACACGGTTCATCAGATCCATGAATGCGGCTAGGGTGTTCGTTAAACCAAACGGCATTATCGTGAATTCATAATGGCCGTATCAAGTGTGGAATGTTGTATTCGGTATGTCTTCCTTTTTAATCCCTAGCTGTGATACCCTATCCTCAAGTCAATCTTTGAAAATATCGACACTCCTTGCAGCTGATCAAACAAGTCATCAATCCTCGGCAATGGATACTTCTTTTTTATCATCACCTGATTGAGTTGTTGATAGTTGATGTATAGGTGTAACAAACTATCTTTCTTCTTCACAAATAGAATTGATGCTCCCCAAGGTGATGCACTGGGATGTATGAATCCCTTGTCTAACAACTCCTGCATATGCACCTTCAGTTCCTTCAATTCTGACAACGCAATCCGATAAGGAGCCTTAGAGATCGGCTCTGTCCTGGGTGCTAACTCAATCACAAACTCGATCTCCCTCTCTAGTGGCAAACCTGGCAACTCTTTCGGAAACACATCTGGAAACTCTTAGACCACTGCAATATCTTCGATCTTCTATTCGTCAACTGTTGTATCCACGACACTCGCCAAATAACATTGGCAACCCCCGCCTAACAAATGGGTTGCCTCAAGCGACGAGATAAAGGTAATCAAGGGTCCTCCTCGACTCCCAATAAACTTGAAGTTCTCACCCGTGAACGGGTTAAACTAAAATGCCTTGCGATAGCAGTCTATCTTAGCTCTTTGCTTGGTGAGCCAGTCCATGCCAATTATTACATCAAAATCATACATGGCTAGGACTATCAATCTATCTTCTCCTCTTGCTCAACAATCACTAACTTGCAACCAGGACATCCCATCGTAGACAACACCTTTTCCTTTAACGGTGTCGATATACTAATCATTGACTCCAACAATATAGGACTTAATCATATCAACTTAACAAATTTCTTAGCTATAACTGAATGAGTTGCACCAGGGTTGAACAAAGCATAAGCAATGCGGTCATTTAGCGAAACTGTACTTGTGACCACATCAGGCGAGTCCTCAACCTATCCTCTAGTGATGACGTAAACTTTTCCTTGAGCTAGAGGTCGGTTCAAACCACCCTGCGGTGCAATTGGTGGTGTGATTTTTCAGTTCTAACCCATCAATGGCGGCGGAGGTAATTGCGGTCCCATCTGTCTTCTAGGACAATTCTTGGTTATGTGACCCTATTGGCCACACTTAAAACAAGCATCCGTCCTAGAAGAGCACAAGGTTGAGCCATGTTGTCTTTCACAGAAACGACATACGCCATTTTGTCTTGGCACTAACTTTCCTATCCCACCCTTCTTGTTGGGTGGAACGGGATACCTTTCTCTAGTCATCGGTCTCTTCCCAAACCGATTCCCTTCTCGGTTAGATCCAAACTGCGACCTAGATACGGTGGCTCATTCATTTTGGTCTCTCTCCATCAGCCGGGCCCGTTCATAAAAGTTGTTGTAGTCCTTCATATTAAATGGCACCAGTGGGCTTCTCACTTCTAGTCTGAGCCCATCTTTAAACCTTCTAACTCGGTCTACCGGATTCTCGACCAATCCATGGGTGTACTGTGATATCTCAGCGAAATTTGCTTCATATTGATCTACCGTTGTTGTACCCTGGCGAAGGCACTAGAATTCCGCCATCTGTAGTTCTTTGGCACTATTAGAAAAGTATTTGCCATTGGAGACTTCGACGAAGACGTTCCACTCTAGAACCACACCTTTAGGGAATATTTTTCCTCTAGTGGTCCTTCAACAAGTGCTTGCAATTCCTTGCAGCTGATATACTGAAAGGATGACTTTTTCCTCCTTAGTGCACCTCAGCAGTCCAAATGCCTTCTCTAAGTCCTGGATCTAGAGGGCTGCAGCCTTGGGATCTCCTACACCTATGAACCTTGGTGGGTTCAACTTCAGGACTGTTCCACTAGCTTATGAATCAGTCTCCCAACGACCATGTTCCCAAGTGGAACCTTGGTAGGTGTGGCAATAGATGTGGCGGTAGGTGTGGCGACAACTGTGGTATTAGCAGTGGTGTCTGCGGTGGCATTGACCGCATTAGTGGTGGTTGCGGTAGCGGTGGCTGAAGCGATGGCAGCGACAGCTTGATTTTGAGCCTGCTGCTCCATCATACTCTCTAGCATCTCTAGCGCTTGCATGATCCCATCGATCCTTAGATCACTAGGGGCTACCACTCCAACACCGATTGGAGGTGGTGCTACTCCACTTATGTTGGCCTTAGCTTGCGCTCTAATCTGGGCACCTTGGGTACTAACTCTCGTCGGCGTCCTACCTCGAGCAACATGGCCTATTGCCCTCTTCCTAGGAGTCCTCTGCTCTTGGTCACTCATCTTGCAGATTCTTTATAAAAATAGCTTTCCAGTTCCAATACCAGATTCGAATTTGAGTGATCACACAAACAAGCTACCAATCAGCTATCAATCACATGCATCATCATAAGAAAGTCTTTCCTACTAAATATCCCATGACCCATCGCACTTTATCACTCCATACACAAACCTGCTCTGATACCACTCAATGAGGATGTCATGCCTCGAACCTCTAGCGTGTGCCCATCCCTCGATGGTCGATACAAATGCAGCGTTCCCAGGACGCATCACTAACCCATTCGTTTTAATGTGCATGTGGAAGTGAATAAACAAATCTCCAGAGGGTACTCAACATGGGATAGCAATAGTATGATAACAATTTCAAACCAAACACACTTTCATAAAAACACACTAGATTTAAATACAAAGCAAGTCTAACAATAGGGGTCTAGCTCAAAAAGAAGTGCCATCAGATCATTAGGCACTAGGCTCCTCATCCATTACCATCGGGGGCTTCGGGTTTATCATGACACCATCAGGGGTGTCCAGATCCATCGAATGTGCTGCCTACCACTCCCTAGTTGTGACGTCCCAGGAGTGTCACATACTAAGCGCAAGTGAAAATTACAAAGATTATCATCTTACGGGATTTATATATTTCAATCGTTAGTCTATAGAGTTCACCTTTGAAGGTTAGCATGTATAACATGGATTATATAAAATTAGAACTTTATATTGCAAGGTTATCTTGCAATAGTCATGTCAATTCATGATAGACAATAAAATTAAGATCATATGTAAAGATCACAAGAAGCTTCATTACTTTCCTTTGTGACATCCAGACTTACAAAAATCAACCTGGATTACTTACAAGTTTTCTACCTATATATACACATCATACTTGCAAGTTCAAAAGTAAAAGTGTAAGTAAACAGCCAGGGAAAAGGGTGAGGGGGTTTATAACTCCACTATCCCACACAAGCCTGTGTCCATAAAAAAAAAGAAAAAAGACACTCCTCCAGCTTCTACACAATCATGGGCATCTAGGTGCCATCTGTCCTAGCTCCAGGTCCACCAGCACCAAAAGGAAGAGGGCCAAACATCTCCCCTTCATGGTTTATGAACCACGCAACAAACGTCATTAGAATCATCTCAACTCTACTATCGTCCATCCACAACGTAGCCTCATACTTCGAGAAGGTCATCTCGACATCAAGATCAAACAAATTACTCAAGGAAACCTCGAGGCGTGCTACCACCCCGTAACGAGCTATAAGAAGCATGTCCATACTAACAATATGAAAAAATAATAATAAGGAATGAGTAATGCCCAATAAAGAAATAATAAGACTCTAGCCTAGACAATCCACAACTGTCAAAGAAGATAAGAGAAACATGACCAAACAGCTTAAGATGCTAAGACAAAATTGTCACAAGGATGGCTAATTGAATAATGGGACATCACAGGAATGATCACACCATATTACAATGTCAAATGCATATGTATGCTTCATGCTCTAAATTTGTGCCAAGATGTAATGCAATAATAACGGATGAACTCACTCGCCAAGTGGAATTTATAATTTAGTGTGTATATCAAAATCCACCATCAATCAGTTTACCCACTAGAATACAGCCAGCCCAATCGAGTCACTTTTGGAATCCAACATCCAGACTTCCATAATATTTCTATCACGAACATCTCACTCCGAGGCATCTCAGTGTCGCACAACCGAGGCATCCTAAGATCACTCAGAATGGGGCATCTCACTCCGAGGTATCTCAGTATCCCACAACCGAGGCATCCTTGATCACCTACAAAGGCATCTCACTCCGAGGCATCCCGGCGTCGTGTTCAACTAAGGCATCCAAGATCACACAGCATGGGCATCCCACTCCCTAGGGCATCACCAGCATCTTAGTACCAATGGAAATCTCTTACTCATTCAAGCGCATATTTCACACATCACACCTTTGATTAATGTCATCACAGCATGTGCAAGACCTCAAGGGCACACATAATCAAATCACAATATATAAATCTCGTGCGCCAAACATCACATAGGTCCTGATTATAAAGCAAAAACATTTTGGCACGTCCCATACCATGCCTAACAGTTTTGTCCCATGATCAAGCACAACGCATTGCATTCATTGCATGTGCATGTCACTCTTGGTAACTATACAATGACTTCACCTCAAATGATGGAAGAGACATGCTCATGCTCGAACTAACCACATCATGAGATCATTAGACTCCATATGTGTCATGAAAGTTAAGTACAAGAGACACAACAACTATTGCACATTCTCGGATCAAGGCAGTTTATGAACTAATATGGGCAGTTTCGAACATGGACATAGAAAGTACATCAAATCTTATTGGAATATTACGAAATTTTAGTATGTTATAGAAGAGACATAGATTAACATTTTCTGTGCAGAAACATAAGTCTATATCTCAATGTATCAAGAGCAGTAATTTGCTATATTTTTTTATAAAATTTTGCAGCAACTTTCAAATTTAGTACCTATAGAAGAAAGATCATTTCACTACCCAAATCTTGTCTGTTTGTTCTCAAATTTTGATATGTTGATCCTAAGGATGTGTCCTACAGCTTTCATGGAGGATTTAAGGTCAATTCTATCTATAAAATTACAGAAAATTTGTAGAATCACCTAAGGTTTTGCTATCTTCTAAGGTACAGCTTACTAGTTCAAAGAAAACACTCTTGCCAACACATTTTCGCATCAATTTCACTTTAACTAGAAGTCGAACCTATTCTAGTGGATGTTCTCTCTCAAGTAAACTTGTTCTTTTCCTTATCTATATCATTAAAATTCAAGGCGACACAAAACAAAAGGTTTTCCATCTCTATTTCTCTAGAACAGAAATGTTTTGTACCGTTTTCTTTATCTTCAACTCAACTAAACCGTTAGTTTCTCTACACATCCCTCTTGCAGTATCTCGCCACTCTTTCAGAGCATCTAAGGGTAACCATAGTAAATCTTTACTTACATAGAACCTTCCACAACTCGGCTCAAAGTAAATATTCGCACCTCGACTCATCTACCGCAACATGCATCACTTTTCCTCACTCGACAGTCACCTCTCCACCTTGCTCAACTAATACAGCTTACTCACACTCAAGTTTTGAAACATGCAAGGCTCTAACATGACATGCAAGGACTCAAAGCTTCAATCTAGAGTTCATCTAGCTTAATACAACACAAAACAGCAACATCACATCTAATCCTCCACCATTCGGCTAGTTCCACAAGTTCCCTTGGCAAAATCAGCGGATAGCTTCTAGTTTAGAGACTTATCTTTTCCTTACCTTTGCTTAGTTAGTTGAGGACTCAAGGTTTCGAAAATCAGCACCCAAACTCACACAAGAAGAAGAATTGCTGGAGTTGTTGTTGGTTTCCTCTACTCAACCGAGAGAGAGAGAGAGAGAGAGAGAGAGAGAGAAAGGGTCATGAATTATGAGGAAATAGAGCTACAAGTCTAACCCCTAGGGTAGCTTAATCATTAGCAAATCTAATGATGATGTTTCCCTTTGGCTGTTTCGATTTTGGAGAAGAGAAATCCGTAAAGGAAGAGAGGGAGCAGGGAATCGTGGCCTTCATGCACAATTTCTTCCAACATTTGTCATTCAATATCGATTAGTTTCTAACCTGCGTCGTGTCGGTTTATTAGGGGGTGAATGATAATCATTCTAGCCAGACATTGATTTCTAGAAGAGAAATAGATTTTTCTATTTCTATTTCTAGAAAAGTTTCTAAGCAAAAATAACCGTTTGATAACGTCACAAAATTTTTACTCTAAAAATAGAAATTCATTTGATAACAACATAAAATTTCTTCCTTTCGGATAGTGGTGGACCAGTGGATGGTGGGGACGATAATGGCAGCGGTCGGCTGTGGGCGACCGGCAGACGGTGGTCGGCGATCGACAAATGGTGGTCATCGACTGACGAATGAGAAAAACTTTTATTTCTCATTTCTGTTCCAAAAATAGAGAAATAGAAAATTTTTACTTCTAATTTATATTCCAAACCTATTTCTGGAGCAAGAATCCATTTCAAAAATAGAAAATTGAAATAATTTTATCAAATAGATTTCTATTCCGGAAACAAGTTTGGAATAGAAAAATTGTTTCTGGAACAGAAACAGGTGGTTGTTATGCACCCCCTAGTTTCTATGCTTTTCACTTAATTACATTTCTCTTGTAATTAGGCCATTTTATAAAATCATGACATATTAGCAACTCGACATTAATCTACGAAGAATTTATCACGAGAAATGCTAATGTTAGAAATCAACATTAGCATTACAATTGCTAATTAAATCATCATAACTATAATCTATAAAGTTAATCAGAAATGCAAATACTCTGGCCTAAATACCCGTCTACGGCCTACCAGGCTCATTCTATGACATCTCGGCCCACTAACTTAATTTACTATTTTAACAGATCCAATTCTTGGCCTACTCCAAGCCAAGCCCAAGCCCAAATATTCTATTCAGCTAATCGAACCCATCTCCATGACTCATGTGGCTTGCTTATTTCTTAAGTCCACACATTCCTCACAGTCCATTGGGTTTGCTTTCTAGCCCGATTTGAAATAATCCAAACCCTTAACAATCCGATTACACTAATAAGGTCGGTGAAATTCAGGATGTCACACTATCCCGACAGGAGGTCCGTCAAAACCTTGCAAGGGACCCTCCGGATCCCCCTGTCAGAAGCCAATGAACCATGCCTTGAATCGGTGACGTACCAACTCAGGTAGTCCCTCATCAACCCAAACCATGGACTCAACCAACTCCCGAGTTAGGGTAGTCCCGGGAATAAGGATGTAGGTAAACTCAAAATCCATCATCTGCGGGACCCCGTACCGCTAGGTTAATCACGACCTAATGGGCACAACCTAGTCAATGTCCAGTGGTCTCCTGTTGTCACTAGGTTAATGACGGCCCAATGGTCATGGGCTACTCAATGTTCGACGATCTTCTAGCGTAGCTAAGTGTCGTAAATAAATGCTTAGAATTCATAATCACCACACAATTACACAAATCAACAATCAATTCCATAATCTAACCATATCACAGTAGTTAGCACGAAATTCTAACAACCAGCCATCTAGGCATAATTTCCGAAAAATATTAATTAATTAAATAATTAATTAAATTCCTAAAGTTAAATTAATTAAATATAAAAAAATTAATAATTAATTAATTAAATGTCTAATTTGGCTAGCATGCGGGCAGCATGACGCTACACGGTGACGGTCGGACGGACATGCAATGGTGGAGGGGGTTGCTAGATCGGTTTTCTTTGGTTCTTGGATCTTCTAAACTTCAACAATAATGGAGAAAGGAGGGAGCTATAGGTAGAAGAAGGCTGCTGAAGAGAGGGGGACCCCTTGGGCTTCCAAGGCTCCAACACTTGTCCAAATATCCCTTTGCTTGCCCCCACTAGCCATCAACCATCCACAACAGCTTTCTCTCTCCCAAATCTTCCTCAGGAAGCTTCCCATGTGTCCCAAATATTGCACCCCACCATGGCCTACGAATTTTGTGACATTTCCCTTCAATTCCATTTAAATCCTCCTTCAATTGAGCCCAATTGGTGTCCCTAAAATTCAGCCAAGGTGTCTACATTTAAATCCACATTTTTCCTCAACAATTGAACCAACTTGACAACCAAGGGTGCGCTAAAAACAGTCCCTCAAACTTTCCCAATCCAATATGACCTTACTTTGAAAGAATAGAACCCTATTAGAAATGGTTAGATCTATAATGGTGCATGCAAATTTACTTATCTCATATTAGGGAGATACGTTATTGACTGCTGCCTATATACTTAACTGAGTGCACTCAAAATCGGTCACTTTCACCCCTAATGAATTATGGACAGGTAGAAAATCGGACTTGAGTATTTTATGTCCGTGGGGATGTGCAGCTTATGTTTATGATTCTTCCCATAAATATAGCAAATTAGGTTATAGAGGGAAGAAAAGTATCTTTATAAGATATTCTGAATACTCCAAAGGGTACGTGTGACCAAAATAGAGTAACAAGTTGTCATATTCTTGAAAAACGATTTTCCTAGTAAATGTGAGATTGATAAGGACTTCCAATTATATGAGATTGAAGATTCTAATAACACACCCACTAATGTTGTAGAGGAAAATAAAGATTTACCTCAACACACAAGACCTAGTAGGAGTGTTGCATCGCCTGATGAATTGAATTCAAGAGAAATTCAATTGAGTAAAAGTAATCGTAAAAGTATTCCCCGTCATTGTTTTGAGATTAAAGGGGAAACATTTATGATTGCTCAAAAAGACGATGCCGAGCCTAAGACTGTTCAAAAGGCACTCTCATCCTTTGATAAGGAAGAATGGAGAAAGGCTTTGGAAGATGAAATTAAGTCAATGAGGGCAAAACATGTTTGGAACTTGGTTGATCTCCCACCCAATCACAAGGCCATTGGAAACAAATGAGTCTTTAAGATTAAGCGAATGGCAGATGGATCCATTGAAAAGTATAAGGCTCATCTTATGGCGAAGGATTATACTCAACAAAAGGGTATACACTATGAGGAAACTTTTTCACCAGTTTTAAGGTTTGCTTCAATATGCCTTATTCTAGCCATCGTTGCACATTTAGACCTTGAATTACATTAAATGGATGTAAAGACGGCATTTCTCAATGGAGAACTAGATGAGGAAATCTATATGAAGCAACCAATAGGTTTCATAGCTAAAGGTTAAGAGGATAAAGTTTGTAATTTTCATCACTTAATATAGGTCTTAAGCAATCATCTAAATAGTGGTATCTTCGTTTTCATCAAGCCATAACCACTTTTGGTTTCATGATCATCGAGGAAAATCACTATGTATATGTCAAGAGGTTTGAAGATAAATTTGTGATTTTATTACTTTATGTGGACGATATTTTATTTGCTAGAAATGACATGGTTTTGGTTATCATCATAAAAGAATGGTTGTCCTCCAATTTTGAAATAAAGGACATAGGAGAAGCTACTTATATATTAGGAGTTAAGATCAAAAGAGATCGATCAAGAAAACTCATTACTTTATCACAAGAGTCTTATATATTGAAGATTCTTGAATGCTTCAATATGCAACACAGTAATCCCTTTGATATCCTTGTCATGCAAGGTGAATGCCTAAGTATTGAGATGTGCCTTAAGACTCCAGAAGAAATTAAAATGATGAAAACTGTTCCTTATGCTAGTGCGGTCGGAAGTTTGATGTATGTCATGATGTGTACTCGACCTGACATATATTATGCTGTGGGATTGGTGAGCTCATATCAATCAAATCTCGGTCAAGCACACTAGAAAGCAGTGAAGAGGATCCTGAGACACTTGAAGGGCACTATGGACTATCGACTTTGTTACCAAGTGAATAATTTACACCTATTAGACTATTTAGATGCTGATTGGGGTAGAGACCTCGATTAGCGCAAATCGACTTATGGATATGCATTCTTGCTCAATAGAGGTGCAATTTTTTGGAATAGCAAGAAACAGACATGCACAGCCTTATCTACGATGGAGGCAGAATTTATTACATGCTCTGTTGCAGTGCAAGAAGTAGTATGGCTAAAACGTTTCTTGGAAAATTTAGCCACTATCACTAAGGTTCTTAGACCGATGATAGTTTATTACGATAGTCAAGCAGCCATTGCCTAAGTGAAGGATCCCAAGTATCATGGAAGAATGAAGCACATTGACATAAAGAATAACTTCATAAGAGATATGATAACATAAAAAAAAGTGATCCTACAATACATTTCAATCAATAGAATAATTGCTGATCCATTTACGAAAACTGTTCATAGAGACATATTATTGACCCACATAATGTCACTAGGAGTACGTAGAATGTGATATGTGTTATTGTAGAGAATCGTTGGTTTATGCATTTGGGAACATATATATTGTACTTGTTTGTTTATTAGTGACTTGATATTTTATTAATACGTACGAATACAGTATGAGATAACACTACACACATATATTATTAGAAAGTATGTCAGCATGTAATGATTGGCTCACTCACATGAGCAATTGCCTCAAGTGCTATAGTTAGCATGATGAGATGAGACATGTAGAAATAAACGCTGAAGAACAAATTTGGTACATAAAATAATATGTCGTCTTGATTAGAGTCAAGATGAGGTCTGTGATTTGTTTATAATAAGACCAAATATGATAACGCCACAATCATTTATGCCTAAAAGATGTTGGATGCGAGTACTTATTTGGGCGTTATAGAAAGCGAGTTAATATAGCACTCGAGCTAAACATGAGAAAATCCATTAAAAAAAATCAGAAGAAACATTGGACTAGAAAAGCCATCCACAGCAAACTACAGGCACACACGTCATTCGTTTATACCTGCAAGTATTACATCATGACCAATCTCAGGAAACAATAAACTAGTTATTTAAACAGAGTGGTCGATGAACGTAAACTCATAAGCACGCGTTCAAGGTCTTCTCATGCAGCAAAAATAAGGACGTCGTCCTTCTTGGCAACGCGGCTCTTTCTCTTATTTTTCAAGGAACATACGCCTGCGGTTTTTTTCCCTTGTGCGGCCGAAAGAAGAACACCCTTTGGCGGAGTCCTCTTTTTGTGCTCCACTTTCATTCATAAGGACTCCCTGTACGGCAGTTGCTCGTGCAGGAGATAAAAAAATCTTTTCTTTAGTGCCAATTACAATTACAGCAGTTCCCAGGCATCATGTGATTAGACGTGTCCATGGACTGCACCATAGACACGTCTATCTAGCTCTCTCTGGCTCTCTAAGAAGAGTCCGAGAGAGAAAGAGGGTGCGGCCCACTTTGCGTTTCACTTCAATCCTGTCAAATATCTAAATTATTGTTGTTGCTTTTCGGCTTTTTCCGAGGCTCTTTGCCAAAAGGCTGACATATACAGCTGGATGGAGCTCATCCAAAATCATCTTTTTTCCACTGTTTTTTCTCTTGCTCGGTCAAGGCAGCAAAATGTCATGTCACGCCTCCAAAGTATGAAAGAGAGTACAATAATAGCATGGCCACGTGCAACCTCTGCTAAAGTGAGACATTTAGCATCTCTATTGCACCCTGGAAATTTTTCTCTGTTTTTTCTTTCTTCATTTCTCAATACCATTTATTCACTCTTTCTTCAAATATTAATATATGTATATTTTGCCAACATAAGCAATATGTATAAATCTTAGCCTGCATTTGCTTTTTCTTTTTTTTTACTAAATCAGTCACATCAGATATACTACCTACACAAGCAAATCTCTTCCTCAAGCCTTCTAGAGACTGCCTTTTAATTACTAACTACAAAGAACTTAGTTCAAACTATAAAGACGCCCAACAATTTCAAAATAGTAACATATCTAAGTAGTTAAAATACGTTTCTTAGAGGGTCCTATCAGGATGAGAAGATGAAGTGTGCAGCCCACTTTGCGTTTCACTTTGATCCTATCAAATATCAAAATTATTGTTCTTGCTTTTTGGCTTTTTCCAAGGCACTTTGCCAAAAGGCTGACATATATAGCTGGATGGAGCTCATGTACAATCTTCTTTTTTCCACTCTTTTTTCTCTTATTAAGTCAAGGTAGCAAAATGTCATGTCAAGCCTCCAAATTATGAGACAGAGAGAGCACGATAATACCATGGCCATGTGCAACCTCCGCTAAAGTGAGAGTCTGCATCTCTTTTACACATTTGAAATTTTTCTCTCTGTTTTCTTCTTTTGTCATTTCTCCATTCCATTTATTCACTCTTTCTTCAAACATTAATATATGTATATTTTGCCAACATAAGCAATATGTATAAATCTTAGCCTGCGTTTGCTTTTTCTTCTTTTTACTAAGTCAGTCACAACAGATATACTATCTACACAAGCAAATCTCTTCTTCAAGCCTTCTAGGGACTGCCTTTAAATTACTAACTACCCGGGAACTTAGTTCAAAGTATAGAGACACCCAACAATTTCAGAATAGTAACATTTCTAACTAGTTGAGCTTCGTTTATTAAAGGATCCTATCAAGCTAGAGAAGACGAAGTGTGTGGCCCACTTTGCATTTCACTTCAATCCTGTCAAATATCAAAATTATTATTCTTGCTTTTCGGCTTTTTCTGAGGCCCTTTGCCAAAAAGCTGACATATATATAGCTGGATG
Organism: Eucalyptus leucophloia subsp. euroa; assembly: GCA_017140325.1. Classification (NCBI taxonomy): domain Eukaryota; kingdom Viridiplantae; phylum Streptophyta; class Magnoliopsida; order Myrtales; family Myrtaceae; genus Eucalyptus; species Eucalyptus leucophloia. Next base: position 34,642,076 of record CM029470.1, read on the forward strand.
GAGCTCATGTAGAATCTTCTTTTTTCCATTGTTTTTTTCTCTTATTAAGTCAAGGTAGCAAAATGTCATGTAAAGCCTCCAAATTATGAGACAGAGAGAGTACAATAATAGCACGGCCATGTGCAACCACAGCTAAAGTGAGATAGTCTACATCTCTTTTACACGTTTGAAATTTTTCTCTCTATTCTTTCTTGCATCATTTCTCAATTCCATTTATTCACTCTTTCTTCAAACATTAATATATATATTTTGCCAACATAAGCAATATGTATAAATCTTAGCCTACATTTGCTTTTTCTTTTTTACTAAGTCAGCCATAGCAGATATACTATCTACACAAGCAAATCTCTTTTTCAAGCCTTCTAGGGACTGCCTTTTAATTACTAACTACCTGGGAACTTAGTTCAAAGTATAAAGATGCCCAACAATTTTAGAATAGTAACATTTCTAAGTAGTTGACCTACATTTCTTAGAGGATCCTATCAGGCTAAGAAGACGAAGTGTGCAACCCACTTTGTGTTTCACTTCAATCCTGTCAAATATCAAAATTATTGTTCTTGCTTTTTGGCTTTTTCCAAGGCACTTTGCCAAAAGGCTGACATATATAGCTGGATGGAACTCATGTACAATCTTCTTTTTTCCACTGTTTTTTATCTTATTCAGTCAAGGTAGCAAAATGTCATGTCAAGCCTCCAAATTATGAGACAGAGAGAGTACAATAATAGCATGGCCATGTGCAACCTCCGCTAAAGTGAGACATTCTGCATCTCTTTTACACGTTTGAAATTTTTCTCTCTGTTTTTTTCTTTTGTCATTTCTCCATTCCATTTATTCGCTCTTTCTTCAAACATTAATATATGTATATTTTGCCAACATAAGCAATATGTATAAATCTTAGCTTGCATTTGCTTTTTCTTTTTTTTTTTTACTAAGTTAGTCACATCATATATACTATCTACACAAGCAAATCTCTTCTTCAAGCCTTTTAGGGACTACCTTTTAATTACTAACTATCCGAGAACTTAGTTCAAAGTATAGAGACACCCAACAATTTCAGAATAGTAACATTTCTAACTCGTTGAACTGCGTTTCTTAGAGGATCCTATCAAGCTGGAGAACACGAAGTGTGTGGCCCACTTTGCATTTCAATTCGATCCTATCAAATATCAAAATTATTGTTCTTGCTTTTTGGCTTTTCCTAGGCTCTTTGCCAAAAAGCTGACATATATATAGCTAGATGGAGCTCATGTAGAATCTTCTTTTTTCCACTGTTTTTTCTCTTATTCAGTCAAGGTAGCAAATTGTCATGTCAAGCCTCCAAATTATGAGACAGAGAGAGTACGATAATAGCATGGCCATGTGCAACCACCGCTAAAGTGAGATAGTTTGCATCTCTTTTACAAGTTTGAAATTTTTCTCTCTGTTCTTTTCTTGTGTCATTTCTCAATTCCATTTATTCACTCTTTCTTCAAACATTAATATATGTATATTTTGCCAACTTAAGCAATATGTATAAATCTTAGCCTACATTTACTTTTTCTTTTTTTTACTAAGTCAGTCATAGCAGATATACTATCTACACAAGCAAATCTCTTTTTCAAGCCTCCTAGGGATTGCCTTTTAATTACTAACTGCCCGGGAACTTAGTTCAAAGTATAAAGACGCCCAACAATTTCAGAATAGTAACATTTCTAACTAGCTGAGCTGCGTTTCTTAGAGGATACTATTAGGCTAGAGAAGACGAAGTGTGCGGCCCACATTGTGTTTCACTTCGATCCTGTCAAATATCAAAATTATTGTTCTTGCTTTTCGGCTTTTTCCGAGGCTCTTTGCCAAAAGGTTGACATATATATAGCTGGATGGAGCTCATCCGGAATCTTCTTTTTTCCACTGTTTTTTTCTCTTATTCAGCCAAGGCATCGAAATGGCATGTCAGGCCTCCAAATTATGAGACAGAGAGAGTACAATAGTAGCATGGCCATGTGCAACCTCCGCTAAAGTGAGATAGTCTGCATCTCTTTTACACGTTTTAAATTTTTCTCTGTTTTTTCTTTTCTCATTTCTCAATTCCATTTATTCACTCTTTCTTCAAACATTAATATATTTATATTTTGCCAACATAAGCAATATGTATAAATCTTAGCCTGCATTTGGTTTTTCTTTTTTTTACTAAGTCAGTCACAGGAAATATACTATCTACGCAAGCAAATTTCTTCTTCAAGCATTCTAGGACTGCCTTTTAATTACTAACTACTTGGGAACTTGGTTCAAAGTATTGAGACGCCCAAAAATTTCAGAATAGTAATATTTATAACTAGTTGACCTGTGTTTCTTAAAGGATTCTATCAGGCTGGAGAAGACGAAGTGTTTAGAGAGACATTAAAGAGATTTTCACAAAACACATACTTTACTTGAAGGGACTACCCAATACATTACATCTTCTTTGCCTTTTATAGGTATTAAGAGGTCTCAAACAAATAAGGACCAAGCTCATGGGTCTGAAAGCATATAGAGGCTTCAGAAAATCCAATCAAGAATTATTCTAGGTAATATGAACAGTGATAGTGAATAGTGTTTTCCCTAGTCTATTGTTACAGTAATTTGCTATAGTAACTTGCTACAGTGTTTGTCAATTACATCCTCTTCTGTCACGAGCAGTGTAATAATAGTCTAAGTCATTAGAACTACGTGACTCTACAAGAAGATGTTCTTCGTATTTTTGTTCAAGCTCTGCAAGTATGATATCAAAAAGGCTTTGGGCAACCCGTGTTATATAGGCATTCCACGTATTCCACGTATTTACATCATTTGATGAGGACGCTTCTTCATGAGTCTTGGAGAATTTTGGAGTGTTGGTAGCCCAAGTTGACTGAGGCCAATTTTATGACATCTTGATTTTCAACCTTGTTTTTGATGAAATGAAATGGGTTTTTTATCGATGCGCCTATAGTATTTTTCCCTGAGTTGATCACTCACGAGATAACTAATTTATCAAGTGAAGCCATTAAGGAATATAAATGCCGCAGACTTGAGAATTTGATCAAAAATCGATTGCTCGACCGTGCCAATCTACAAGGGTCAATACGGCACCGTCAAAATTGATTAGAGACCAGAGAGAGGTCAATTTGACAAAGGCATGTAATTAAAGTGTGAGTGATTCCACCTCATTGCAAAATTCATGTTGAACGGTACTAGACTGATTTTTCTGTCATTTTTATATCCCGTGCCTATATTTGAAACCTTGAGATTTTTCGAAATTGCAAGTTCTGGTGGTTCACAATTTATTTTAAGAATGTGGACTCATCCTTTGAAGGATTGTTGGCGAGCCTGAATTTTTGGTGAAAATTTAAAATTGGACGATTTTGAACCGAGAAATTCGGATGGGCCAAATTGAGTGTACTTTTGGCCTTCAAGTTGAGTCAATTTGTGAGGGAAATCATGGATTTGATGTGGGTACCTTGGCTGGCATTTTTGGTCACCAAATTGGAGCTAATTGGTGTGAACTTAAGTTGATTTGTGAAGGAATTGAAGTTGGAATTGGTGAAATTCGTAGGCCATGGGGGCTACAACATTTTGGACCTCAAGTGAGGCTTGGGAAAATGGCTACTGGTGATAGGGCTTGGACTTTGGGGGCCAAGGATTATTGAAATAGATATTTTGGTAAGACTTTTGTGGCATCTTGTCCGCCCTTCAACCTACAGCAACCTCTTCTTCTTCTTCCTCAGCATTTCTTCACTATTGTTGCTAAAACAAGACCAGAGAACCAACCAAGACCAGCTAGCCCTCACCGAAGCCAAGCCGTCACTCATCAGTCCTTGTGAGCCGGCTCTCCCGTGTCCATGTCTCCAGCCCGCGCCGCTCGTTGTCTGCCTGCTCGAGCTGCTGTCTGAGCTCACCAGCTCGCCGTCGCTAGTCCTCATGCCACCATTGTAGCCGTTTGCCATCCAACCACCAGCCCGTCACTACTTGGCCGCTCGCTTAGCCCGTTCTGCCGTTCGATCAGCCTGTCGCCAGCCCGAGCCCAACCTCTCTATTCGGTCTACAAAATCGATGGCCAGCTCTAAGTAGTGGGCTGTTAGACCATTTTCAACTCGATCCAAGCCTCCCTTGACATCACCGTAGGCCCAAGTTTTAGTTGCCATCGTGCCGTTGTTGCCGTGACTTCATCGGCTCATTAAATTGGTGAGTTCACCTCCTAATCCCTACTTAGGATGCTAATGACACTTATAGGTGGATTAGTGATTAAATAGTGGATTAGCTTCGGCCAATAAAGGGTTAAGGGTTAAATTAGTTAGTGTAATTAGTTATTTAGTTATTTAGTTAGATTAATAGGTGGTTAGATGGCTTAAGTGATTAGTCCAATTAGTGTAATGTATTTATCCTAGCTAGGTTAGTGAATTAAGTTCAATTAGGTGGTTAGATTAATTAGTGATTTATTTAATTATTTTGCAGTTATTTAATTATTTTTTAATTTATTTAATTATTTATTATTTTCTGGAAATTATACCGGGATAGCGGTTGTTAGAATTTCGTGCTAATCGTCATGTCATAATCAGTTTGTGTAATTGAGTGTTAATTTGTGCAAATGGATGCTGATTGGTGATTTTGAGTTATTATTTCAAAATTATGGATTTTTGGTATTTAATTAGAAAAATACCAGGTGTTGGTTTTTGACGCCAAAAGTGTTTTTAAGTACTATATAAATCATAGGATTTTTAAAAGAGATGATATCACTTTTTATGCTCAAATCTGATTGTGTACCCACGCACATTTATTTTACCGGGTGTTTTTAATACAAACAAAATAGGCGAAGCACATTATTTTAATTGAGGCATTTAAGTGCAAAGCACAATATCATTGGCTGAGATTGGGTGTGCGTGTGATTGTTATGAGAACCCATCGCGAGCATTTATGTCGGGCGATGCTCCTATATGGAATGCCCCACGTCAATGGATGTTGAACCGTAGTAGAGACCAGACCAATGCTCCTTCGAGAATGCCATCTAGAGGTAAACACTGCCGTGCTCGATGGGACGAGACAATGCCTGACTATGCCGATAGACTGCTAACTATTGAGTTGGTCATGCTCGTGGGGTCGTAATTAATTGGAACGCTTGTCTAAGTGTGATATAACCACACTTGATTATAGCAGCCTTCTGGAAAAGTTTACAGACTGCCTAGGGAACGAAACTACAGTACAATATGGCCTATCATACGCTGATAGATGGCTAGTCTGAGAGGACAATTCAAACCTTCGAGGATATGTTGAGAGCTTGTGTACTAGACTTCAAAGGAAGCTAGGAGGAACAGCTTTATCTAGTCGACTTCGCCTACAATAACAATTATCAGCAGAGTATTCAAATGGCATCTCTTGAAGCGTTGTATGGTAGAGTCTATAGAACTCCAATTTGTTGGAATGAAGTCGGAGAACAGAAGATTATAGGCCCAAGGTTAGTTCAATAATTAGTGGATGCAATTACAGTTATCTGAGAAAGATTGAAGAGCACTCGAAGTTATCAAAAAAGCTATGCAGATAAGCGTCGAAAACCATTGAAATTCCAAGTTGATGAACACGCTTTTCTAAAGGTGTCACCGATGAGGGGTGCTTAGCACTTCTGTAAGAAAGGGAAGCTAAGTCCAAGATACGTCGGTCCCTTTGAGATTCTGGAGAGAATAAGGACTTCGGCGTATCGTCTTGCATTGCCGCCGAGACTGGCGCAAGTGCATGACATCTTCCACTTGTCAATGTTAAGAAAGTATGAGCCTGAACCGACTCACATGCTAAATTTTGAAGAATTAGACATGGACGATAGAGTGTCGTACGTGGAGAGACCAGTTTAGATTGTAGATTGGAAGGAACAGCTTCTGCACACCAAGATGGTTTCATTAGTCTAAGTGGTCTAGCAACACCACGGGACAAAAGGAGCAACCCGAGAAAGTGAAGACTCGATGAGACGCTAATACCCCCACTTTTTTATTAAGATTTGTAATGGTTCAAATTTCGAGAACGAAATTTTTATAAGAGGGGAAAAGTTGTGACATCCTGATTTTCAACCCTATTTTTGATGAAATGAAATGAGCTTTTCATCTACGCGCCTATTATGTCCTTTTTTTTTGAGCTAATCACTCACGAGATAACTAATCTATTAAATGAAGCCGTTAAGGAATATAAACGCGACAGACTTAAGAATTTGATTAGTAATCGACTGCTCGACCATGCTAATCTACAAGGGTTAATAGGGCATTGTCAAAATCAATTAGACACTGGAAATAGGTCTATTTGATAGGGGCATGTAATTAAAGTGTGGGTGATTCCATTTGATTGCAAGATTCATGTTGAACGGCACTAAAGCAATTTTTATGTTGTTTTTGTACCCTGTGTCCGTATTTGAAACCTTGAGATTTTTACGACAATCGAGAGTCACCTACGAGTCGGATATGCACATTGTGGGTAAAAAATAATCGACCACCGGTCAATTGCACTAAAAGTTCCTAAAAGCTACTTAGTAGGTTAGGTTACGCTAAAATCACGTTTGGTTGAAATTAACCATGAAATTGAACTCGATTTCAGGAATCGAAAGTTCTGGTGTGTCACGATTTATCTTGGGAATGTCAACTCATCATTTTGAAGAATTTTCGGTGAGCCTGCATTTTTGGTGAAAATTCAAAATTGGGCGATTTTGAACTGAGAAATTCAGATGGGCTAAATTGAGTGTACTTTTGGCCTTCAAGTTGGATCAACTAGTGAGGGAAATCATGGATTTGATGTGGGTACCTTGGCTGGTATTTTTGGTCACCAAATTGGAGCTAATTGGTGTGAACTTAAGTTGATTTGTGAAGGAATTGAAGTTGGAATTGGTGAAATTCGTAGGCCATGGGGCTGCAACATTTTGGACCTCAAGTGAGGTTTGTTGGAGAAGCTTGAGTGGGAAAATGGCTGCTGGTGATAAGGCTTGGACTTTAGGGGCCAAGGAATGATGAAATAGATATTTTGGCAACACTTTTGTGGCATTTTGTCCCCCTTTCAACTGCGGCAGCCTCTTCCTCTTCTTCCTCAAAATTTCTTCTCCATTGTTGCTGAAAAAAGAGCAAAGAACCAGCCAATACTAGCCAGCCCTCACCAAAGCCAAGCCACCGCTGCCGGTCGCCATAAGCCAACTTGCTCGTGTCTGCGTCTCTAGCCTACGCCGCCTGCTGTCGCTTGCTCGACTAGCCGTTAGAGCTTGCCAGCTCGCCATCGTTGGTCGTGCTGCCGTCTGGCTGTCTACCGTCTAGTTACCGGCCCGTTACCACTTAGCCGCTTGCCTGGCCCATTCCTGCTTGATCAGCCCGTTGCCAGCCCAAGCGCAGCCTTTTGGTTCGGTCCATAAATCCGAGGGCCAGCTCCAAGTAGTGGGCTATTAGACCATTTTCAGCATGGTCGAAGCCTCCCTTAGTGTCGCCGTTGGCCCAAGTTTTGGTTGCTATCGCCGTGAACTCATCAGCTCGTTAAACTGGTGAGTTTACCTCCTAATCCCTATTTAGGATGCTAATGACACTTATCGGTGGATTAGTGATTAAGTAGTGGATTAACTTAGGCCTAGAAAGGGTTAAGGGTTAAATTAGTTAGTGTAATTAGTTATTTAGTTATTTAGTTAGATTAATTAGGTGGTTAGATAGCTTAAGCGATTAGTCCAATCAGTATAACGTATTTATCCTAGCTAGGTTAGTGAATTAAGTTCAATTTGGTGGTTAGATTAGCTTAGGTAGATTAATTAGTGATTTATTTAATTATTTTGAATTTATTTAATTATTTATTATTTTTCAGAAATTATACAATGATAGCTCGGTTGCTAGAATTTCATGTTGATCGTTGTGGTAAAATCAGTTTGTGCAATTGAGTATTAATTTATGCAAATGGATGCTGATTGGTGATTATGAGTTATTATATCAAAATTATAGAGATTTGGTATTTAATTAGAAAAATATCAGGTGTCGGTTTATGACGCCAAAAATATTTTAAGTACTATGTCCTTAGCCGAGATTGAATGTGTGTGTGATCGTTATAAGAACCCGTCATGAGCGTTTACACTAAGCGATGCTCCTATATGGAATGCCCCATGTCAATGAATGTCAGATCGTAGTAGAGGCCAAACCGATGCTCCTTTAGGAATGCCGTCTAAAGGTAGACATTGCTATACTCGATGGAGCGAGGCGATGCCCAGCTACACCGAAAGACCGCTGATTGTTGAGTTGACCGTGCCTGTGGGGTCGTAATTAATTGGAACGCTGGTCTGAGTGTGATATAACCACACTTGATTATGGGACAAAATTGTGTGGCATGGAATAGGACATGTCATAATGATTGACCTTATAATCAGGACCCATGTGATTGATTGATTTGAAATTGAAGCATTCCAGTTATTGATTGTATTTAATGCATATATAAATGTTATATGAGCTGTACTGATGTGCAAGAAGGTGTTGAGGCGAGGGAAGTCTTCTGTGATGTGTGATTAGGCTGCCTCTAGGTGAATTTTTACCCCGTCGTGGTTTATAATTTTTACAGTTCCCTATATGGAAGTTCATCTAGTTCGTTTTGGGCAACCGCGAGGTATAGTGAATAGAGTACCGTCTTCCCTGTCCCCTGGAGTCCCTAGACTCGTGAGCTCATCATGATCACGATCTTAATCGATGAGGGCCTACCTTAGTTGGTACCTCATCAATTCAAGGCGTGGTTTCGTCATAGGCCTAATGGAGAACGGGAAGGTCTCATGGATGGTTTCGACGAACCCGCCGTTGAGGGTGAGGGTGAGGGTGAGGTGGTTCTTGACCCCGTTGTGCATGCTGATATTATAGCTAATATCGAGGAGAAGCAGTTGCTCGAGGAAGAGCAAGAGCCTAAAGTAGAGGAGGTAGCTAACCCTTTAGACCTCAACATCCTTAATGGTGTCATGATAGAGTCGAATCCCAAGTAGGAGGGTCCAGGGTAGGGTTAGCTAGGTAGTCCTTTTTGATTGTTTTATGGGGATTTTTTATTTTGCTTTCGCATGTGCATGATTTGATTGGGTCAGTGACACGTCCTGGGAATGTCGCAATTAGATCGACCATCGAGGGATGTGCTCGCGCTTGAGGTTCAGGCTGTGACAAATTTGATGGTTGAGCATAGTAAGATGTGTCCATTCCAAGGGATAAGGACAAATGTCCTTAATCATAGGAATCTTGAGAGAAAAGGCCCCCCATTGGGCATAGAGGTCTTGAGATGATTGTACAGGGTTGTCCATATATGCGGATGACTGTGCTAGGTCGTCTGTATATGCCATAGCATGCTCATGTGATAGCGGGGTCCTTGCTTGCTCGAAATTTATGAGTGCTTCTTTGACTTATGGTGCAAGGCTATAATGATCCCATGTAGTGGGTACATTATAGTTCCATGCATCTTCACGAATGATATTGTTTTCTTAACATAAAATTTTCTGAAGTTCTTGGTATTGGTACTCATAACAACCAACACAATCAAGAAAGGATTTGTAAATACGGGCTTCCTTAAGGTGTGGTTGAGGTTTATAGGATGTGGTTCATATACTTCGTGTTGCATTAATAATGGTGCCATTATTTTGCATAGATGCCCATGGTTTACGAAAAAACATGATAGTACGGATCTCTGGGTCTGGACGAATAGTTCTCGGTTCTTGCTATAAGAGGTGCTTCCAGTGAGTGGGAGGATAAAACCAGTTGAGGAAAGCCAAGAGATTCCTGTCGCTTTCTTTTTCAATGTTTTGTCCAAGTGAAAATATCTTGGTTTGGTTAGCAATGAACCTTCTAGTTGGAAATCTCAGTAGCTATTAAATACGACACGCGGACCCTTTGAGTGCCAAAAGTTGGCACAAAGGGAAACTTAAGTGCTAAAAGTTATGAAAGTGACACTTAAGTGTCAAAATTGGAGTAAAATAGATCACTTGAATGCCATCGGTGAGAAAATCCGATCAAATTGCATACGTGGCATTTTCTGGCAAAATCTTTTACTAAGGTGGCAAACGTTTTAAAAAAAAAAGCACACATGGACGACAAAAATGATGTCGTTTAGGTTATTTTGGCTTAAGCAGACCTGGCCATCGCCGTTCCTCCCTGTTCAGTCGCATTCACCCTAGATCTCAAGCCCATTTCTCCGTCCTCATTCATGCTCAAAGGTGGTCATCAATCACCGTCGTTTGTCGCCATCATTGGTCATCGTTGCCGCTCACCATCGTTGTGTGGCATCCGAGAATTTCAACAACTCGAAATACCAATTTTAAGGAGATTTGTCTTTGAATGGCCATATGGACAATTACATTATTGGCCACTTCGTTTTATCTCTTGGACCAAACCCCCCCAAGTGAAATTTGTTATATAATATTGATTCCTATATAAAATCAAATGCCCTAAAGTGGGGTAGGAATTATGGGCTTATTATTGATATTTTCTATGGGCTATGTAAATTGGATATGGGACAACTTGGCCCAAAGTTTCGGGCCTAAAGCCGGCCCATGGAGGCCCACAAGATCGTCAACCAAAAGAAAGGGGAGGGGGAGAAGATTTGCATGCCACATTACACTTGTTCAAAGCCAACTTACACTTGTCATCGCCATGCAAAACCTCATGATTACTAGCTAATCATGAGGGTGAAAGGAAGAAAAAGAGAGAGAGAGGGGCGGAACGGATGAGGTAGCGATCGAGAGAGAGAGAGAGAGAGAGAGAGAGAGAGAGAGAGAGAGAGAGAGAGAGTGTGTGTGTTCGCACGAGAGAGAAAGAAAACCAAGAGAAATAGAGAGAGGAAGACCAAGTGGGCGAGCGAGCGAAAGAGAGAAGAGGAGAGTTCAAGTGGGAGTGAGGGTGCTTCGGCGAGGGATGAAGGAGACCAGCCCCACCGGGCGTGTACCAGCAGCCGCCGTCGACACCACCTAGCTCCGCTGTCGATCGAGCCCGCCGAAGCCTTGAGTTGCCATTTTGCTTGCTTGATTCCATTGAACTTAAGGCAAGTAAAGTCCGTTAGCCTACATTTTGCTTGTTGTGGTTGTGTGAAGTGTAAATAGACTTGAGGATTCGCAAATTTGATGCTGGATGTTGAAGTTTCGAACTAGTAGGAGTAGTTTTTTAGGATTAGTAAACTGTTTTATGGAAACACAGCATGACCTCTACCGATTCCATGAATTTTATGAAATTATCCAGTTAAAATTTGACTTCGTGTCCTTGATGAAAGTTATAGACGACATCTTGAGGAGCAACATACTAAAATTTGAGAAGAAATGTACAATTATCCATTGGTGCAATGAATTTTCTTTGAAAGTGTTAAATCTGGAAACCGTCACTGAGGGTTAGGAAGAGTTATGGTGAGTATAGCTTTTGATATATCATGAACATGACCTTGAGTTCTTCACAAAATTTTACCTCTAGATTTTTTCTATAACATATCAAAATTTCAGAATTTTCTGCATTGATTTAGGGTTTATACCAAATTTGTGAATGAAACTGTGCAATGGTGATGTTTGAAATTTTAAGGCTGTGATGCATAGACCGTAGCAACTCTCACAAAGCTCTTTTGACATGGTGTTCTTCATGAAACCATTTTCTTTAGATATCGTTTATAACAAGTTAAATTTTCAGAATTTACTAAGACCGTTTACTAATTTTCCAGAATTTTAATTGAAGAAGTGTATTCTATTTTATTCGAAAATTTGTTTTAATTTCAAGAATAAATGAATTGCTCTATGACATGTGATATCTTGGGTTGTTATTTATACATCATATGTGGTGACATTTAGCATGTCATGTGATATCAAAAAGTTATTTAAACCTTTGACGTTATTGCATCAAATGCTATGTTGAAAGTGAGATATATATAGTGAATATACATTGTGATGTTGATGATATCGTCGGACCCTTGAGTCAACGATGCCCCGGGAGTGTCAGGATGCCCGGAGGTGTGTGTGCCAGATGCTTGGAGGTATGTGCCGGATGTCCTCAGGAGTTTCGAGATGCCCGAAGGCGTGTGCCGGAGGTTCCTCGTGACGCCAGATGGGGTGCGGGATGCCCAGAGGTGTGTGCCGGAGATTCCTCACGATGCCAGGTTGGGTGCGAGTGATATGAGGGATGTAAACACCGGTCCTTGGAAGAGAAATGAGATCCTTTTGAATATCAAGATTGAGAATATGGATCATGCGCGTGTATGTGCATATGGCATGGTGCATGAATTGCCCATGGAATTGAGTTAGTATTATATGGCATTGAGAATGCGATCATGGAGGCATTGAATGGATCTCATGGGGATATATACATGATTGTGTAGTTGATGTGAATTATGCACATGTATGTGCATATAGCATGGAACATAAATTGCCGAAATGAATGAACCTCATGGAGATATAAGCATGATTGCATGGATGATATGTGCATTTCACATGAAATTTTGGTTGTCTTGCTTGTTGCATTACGTAGTTTGATGGATCTTTACTGCTAAGTGGTTGTACTCATCCCTTTGAGGACTAACATTTTAGATTGAGAGATGTCTCTGTCACCTGTCACACGTGGTACTTTTTATGGCTTACCGTTCGATGTTGAGGTCGAGTGCTCGGAGCACCCCTGTGTTGGTGTTCGTGGACTGGTGTTTATCTGCGTTCGTGCTTTGGTTATGTATGATGTGGGTCTACCTGATGGCCCTGTAGTCTAGGAGTTCCTGTTCATCGATGTTTGTCGCGACGGGATGATGATGGGGATGCTACTGCCGTCACTGGCTGATGCACCGAGCTGGGTGTGATTGCACATGTGGCTGGTAGAGGATGACACTTTTGGGATAGCCGACACTGGATGATGGATTGATGTACATGTCTGATGTGGAGTCGGGTACTTTTGGGTTATAGTTGAGCTTAGTTAAAGCCTTGGCCTTTTGGTTGTACCAACTCGTGATGTCCATCATAGTTATGTAAATAAAAGTGGTTTGGCTCTAACTTATATATGAAATGTGTAGTTGGTGCGTATTGCATTGTATTATTTTGTTAGAGTATGGGGTAGGGAGATTTTGATTTTGCTTCCGTTATATGAACTGTGCTGGGGCCAATTTAAAAAAAAAAATACGAACCCTAGAATTTATGGGCCCACTATAATTAAATGGTATAAGAGTGACATGTTATTAGGAAAAGTGAAAGGTAAGTAAACTGTGGCGATCCTAGCGGATTGGGGGCCATAGGTCGGGGCGCCACACGTTGTTCCTCTAGGTTCGGCCCCTTCTCCCCCTCCACTATGATGAAATTAGGACTCGAATTCTTTTAGTAGGGCTCTGATGAAAAATTTGGGGCTCGGTGGGGAAATGTGGAGGTCGACTCGGATGGTACATTAATGTGCGATTTAGGGGTCATAAGCGGTACTATAACCCTAATGGGGGTTCGGATTGGCAATCTAAGGACTAGCCTTGAAATGTAGGGTTCGACAAGGGGAAAATTAGGGCTCGACCTTGAAGATTTGGTGTTATTGTGACATGTGATTTAGAATGGTGCTACTTTGATGTGTGTTTAAAGCTTGGATGTGGTATTGTGATGTGCAAGGGCGATTTTTAGGGGTTAGATGTGAAATGTGATGTGTGGCAGTGATTTTGACTGCATGGAGTTGTTGTTGTGAGGATGCCTGGTCACTTATTATAGATTGAAACGTGGAAATGGGTGTCATGAGGACATGTGCTTGTTGTGAGGACCTCTGTTTTTTTGTTAATATTTTAAGGGAAGGGAATGCAAATAATTAAATTGGTGACCTCTTTTTTTGCTGTCATGTAGGGGCATATTGTCAATGTGGAAACCTCTTTTTGTTGTGGATGGTATCTTTCTAGTAAATTGCCTGACATGTGCATCTCTTCCCCATTTCCTTTTCTTTAATAAAGTCCATGAGAGTGGGGGGACTCCTATGTGCAATTGTCTATTGTTTTTTATGGATATGGTCATAAAAACTAATTATTCTTTTTCTTGGTGCAGAAATGGCTTATGACAAGGATTATGTTGCCGTCATGGTTTGCTACGGTGGGGATTTGGTGATTGGGGAGGATGAGTGGAAGTATGAGGGCGAAAATGAAGGCACCATCTTTGTTGATATAAAGAAGGCACCTTATATAGGATTTGTTAGGAATATAGTGACTTATTTGCCTTGTAAAGTTTGGAAGTTGCTGTATTGTGTTCCTGGGAAAGGCTTAAAAGATGGTTTGAGAAGCTTAAAAGATGATAATGGTTTTAGGGATGTTCTATACAATTATCTTCATGGCGAATAGTTAAAAGTATACGTTGAGTACAATTGTAAAAGTGAGGATGAGGATGATGATGGAGAGAGCGCCCAAGTAAGACAAGAAGGAGATGATATTCAAGGTAGTACTAAGGTTAGGGTCGAAGGAGGGCAGGATAGACATGATGGAGAGGAGAGAAGCGTAGATGTAGTTCACCAAAGTGATGTTGACATAAGTGATGTCACAATCACTGGATTAGATTGGAAAGTAGCTGAATTAAGTGATGATGATGATGAAGGGTTGCCTGCTGAAAATTTTATAAGTGATAATGACGACGAGGAGCTTGTATAGTCAAGAAAAAAGCAAAGGGATTTTTTGACAGATAAGTTTGTAGCTTTGCAAATAGCTGATGGAATTCTAAATAGGGCCAAAGGCCCTACAAATGCTGGTGCTGCTAGCGCGGAGACTGATTATGAAGAAAGCGTCAAGAATGCTACTTCCCAAGATGAGCTTGAAGAAGATGAATGAGTTGTGCATAAAAGGAAAAGTAAGTATCCTTCTTGTGATCCATCCGTTGCCTCTCCTACTTTGTTGGTAGATATGAAATTTCAAGATGCGAAACAATTTAGGGAAGCCAGATTGAAGAACTCCATTACTGCACAGAGGAATATTGACCTCATTAGAAACGCTAAGACCTCTGTAAAAGCTCGGTGTTCGCAACAAATGCTTGGCAAACTACAGGAAATTATGGTGTGAACTAGGATTTCTCATCCATCGAGGGTTGAAGCCTCTGCTTCAAGGGTTGAACCCCGGATGGAAGATATCCTGTGGGCATTGGCCAATATAGGAAATCTGATGGACAGGTAAGGACAGCAACAACCTGGAGCAGAACGTCGTCCTCAAGGACTGGCGGAACAATTCCTGAAGTTGAAACCACCTAAGTTTAGTGGAATAAGAAGTCCTGAGGAGACAAAACATCGTTTTGATGGAATGGAATAGATTTTTCGGTTGTTGAACTGTAGCGATGCTGAAAAGATGACCTTGGCAGAGGACCAATTAAAGGGAAATGCAAAGTTTTGGTGAGGAGCTTCAAGAGACACGATCTTTCCACTAGGTACTGATATAAACTGGGATGAGTTTGTTAAACCTTTCAATAGAAAGCATTTCTCTGATTGTGCCAAGGATAGGAAAATCACAGAATTTGTTCAGTTAGAACAAAGGGAGCTGATAGTGGACCAGTATGAAGCAAATTTTTTTGAATTGTTTAGGTATGCTCCTAGGTTGATTGATGATCGAGAGGAAAAGGCTAAGAGATTCCTAAAAAGGATTAAGGACTGATATTAGAAAACAACTAGTACCTTGGAATATAAGGGATTATAATGAGATCTATGAGAGGGCACAGTTGGTGGAGCAAGAGTTAGTGAGAGAACGATCAGAATCTAAGAGACAGATGACCTTTAGTGATGATCGAAGGGGTAAGAGACCCTATCCTGGACAAGGTCAGCCCTGGGAATTTAAGAAGAGGAGTAATTTTGAGAATTTTGGAAAAGCAAAGAGTGGCTCAGTTCTAGAGGGAGTACCCTACCAGGGTAATAATTGCCAAAAGTGTGGTGGACAGCATGGGCCAGGATTTTGTAATAGTCCGACGAAATGTTTTGGTTGTGGGTAGATAAGGCATTTTAAGAGAAATTGCCCACAGGAGAGGTCGCAGTTGAATGTCAACTCGGTGTGATAGGTACAACATCGTATTGCTGGACCAAATCAACCAAGGAATCCACAGAGGCCACCAGCACAAGGAAGGGTGTATGTAGTCACCCAAGAGGAAGCGGAAGCTTCTTAAAATGTCATCTCAGGTACGATTTCTATAAATGGCAAGAAGGCATATGTATTATTTGATACGGGTGCTACCCACTCTTTTGTGTCTGAAAGATATAGACAGTTGAGTAAGATAGAAACTACCTCTCTTGAGACGTCTCTTTATATTTCTATGCCATTAAAGAATATGGTATTGTCTACATTGGTATGTGAAAAATGTAAGATAACTGTAAGGGGACGGGATATGGAAATAGACTTAGTTGTGATGGCTATGTATGACTTTGATGTTATCATTGGAATGGACTAGCTCCATAAGTATTAGGCTAAGATGGATTGTTATAGGAAAGCAATCCAATTTATTTTACCTGACCGATCTAATTTTGAATTTTTCGGAGGTTAGACAAACCCCTCTATAACACTTATTTTAATAGTAGAAGCCCGTGCACTAATTGACGAAGGATGTCAAGGATACCTGGTAGTGGTAAAGGACTATACTAAGGAAGAGTCTAAGTTAGATGAAATTCGAGTGGTAAGGGAATTTCATGATGTATTTCCTAAGGAACTGCCTGGGTCACCACCGGAATGAGAAATTGAATTCAAGATTGAACTAATGCCTGGAATAGGACCGATATCAAAAGCCCCGTATATGATGGCCTTGATAGAATTGAAAGAGTTGAAAGTGCAATTACAAGAGTTGCTCGTTAAAGGATTTATTAGGCCAAGTGCTTCTCTTTGGGGTGCACTAGTTTTGTTTGTGAAAAAGAAGGATGGATCAATGCATTTATGTATTGACTATAGGCAACTGAATCAAGTGACCATTTAGAACAAGTATCCATTGCCTAGAATTGATGACCTATTTGACCAACTACAAGGAAGTTCGGTCTTTTCTAAGATTGACTTAATGTCAGGATACCATCAATTAAGGATTAAGAAAGAAGACATTCCTAAGACTGCATTTAGGACTCACTATGGACACCATGAGTTCTTAGTTATGCCATTTGGATTGACCAATGCTTCGGCTACATTCATGGATTTGATGAATAGGATATTTAAGCCTTATTTGGATCAATTTATGATTGTCTTCATTAATGATATCTTGATATATTCTAAAGGACCTGAAGAGCATGAGTGACACCTGAAGATAGTGTTGCAAATCCTTAGAGACCATAAGTTGTATGCCAAATTCAGTAAGCGTGAATTTTGGCTAGACTAGATAATATTTTTGAGACACGTGGTGTCAGGAGGAGGAATTGCAGTAGACCCAGCATAAGTTGAGATGGTAGTAAATTGGCCGAGATCGACAATGCCAACTGAGATACGAAGTTTCTTAGGACTAGCAAGCTACTATAGAAGATTTATTGAAGGATTCTCATGACTTGTTGGACCATTGACAAAATTGACTAGAAAGAACGTAAGATTCGAGTGGAATGGAGAGTGTGAGAGAAGTTTCCAGGAACTTAAAAGGAAATTGACAACAGCTCCAATCCTAATTATACCATCTGGATTCGATGGGTTCACAGTATATAGTGATGCGTCTCACAAAGGACTGGGATGCGTTTTGGTACAGCATGGTAATGTCATAGCCTATGCATCCAGACAGTTGAAATCTCATGAGTTGAACTATCCAACCCATGACTTAGAATTGGCAGCTATAATTTTTTCTTTGAAAATATGGGGACATTGTTTGTATGGGGAGAAGTTTGAAATCTATACAGATCATAAGAGTTTAAAATATTTGTTTTTGCAAAAAGAACTGAACATTAGGCAGAGGAGGTAGATTGAGTTGTTAAAGGATTATGATTGTGAAATACGATACCATCCTAGAAAGGCGAATAAAGTGGCAGATGCTCTTAGTCGTAAGTCGGCTATGGATATGGCCAGTATGAGAATAACATAATGGAATATGTTAAAGTCAGTAGCAGACTCAGATTTTAAATTGGAAGTAGATCACCTTACCAGCATGCTTACTGCATTTAGGATTGAACCGGAAATTTTCCAAAAAATTAAGATTTTGCAAGAATTTGACTCAGAAATAATGAAAGTATGAATTGCTGTGTCTTTAGGAAAAATACCATTATTGCAAGTCTCTGAAGATGGAGTGGTAAGATGGCAGGGACGACTTTGTGTTCCTGACAATGAAGAAGTAAAGAGAGAAATCTTGTCGGAAGCACATAGGAGTAACTATAGTATTCATCCGGATAGTACCAAGATGTACAAGAATTTATGCCAACAATATTGGTGGAATGCCATGAAGGTAGATATAGCCAAGCACGTTTCCCAATGCTTAACATGCCAGCAAGTGAAGGCGGAACATCGCAAACCTGCAGGACTGTTGAGACCATTGGATATCCTAGAGTGGAAATGGGAGCATGTGATGATGGATTTTGTGCAAGGAATACCAAGGACAACAAGTGGTCACAACTCTATTTGGGTGATAGTGGATCGTTTGACTAAGTCTGCTCCTTTCCTAGCAGTTCGCATAGACTATCCGGTGGATAAATATGCTGAGATATATGTAAGCCAAGTAGTACGCTTACATGGTGTTCTTGTAACTATTACGTTAGATTGGGACTTAATATTTACTTCAAACTTTTGGGGACTAAGCTTCAATTTAGTACTGCTTTTCATCCACAAATGGATGAACAAACAGAAAGAGTGATCCAGACATTAGAGGACATGCTGAGAGCTTGCATCCTTGATTTTAAAGGAAGTTGGGATGAAATATTGCATCTGGTAGAATTTGCCTATAACAATAGATTTCAGAAAAGTATAGGCATGGCTCCCTATGAAGCATTGCACGGAAGGAGATGTAGGACTCCTGTTTGTTGGAATGAAGTAGGTGAAAGGAAACTAATAGGGCCTGAGTTGGTACAAATTATTACAGAGGCCGTTGAGATCATAAGGAAAATACTTAAGACAGCTCAAAGTCGACAAAAAGACTACGCAGATAAGTGTAGAAGACCTTTGGAATTTAATGTAGGAGATCATGTATTCCTTAAAGTATCTCCAATGAAATGGATATCATGATTTGGAATAAAAGGTAAGTTAAGTCCCATATTCATTGGATCCTTTGAGATACTCGAGAGAATAAGAGATGTAGCTTATCGATTGGTGCTACCTCATAAACTAGAAAATTTACAGATGTGTCTCATGTGTCGATGCTGAGAAGGTATCGGCCAGATCCTGGACACATACATGATCATGAAGCTATCAAAGTGGATGAGAAAATGAGGTACATACAAGAACCAGTACTGTGACGTCCCAGGGTGTCATGTACTAAGTGCAAGCGGAATTATAATTATTATTATCATCTTGCCTAACTTGTAACCTCCTTTAAATAATCTATAGTGTTTACCATTGAAAGGTTAGCATGTATAACCTGGATTATTTAAAATCTCAAGTTTATATTATGAGGTTATCTTGCAATCACTCTACCTTCAATTCAAATATTGGCCAATTCATTCATGCACATAAACAAGATCACGAGAAGCTTCATTTCTTCTTATCATCATCAGGGCTTACAAAATTTATCAACCTAGACTCTTTCCATGTTCATCGCCTATATATACAACATATACATAACAAAAGTAAGGTGTAACAAAAGTCAGGGATAAAGGGTGAGGGTGTCTACTCCACAAGTTCCCACACAAGCTCGCATCTAACAAAAAAAAACAAAAGACGGTCAACTTCTACATGATCAAAGGTGTCTAGGTGCCATCCGTCTCAGCTCCAGGTCCTCTTGCGCCAAAGGGTAAAAGGCCGAATATCTCCCCTTCATGGTTGATAAATCATGCAACGAACTTCATTCGTATCAACTCAGCTCTACCATCATCCATCCATAAGGCAGCCTCATACTTGGAGAAAGTCATGTCAATGTCGGGATTATACACGTCATGAAGAGAAACATCAAGGCGTACTACCACCTCGTATTGAGCTACTGGTGACACATCCATGCTATCAATCTGAAAATGTAATGTATGCGCAACACTTTGCCTAGTAAAGAATGATAAAACTCTAACTTAAACAATCCACAACCAAAAATATTACAAGGGAATCATGGCCAAACAATTCAAGATACTAAAGTAGGGTTGTCACAAGCATAAACAATTGGATGTTAATACATCATGTATATAATCACCTTATGAGCATCCATTCCTATGCTTACCATTCCGAAGCTCGATCTCATATCAAAATGCAATGCAACAACAGTAAATGGACTCACACGCCAAGTAGAATTATATTTAGTGAGCATATGATCCACCCTCGATCAATCATTAACCAGAACTCTACCGGCCTAATTGAGTCAATTCCGGAAGTTACCTTATCCGGACTTCCACAATATTTCTATTATGGGCATCTCACTCCAAGGCATCCCGGCATCACTCAACTGAAGTCTCCCAAGACCACTCGGCAAGGGGCATCTCACTTCGAGGCATATTAGTATCACACAACTAAGGCATCGATGATCACACACAAGGGCATCTCTATTGGAGAAATCTTTCCAGAATATTTTGAAGCTGACAAAACATTTCTATCAGTCTAGTCTGGATATTTGAAGACCGACAGTTTAAAGTCTGAAGACTTTGTATTCTCGAGACTCAAGACTCAAGACTCAAGACTCGAGACTCAAGACTCGAGACTCAAGACTCAAGTCTATTCTCACTGACAGTCTTTCTAATCCAGTGACGAAGGAAATCCAAAGCCGAAGTATATGGTTGAGGATTCGATCCTATCCTCTGGAATAGATTCTTTGGTTGGATAGATATTTCGGATTCTTTGATTCTTATCTAAGATCAATTGAAGATCCGATGGTCGACGAAATATTCTTGGAATGTTCTATTCTTAGAAACCAAGATCCTGATTGTATGGGCGAACAGATTGATGGGCTATCATCAGATTCCTTAATTAGCTCGGATGATCTTCTTGATTGATTCCGTCCAACGGGTAGATTGGAGGAATTCCTTTGGTAAGTGCCAACGGCTATGATGGCATAAAGGAGTATAAAAGGATGACGTTCTAGTTGTTTTAAGGGTGTGATCGATAGAAAAATTCCAGAGTCTGAAGAACCTTGATTGTTAGTCGATCTTGTTCGAGCGAAATTGTATACACAGAGAGTGTTTATACTTGGTGACACCTTGAGCGAGTGTGGTAGATCATCTACACCTAGAAATCAAGGAAGATCAACACTGTAACATCTCTTTGTTCATAGTGGAATCCAGCCAATCGGCTGTCAGTGTAGAAGAGTGGACGTAGGCTTGAGTCAAGCCGAACCACTATAAACCGCGTGTTCAATTCTCTCTTTCCCTTACTCAGTCTTACGATTATTTTTTAATTATTGCAAATTCTTCAACTGTCTAAGTATTGTGCAATCTTCAAGAAAATTTTTATATACCTATTTACCCCCCTCTAGGTACTCGTACTAGCTATATCAATCTCACTCCGAGGCATCCTGGTATCTCTCTACCGAGGCATCCAAGACCACTCAGCATGGGCATCCCAAACTTCTTGGGGCATCACTGGTATCTCTCTACCGATGGGTTCATTCACTCTCTTAAGCACACGTTTCACACCACCACACCTTTGATTAATGCATTTATTGTATTCAAAAAGAAAAGACTCCAAAGTATCTAACTATATATCTAACTCTTCATGAACCTAGTACACGTGCATGTCCAAATTATAAGATAAAACCCATTACGACATGTCTCATTCCATGCCGAACAGATATTTACCTCATAATCAAGCACTATGCACTGCTCTCATTGCACACGCATGATACTATATGCACTTATATCTCAAATAAGATGTGAGACTTAGTCTTACATAACTAACATCTACTAGAAAGTTATTAGACTCTATGTGTGTCATACAAGTCGAATATAAAAGACACAACATCTAGTATATGTTCTCGGGTCCAGACAGTTTACTAGCTAAATGTACAGTTTCGGTTTCGGACACAAAAGGCCTATCAATTCTTGTTGAAATACTACCAAATTTTAGTATGTTATCTTTAAGACATAGATTGACATTTTCTTTGAAGAAACTTAAGTCCAATTCTCACCGTATTAAGAGTAACAATTGCCATAATATTTACTAGCACCCTGTATCGACGTCTAGATTCTTTATCTACAAAGAAACTTGTTTTACTAGCCAATTCTTATCCATTTAATCTAAAGTTTTGACACATTATTCCTTAAGATGTGTTCTACAATTTTCATTAATGATTAGAAGCCCAATTCTAACTAGGTAATTACAGAAAATTCGTAAAACCAGTAAAGGTCAAACCTTTTCTCACAAGAACAGTTCACTGGTTTTACTAAATTCACTTCTATCTCTACATTTTTATATTCATATAATCATAGCTAGGTTTCTAATTCAATCCAATAGATGTTTTATCATGTAGAATGGTTCCTTTCTTATTTTCATCAACATACATAAAGAAAATAACACAAAACAGAAGACTCCCTAACCGTATCCTCCTAGAACAAAATAGGTATGCATGATTCCTTCACTCCTAGCCCGACCAAACCACTTATTTTTCCACAAATCTCTTCTACAACACTTCAATACATATCACAGCAACTACAAGTACTTTCAGCAAGCTTTTATCTGACAAATAGCCCATCCATAGCTCGGCTCAAAGTATAATTGCATCTGTGAGTTCACTCATCACAATATACACCACATCCATCCACTCGGCAACCATTTCATCACTTCACTCAGCAAAGACAATGTGAAAGCTAGTACGAGCACCTAGAGGGGGTGAATAGGTATGAAAACAAAATTTGTAAAGTAAGGTATATAATTTTGCTTTTAAACCAACTCTGCTTAATAATAGATTATGAAAAGGAAATTATGATCAAAGTAAAAGAGCTTAGGAAGAGAATAAGAACACAAGGTTTATAGTGGTTCGGCTTAATCCAAGCCTACGTCAACTCTTCCGCACTAACAGCCCACTGGCTGGATTTCATTAAGAATCAAAAGAGTTGTTACAATATAGCTATTTTCTTGATTCCACAGTGTCGAGACTCTACTATACTTCCTCAAGGTCTCACAGAAGTATAAACTCTCTTTTAAGTATAAGTTTTCGCTCAACAATTGAATTGACAAAGAACAAGGAGCTTCAGAATTTGGAATTTCTCTATCCCGCACACACTCGAATAACTAGAACGTCTTCCTTATATACTTCTTTATGCCATCATACCCATTGGCACTTACCAAATGAGTTCTTCCAATCTACTCGTTGAACATAATCAAATAGGGAGATTTCGAGTTATTTAAAGAATATGACGATAGCCCACCAATCCTGCTCACACATACAATCAGGATCTATGTTTCCATAAGTAGTACCTTCCATGTATACTTCGCCAATCAACGGATCCAAAATCCCTGAATTAATCTCAATTTGAATAATGGATTCCCAAATGCTATATCCAGTTAAGAGATCTTCTTCAGTTGATAGAATCAAATCCTTAATGAAATACTCAGTTCTTGATAAGTCATCTTCAACGGTGTAGAAACTGTCAATGAGGATAGACTTTGAATCTTGAGTATAGTGGTCCGGCGGTCTTCAGACTTTGATGAAAGAGTTTGCAAGTCTTCAGACTAGATTGATGGAAACGTTTTGTTAGCTTCAAAATACTCAAGGAAGTTTTCTCCAACAATCTCTCCATTTTTTATGGTGACAAAACTTTTCCCGCAGATTTGGATATCTTTGACCTGCAAAACAATACTCAAGCAAATATGGATATCTCACAAAAGATAATTGGCTTAGTAAAGACAGCATTAAATCTGCATCCACAGGAAATGAGTTAGTCTTGTAAATAAACAACTATCTTTGCCGTAAAATACCAACAGTGCTTAAAATAAACAAACGATCAAACAATCCAAATCCAAATCTAGTCACAACCAAACAGCCAAACTAAAGTAAAGTCAATCAAAAAAGTCAAGAGTGAAATCTCAAATCTGCAACATCTCTTCCCCTTTTTGTCAACATTAAAAAGGTAGAGACGAAAAGAGAATGGGATTAGGATTGCTTTGGAATCTGAACAAGCTGGAAATCTCCCATTGACTGGACAATCCTTTCCAGCTTTTTCAAATCCTCTTTCAGTTGAGCCACATCTTCACCCTTGCCATTTGCTTGAACTTGAAGAGCAAGGGCATGGATTTGATCATGCAAGGAAACTAAATAGGCTTGACCTGCATTCTGCAAGTTCTGAACTTCGTATCCCAGAGCATAAATTTGGCCACGCATCTTCATAAGAACATCAAGCACTCTGCGAAAGTCTGCTGAATTATCAGTCTGAGTACTGGCTTCTGCATGATCAATAGGTGTATTGGCAGATGATGGCAAGTTAGCACGATCACTCAGATTTGGCAATGAAACCTCATGGCCTTCTTTAGGGAATTGAGAGGCATCGATGTCTTTTGGATCTGCAGGTGAACGACTAACTCCTTCACTAGTAGCAGCAATTGAAGATGTACCTCTTTTCTCAGTAGCTTCCCCTGTTTCATTGCCTTCAGGCGGTGAGAAGTACTCTTCATGCTCTGTTTCCTCTTGTTCACCTCTGCCTTCTTCTTCTTCCGCAATCCTTTCTTCCTCTAATTCTTTTTCCATTGATTCTCTCTCTCCACTCCTTTGTTCGATCTCTTCTCTATCTTGATCCTATCTCTCCTCTGTCTCTGGAACATAACGACATAAGTTTTTCAGTGCAAGAGCAGAAATTGTGATATCATCCTCATCCTCTTCATTCTCAAAGATGAGTGCTCTTCTTTTCTTGGATGGAGCAACCTTGGGCTCCTTCCCTTTCCGTTTTGCAACCGAAAAGCCTAGATGAGTCTTGACAGGGTTTTCTCCTTGAATCACTCAAAGCCTTGTTAAGTTCCTTCAGACGCATTTTAGAAACCATTTTCAGTCCCACCACCATTTGATCGCAAGTTCGAACACATAGAATCTTGGGAGGCTGAATGTTCAAATGTCTGAATAACTTAGTGACAAGTGCTGAGTAAGGAAGTTGGCCCTTGTCTTTCACCATCATTTTGTACATGTAGAACATGATAGTGTGTGGAAGAGTGAATTTTTTGCCAGCGTTAATGGCATACATCAGCTTTGCCTTCGAGTTTGAAACATTGGTCTTCGAAGTTGATTTGGGTCCGAGATAGTTGATCACTATTTTGTGAAGCAAAATATTTGAGGCATTCATCCTCAAATATGAAATTCTTCCTTCTGCCATTCTATCTCGTACAAGCTCTACCATCGCACGTCCAATAGACACACTGATTGGTTGGAATTTCCCTCTTTCAACCCCAATCACATCGGCCAATGTATCCATGTTAACTACATAGTTCTGATCTTGAACATTGAAAAAGAATCTATTCACATCCAAGAAACTTATATTAGAATAGAAGTAAGCAGCGAGTTTAGCATGACCCTCTATTGACTCAGAACAAAATCGTTCTAGTTGAAGAATATTGAATTTCTCTCTCTACTTAAGATTCAGAGAATCAAGAAAATGAAAGTCCACACTTCTAGGGTTAATCACACCACGCTTTAGCAACTTAGAGTACGGTCACTTGTGTTCCTTCGAGCGAAACAAATCTGTCTTGTTGGTTTGACTTTTCACCACATCACCCATTCTAGGCTTAAAATGAGGGTACATTTTATCATCATCATTCCCATCAGGTTGACTCAGCCCTTCAACACGTGAATCGCTTGGGATATTTGCAAATGCTTCTTCTGCTAATCCCACAGGAGCAATTCCCAATCATTCCATTGTGCGTAAAAAGTGAGTTTCATTTTGATACCCTTTTTCTTTCAAGAATTCATCAATATAGTTCTAGGGAGTACCACCCTTCTTCAAAGCACAGTAAAGCTTAAAAATAAAAGCGGGCTTTTGAGTTCTTACGGGTTTTGCATCTTTGATGATTTATTCTTATGTTCGATGATTAATATTCTGAGGTCTAGATGGAGGAGATGGATGCTATTGAGAATGTTGTGGGCTCTACTACTGTCTAGGAGATTCTTTTTCCTCGGTGAGGTCAAAATGCGTAGGACCCTCACGCATTTGTTGTGGTCCCCTATTCGCAATTCTTGAAGACTTTCTTTGAGACGACATTCTTCACAGTCTTTGAGAGATTCCAAGCTTGTTTTGCAAGAAAGGTAAAAACTTTTCGAGGATTAAACAAGAGAAGAAAAAGAGAAGTTGAAAATCTGTGCTTTCTTAGGGTTTTGTGTGTAGAACCGAGAAAAACCAACAGTACATAAAGTAGTCTAAGCGAGGCATACGGAACGGCATAAAAGGAAAAATAACTGCCTTTTTGAAAAAATAGATAATCGTCATTTCATAAATAACTTCTTTTTTCGAAAAGGAAAGATTGTAGTAATCATGTAAATTGGGGAATATAACATCAATCATTTACAGATTAATAAATAATCATACATTTTCGAGATTTTATTCGAGAGATAAAATTCTAAAATAGAAATAACTTACAGTCATAAATCTTGATCATCAGAGTCTGAATATCTTTAGACTTTTGGTCCTGAGTTTGAACTTCCTTAGACTTTAAGTTATTGAGTCTGAAACGAATAACCTCAAATTGATTTTTCTCCAAAGGCTTTGTAAAATTGTCCACTAGTTGATTCTTTGAATCAATAAACTGAATTGAGACTTCTCCATTTTGAATATGATTTCTAATGAAATGATGTCGAATCTCTATATGCTTTGCTCTTGAATGAAGAATTGGATTCTTGGTGAGATTGATCGTGCTGGTGTTGCCACATTTGATCTTAGTGAATGAATCTTCAATTCCAAAGTCCCTTACCTGTTGTTTTATCCACAAAATTTGTGAACAACAACTTCCAAGAGCCACATACTCTACTTCTGCTGTAGAAAGGGCTACAGTATTTTGCTTCCTCGAAAACCAAGATACTATCCTGTTTCCAAGCGATTGACAGGTGCCCAAGGTGCTCTTTCTATCAATTCTACATCCTGCTAGGTCTGCATCTGAATATCCAAGAAGAGTAAAGTCTTCTTCTTTAGGATACTAGAGACCTAAATTTGAGGTTGAACTAATGTATTTGATGATACACTTTGCAGCACTTAAATGAGATTCTTTGGGGTCTGATTAAAATCTGGCACAAATACAAATACTAAATAGAATGCCAAGTCTAGAAGCAGTAAGATAAAGAACTGAACCAATGATACTCCGATATAGCTTCTGGTCAACTTTCTTTCCTCCTTCATCTTTGTCCAGCTACAAGGAACTTGACATTGGTATATCAGTCTTTTTGTCATTCTCCAGTCCAAACTTTTTGACAAGTTCTTTAGCATTTTTTTTTAGTGAATAAAAGTTCCCTCCTTCAGTTGTTTCACTTGAAGCCCGAGAAAGAAGGTTAGTTCACCCATCATGCTCATTTCAAATTCATCCTGCATAGATTAGTCTGTCGTATCAAGCTCGAGGTGCTTGCTTTAAACCATATAGAGCATTTTTTTAGTTTGAATATAGAGTTTGGTTTCCATGGGTCTTCAAAACCGGGAGGTTATTCCACGTAGACTTCTTCTTGGATAAATTCATTTAGGAAAGCGCTTTTGATGTCTATTTGGAATAACTTGAAATTCTTATAATAAGCAAAAGCAAGTAATAATCTAATTGCTTCTAACCTTGCTATTTGTGCGTAAGTCTCATCATAGTCTATCCTTTCTTCTTGCGTATATTCTTTGGCCACGAGTCTTGCTTTGTTCCTTATGACTTTTCCTTTCTCTTTCATCTTGTTCCTGAAAACCCATTTAGCTCTAATGATAGATTTGCCTTTTGGTTTAGGAGTAAATTCCTAGATATCATTGATGCTGAATTGCCTGAGTTCTTCTTGTATAACTTCAATCCAGCTTTCATCGGTTAAAGCTTCTTCTATGCTAGTGGATTCTATTTCAGAAATAAGAGCCACATCACTAGACTCTTCACGCCTTTTGGATCTTGTGCGAATTCCTTTATTAATGTTACCAATAATGAGTTCTTTGGGATGACTAGACTTATGCTTCTAGTTGCTAGTTAATTTGTCAGACTATTGATATTTTTCTTCATTTGGTTCTTCAATGATCATTTGTTGTTGGTCTTCTGAAGTCTGAGCTGTTTCTGGAGATTTAGACTTTGTAGAGTCTGGAGCAGATTCGGATTCTTCAGATTGAGTCTGAATCGATTAATTTTGTATAAATTCTTGAAATTTGACATTCATCGATTCCTCCATAGATTGAGTCTTTTTATTGAATACTCTGTAAGCTTTGCTAGTGGTTGAATATCCAAGGAAGATGCCTTCGTCTGATTTTTCTTCAAACTTACCAACTTGATCATTTGCATTTTTCAATATAAAACATTTGCATCCAAACACATGAAAATATGAAACAATTGACTTCTTTCCTTTGAATAACTCATAGGGAGTTTTCTCCAAAATATGCCTTAAGAAGACTATTAATAATATAGCAAACTGTAGAAACTGCTTCAGCTCAAAAACGAGAGGAAATGCTACTTTCAATTAAAAGAGTTCTAGCCATTTCTTGCAGCAATCTATTCTTCCTTTCCACAACTCCATTCTACTCTAGAGTGTATGGTGAAGAGAGCACATGCTAAAACCCAAATTCATCACAGAATTTAGCAAAGTCTTAATTTTCAAATTCACCTCAATGATCTGTCCATATACTTGAAATAACATACCCTTTCTCATTTTGGACCTTCTTACCAAATTTTATAAAATAAGAAAAAGTTTCAGACTTATTTGCCAGGAAATATACCCAAGTGAATTGTGAATAATCATCCACAATTACTAGGCAATATTTCCTACCTCCAATGCTCTAAGTTTTGGTTGGTCCAAAGAGATCCATATGCAAGAGCTACAGTACACGATTAGTGGACACTTAATTTATTGGTTTGAATGAATTTCTTACCTATTTTCCCAACACGCATGGTGTGCATAGATCAGACTTTTGGTATGTGAGTTTAGGTAGTCCACAAACAAGCTTCTTTGCTGAGATTTTGGCTATTTGCTTCATGTTGATGTGCCCAAGTTTTCTGAGCCATAAGTTTGCTTCCTCTTGAATTGAGATTAGACATAAGCTTTATCTGATTTGATATCCAAGAGGTAGATATTCCAATATCTTCGCCCCGTGAAAGTTTGAGAGGAGTCTTTACTAGTTCCTAAACATATTCCTTCTTGAAAGTTGATTTTGAAACCTGTGTCACACAGCTGACTGATACTCAGCAAATTGTGGTTGAGACCTTCCACTAAGGAAACATTGCTGATCATGAGACTTTCAATTTTTACGGTTCCGTATCCCACAATTTTGCCTTTACTATTTCCCCCAAAAGAAACTTTTCCACCATTAACTTGCATGAGTTTTATGAAACAAATTGAGTCTCTTGTTATATGTCTTGAGCATCCACTATCCAAGTACCATTTAACTTTTTTTCTTGATAGTGATCTGCATTTAAAAAAGAAACTCAAGCTTTCTTTGGTACCCATACTTTCTTGGGTCCAATGGTGTTAGTACAATATACGGTTTTTGCCCAAGCCCTCTTAACAGGTTTCCAAACCATATGACATTCTTTCTCAAAATGATCTGAGTTATTACACTTAGAACATTTAAGAACACTACGACCTACAGGTTTTACAAAAACTTTTTGGAAATGATTTTTATAAGAATCTTCTGTAGGTCTTTGTTTAATTATTTCATTTACCTTAGGAAAATCAATTAGAGGAATGATTTTAGCAGTCATTCCCAAACCTGACTTGTTGAAGTAAGGTCTTTGCGCTAAAAGAATCTTTTCCAATTTCTCATATCCTATAGAAAACCTTTTAGAAATACTTGAGATATCATTTTTAAAAAATGCTTTTATCTACATTTTCTTTCAAAGCAATAATGCTTTTATCTAAACTTTCAACATTTTCTTTCCAAACAATATCCTGTTGCTTCAATGCAGAGTTTTCCCTTTTAAGTTTGAAAATCCTCTTGAGAGAGGTTTTGAGACTAAGACATAAATCATCAATATATTTAGAGACTTTAGCAGGAATTTTTAAATTACTTACCTCGATTTCATTATCTAAGTCTAAATCTATCTCAGAGTCTGAAGCTAAGTCTAATTGTGCCATGAGACAAATATTAGCGTAATCATCATCACATTCCTCACATTTGGTATCACTCCAAGTTTTTGCTTTAAATGATTTTCGATATTTCTCAGCTTTTCCTTTCTTTCTCTTCAGTAGGGGACAGTTGGGTCTAATGTGTTCCTTTTTCTTGCATTCAAAGTAGACTACATCCTTGTTGGATTCATCATCCTCAGCTGAGTTATTTTGTAGTTTTTGAGAACTTTGTTTCTTCGGATTGAATCTTCTCCCCTTTTTGTTCAGTTTTCTAACCTTCTTATCATGAGAGCAAGTTCTTCATCGTCCATATCATCTTTAGAAACTGTGACATCAGAATCATCATTAGATTTTAATGCAATGGCTTCTTACCTTTGGGATCTTTATCTTCATTGATTTGCTCCACTTCATAAGACTGAAAAGTGCCAACCAATTTGTCAATAGAGAGTGGCATGATTCTTTGTGTCTCCCTTATTGAGGTCTTTATATGATTCCCATCTTTGAAAAGTCCACACAGTAACTTGTTAACCTTTATGGGTCCAGAGATTGGTTAACCTTGATACTCAAGACCATTCACAATTTCTGTAAAACGACTAAACATGTCAGTGATAAATTCTCCAGCCTGGCTAAGTCAGAAGACACCGAACTAACGAGTAGGCGGTGCCCTTGAAGGGCTTAATTAAGAAGACACCGAACTGACAATTAGGTGGTGCCCTTGAAGGGCTTAATTAATAATTGGAACGCATGACTGATTGAGTTTGATGCGCCTGATTATGAGACCAAATTGTGTGGCATGGTATGAGACATGTCATAACAGTTTTGCCTTATAATTGGGACTCCTATGATTGACTGAGATGAGTGAGGCGTTTCAATTGTTGTATGTATTGAGTGTATGCATTGTGTTTTTGAATTGTGCTAATGTGCAAGAACGCATGAGAATTATGGCATATGTGATTTCAGTCATGCATGAGCTAAGCACATTGTTTATGGCACGTACACATGAATTGATAACGTGCAGGGTGTGGCAATGGCTACGTGATATTGCTTATGATGCGACTCATGTGTGATTGATGATCTGCATCATCTAATGGCCATGTGCTTTGAGTGTATCATGCTGAGTGATATCGTGCAGGGTATGGCATACTAAGTGAGGTTGTATGCGAAGCGACTATTAGTCGTTGCTTGTTAGTGGGGTGGTTCTGATGAGATACCTTAAGTTTAGTTGGTGTTCTAATCGGGGGCTTAAGGGAGGACTTGCTGAGATTTATATCTCATTAGTTATTGTATAACCATTTTCAGGTCCCTAGTGTAAAAATATGGAGCTAGAAGTAGATGGGTTAGAAGCGTAGGTGGCTTAGTAGTTCTTTATAAGACAGACCGTCTGTATAAGCTTGTGGTGTTTATGAAAGTGTATTTGACATAAAATTGGTTGTCCTACTTTTCTATCCCATGTATGTTGTTGCTGGTGGATTAGTTAATTTGCTTCCTCATGTGCAATAAAATGACAAGGGTTGGCGACGCGACCTGGGAACGTCGCAAAATTCTTTCGACCACTAAGGGATGTGCGCGCACTCGAGGTTCGAGGCGTGACATGCATGAGTTCATTCAGCTCTGCTACAGCATTTGTTTGAGCTTTTCCCCAAGGAAGGGGTCTTTCTTTGATAAAACATAATCTTATATTTCTTCACGATATCTGCAAACTATCCAAGAAGTTGGAAATGCGATTCCTTAATAGGGCTATAGATTAGGATATCATCAATGTATACTTCTGCACTTATCAAGATAGGTTGGAAAATTCGACACACGACCTTTTGGAACAAAAATGCGGCTACTTTTAGGCCAAAAGGAAGAACTTTCCATTGAAAACGCTAGTTCGGGATACAAAATTATGTCTTAGGTCTGTCTCCAGGATAAATGTTCAATTGCCAAAATCCAACTTTGAGATAAAATTTGGAATAGATGTGGGCTTTGGATAATCCAGCAAAAAAGGAATTTTAAGAGGGTAAAGGGAACTTGTCCTCTTGGAAAAAGAGGTTAAGAGGCTAGTAATTTATTACTAACATTACCTCTATTTTGCTCAGCTCACTTGTTGACATAAAAAGCTTCACAAGTCTATTGAGAATTTGAGATTTCAATAAGACCTTGTTGCAATAATTCTGAGCATTCCTTTTGAGCAGAAGCAAGATGTTCCAGGTTCATTCCCATGTGACTCGCCTTGATGGGATTTATGTCTTCATTTTTCTTGAAATGAAGGCAAAGAAAAAACTCTAGATTTTTCCACAAGAAACGAGAACGTTTCTGAGAGCATTCAGAATGGGATTCTAAACAGAATTCTAACAGTTTTTGCATGATAGGATACTGACTTCCACTCATTGACTGAAAGGATGTGTTGATGTAGAATTAGCAATAGCAACCAAGTAGCAAAGCTTACCGCATGTGAACAAGGCATTTAGCAGAAAGCCCCAATGCCTGGTCCCTCCCTCAATTTGGAGTTTCTCTCTATCCTAGAAGGTGATAGCAAACCCTAATTCCTAATTTTACAAACCCCAATCCCATCCATCCATGGCAGAATACACGCATACCCCTTTTGACTAAGTCAGCATTTCCCGGATTTCTTTTGACGATGGTCTTCTTTGGGCTTCTCAGCATTTCCTCCAAATCTTCGTTCCCCCCAGTAGGTGATTTATGGTGAAAATCCCGATGGAGTGTCTTCGTCCAGATGCTTTCCTCCCCCAGTGGGTGATATCTTCGTCCAGGCGCTTCCTCGATGACGATGGTTCATACGTCAATGAGATGGCTGTCTTAACTGGATTTCTTTTTCGCCCCTTCGGTTTTCCACCCTCTAGATGATGACTGCATAACTGAACTTCGATTGGGGCTTTTGAGTACGAATTAGTGTTTTTTTTTTTAGCCCATTTCTTGGAGTAGTAAAGGGATCGTAAATCTCTAGGTTTCTACGTCTTCATTGATTACCTCTATGTGCTCAAAGAAAGTCCACTTCTTGTTGTATCTCAGTAGGAACAATCATCCACTGTAGAGATCCCTTCAATCCATGCAAACCATCTATAGTTTCTCAGTTAACTCGGAATAGGCGACTGAAAATGGAAGGTGAAGAGGAGAATAAGCTCCGATTGGCAGCACTTTGTCGGAAATTGGGTGACTTGTGGTCTGATGAGGATGTCACTGACCTAGAGGATGCAATCCCTAAAGAAGAATAGAAAGAAAGTGAGTAAACGCTCTATGGCAAGTTATTCTCGAAGCCAAATGTTAATTTCCAGGCTTTTGTCAACATTATGACACGCGCATGGAAAATAGATTCGGTAAAGTGTGAGGTGATTCAACTAGGCTTTTTCTCATTTCTATTCCAAACAACTAAAGAAAAAAGGAGGGTGCTAGAATCGGGACCAAGGTCCTTTTCAAGTAATCTCTTAGTCCTTAAGAAAGGAGACCCAAACATACCTGAACACTGCTATGAGTTTGCACATTATGTTTTTTGGGTTCATTTTATAGGCTTCCCACGAGCTAGAATCACTGAAAATGCCATACGATTAATAGCCTCTCGCTTGGGGGCAAGTTGAGGAGGTCAAGATTAAAGCTAGAACAAATAATGCACGCAAAAATGGGAAAGCCAAAGTGCTTCTCAATCTGTTCAACCCTCTCAAAACAGGAACGGTGATTAATTGCAAGGAAAAGAAGTGGTTGGATAGATTTCAAGTATGAAAGGCTTCCTCACTATTGTTATTCCTGTGGTCAAATTGGGAATTATGCAAACTATTGCACTGAAATTCCCTATGAAGAAACTTGACTTGCCTAGGATCAACCAAGGCGATATGGATCATGGCTAAAGGCTGAAGTCCGGGAGGTTAGTCCTTATTGGAACACGTTCTATGGCAAAATTGAACTTTCAGACATAATGGAAGAGGTGGTGATGGAAACTCCAACAATGGATACTGAAATACCCCAAAGACTAGAAGTAGATGAACCAAATGCACTAGCAATTATTGCTATACAGCAAAATGCACGAAAAGTTATGGAAGAGTCGGGAAAGATAGAGCAACTTACTAAACTCAAGGGGCAATCCACAGATCAGCCCACAATGATAATTCCGTCTATGGCAACAAATGAAATCCCTCCATCCATCTCAAAGAAAGGAAATGTGGTGTATAAAGCTCCTATAGCAAAAAAACAGAAGAGGGTTAGTCCATACGAAAAGAAAAGCTCACAAGATCTCTTGGAGGATGAAAAACTACTCCTGGATGCCCCCATTCAGACTTGGGAGGAGGCAAATGCATGGGCTTTAGTAGCTGGCCCTAATAAGCCACCAAAGAATACATGAGAATTTTGAGTTAGAACTGTCAAGGGCTGGGCACTTCCTTGATAGTCCAACATCTCAGAGCCTTAGTGGCTCAAGAACGGCCCAATTTGGTGTTCCTAATGGAAACAAAAAACAAAAACAGCATAGTAGAATGAGTGAGGAAAAAGGATAAATTTCCAATTCTCCTTTATTATTGAACCAGTTGGAATAGCTGGTGGGCTGGCGATTCTATGGGATGAAGAGGTAAAGGTGGATGTGGAAGGAAGCTCACAAGCTTTAATAAATATTCAATGCAAAGATATTATCAGAGGTGACTTGATGCGGATATCTTTTCTACATGCACCAATAGAATTCCAAGAGAGATTAAGGCTATGGCAAGTAGTAAAAAACAACAACTATAACAACACAATGCCATGGTTATGCATTGGAGACTTCAATGAGATACTTTACCATTGGGAGAAGGTCGGGTGTAGAGAGGTAGACCGTTATCGAATTGCTGCATTCTGAGGTTTTTTGGATGATTGCTTCTTGATGAACATCGAGAGTAAAGGTTGTGCTTATACTTGGTCAAATAATAGAGAAGGCAGGGCATTAGTAAAGAAGAGATTAGATAGGGCACTCTATAATTTAGAATGGAGAGTACTATATCCAGATGCGATGGCTTATGCGCTCCCAGCGATAGGTTCGAATCACAGCCCCATTCTATTACTTCTAGATCAAAAGGAAAAGAAAAAACAGAGAATGTTCAGATTTGAATCATTTTGGCTAGAAGATTCTGAGTGCGAGGTGGTGATTAAACGGGCTTGGCAAGAAAACTGTACCACAAACCACAATATTGTATAGAAAACAAGGCCGGTTGTGGCTGAGTTAAACAAATGGAGTAAGAGGAGATTCAAAAGTGCTCAGAATTAGATATTTGCCCTCAAATTCAGACTTACAGAGCTAAATAACAGCACAAATGAGGAGCAAAACAGAGGGGAGATTAGGAATATTGTTGGGAATTGCAGATCTAGGGAAGCAAGAAGAAATGTATTGGTGCATGAGGTCAAGAATTAGCTGGCTGAAATGGGGAAACTAAAACACAAAGTATTTTCATACGACAATTGTTCAACGAAGGCAACAGAATAAAATTTCCATGCTGCAAATTGATGATCAAACCCGGTGTAGGGATCCCTCCACACTTAAGCACCATATCTGAAGCTTCTATCAATCTTTATTTACCTCCGTGGGTGATAGGAACTACCAACCTATTTTAAATCAATGTGAAGAAATGGTTAATGAGGAGATGAATTATGACTTGATAAAACCAATCACAAAAGAGGAAGTCAAAACTGCTGTTTTTCAACTAGGGGCTACAAAGGCGCTGGGACCGAACAAGCTTAATGGTTTATTCTATCAGAAACAATGGTCTATCATCAAAGAGGATATCTTCAACATGGTGCAATCTTTTTTTGGCCACGGTACGTTTGAACCCGAGCTCAATAGAACACATATTACTCTCATCCCTAAAGTAACAAACCTAGAAAACATTACTCAATTCAGACCTATAAGCCTTTGCAACTTTAATTATAAGATCATTGCAAAGATATTGGCTAATAGGCTGAAAATTTAGCTGCCAAAGATAATTTTTGTGGAGCAAACAGCTTTTATAAGTGATCGCCAAATTCAAGACAACATCTTTGTAGTTCAATAGGTGGTCCATCAACTTAGAGTGGGAAGAAGGATGCATAAATTTCCAGCTGTTTTAAAACTAGATATGCAAAAGGCATATGATAGGGTTGAGTGAGACTTTTTATGTGACTATATGCAGAGGTTGGGATTTCATGAAACATGGGTCACTTGGATAAACCTATGCATCTCGTCAGTATCTTTCAGCATCCTAGTAAATGGGGAGCCTACTGAAGTTTACCAGCCCACAAGAGGTATTCGGCAAGGGGATCCTCTATCTCCATATCTGTTTATTATAATGGCTAATGCTCTTTCAACTATTATGACTAAATTGTCCAAGATGGGAGTATAAAAGAGATTCGCCTAAACCCAACGTGCCCAACACTATCACACCTCCTATTTGCTGATGATGCAATCTTTTTCTTAGATGGAATGATAAGAGAAGCTTGAAATGTTGCCAATGTATTGAATCAATATTGTTATGTGTCAGGACAAGCTATCAACCTCAATAAATCAAGCATTTTCTTTGGAAGAGATTGTCGACATGTTTTGAAACAGAATATGGCAGCTAAGCTGAGAGTTCCTATCTCAGAAAACATAGGGAAATATCTCAAAATCCCTTCGGAATGGGGTCGCACAAAAAAGCAAATGTTCGCACGGATTCTAGCAGAAGTTGAGAGGAAACTTGAAGTATGGAAAGAGAGGTTGATATCAAAGGCGGGAAAAGAAATTCTCATTAAAACAGTCATCCAAGCTTTACCTCAATATGCTATGTCTATATTCAAAATCCCAATTTCCATTTGCCGTGCAATTGAAAAGTGAATAGCCTCATTTTGGTGGAAACAAAATGCTGTCGGAAGAGGTATTCATTGGAAAAATTGGGAGGATCTAAAGTCAGAAAGGACCACGGAGGATGGCAATGTTGGGAAAGCAGGCATGGAGGATGGCCAAACAACTTGATGCTTTATGGTGCCAGGTTCTTAAAAGCATTTATTTTCCTCAAAGAGGTTTCGGATAGTAAGCAAAGGTTCCCGTCCTTCCTAGGGTTGGCAGAGCTTATTAATGGGAAGAAAGGCCATTGAAAATGCCACTAAATGGAGAGTAGGAAATGGAGAAAAAATTCATATTAGATAAGATTTATGGCTCCCCTCTGGAAGACCTATTGGCCTAGCAAATAAAAATGAGCCAAGAGTTGTGGCTGAACTAATTAACAGCGAAGCCAATGAATGGGATATCAGCAAAATTAATGAACTGTATGACGAAAGAGTAGCTCAAGAGATTCTAGCTAATCCGCTCAGCCTAAGTCCCCAAGATGATCAGCTAGTGTGGACAGCACATACCTCTGGATCCTTTACAGTTAAAAGTGGCTACAATCAAATACATAACAGAGCAGCATGTCCCACCAAATCAACTCCATCCTCCTCCTACCAAGCCCTTAAAGTCTTGTGGAAAAAGATATGGAAACTCCTCACCTATGCAAAAATTCGCTTCCTACTATGGAATATATGCAGCAACACTATTTCAACAAAGGAAAACCTGTATAGAAGACACATCATACCTGACCCAACTTGTCCAATTTGTGGCGAAGCACCAAAAATAGCGGAGCACCTTTTTATCCTATGTAATTGGACAAAACCCATATGGTCAACCCCTGAGATTCAAACAGACACATCTCTAGCAAGTATAACCCGGATTGGCAAATGGATTTTAGAAAACCTTACCTCAAGAAGAACACCCAAAACGAAAGCCCTATTCGCAAGCCTGCTGTGGAAGATCTGGAAAACCAGAAACTCAGTGGTCTTCAAAGGATGTTTACCAGATCCAAAAACCATCAAAGAAGAAGCCGAAATTGAAGCTGCCCTGTACATAAAACAGTTAGCAAAGGGTTTTAACGAAAGCGGAGAAGCAAATCAAAGCCCTACAAGCACGCCGATTTGGAACCCACCTGCTTGAAGTAAGTTGAAGCTAAACGTGGATAGTTCATGGTGCAAGTCATTGAGAGCAAGATTGGTGGCCGGAGTGTGCAGGAACACCAATGGGACTCTCGTTGTCGGGTTCACCAAATTAGTTCATGCAACATCAGCTTGGGTAGCCGAAACCCTAGCCGTGCATGAAGCCCTCTTGTGGGTAAAGCAAAAAAGGGAAGAAAAAACAGAAGTGGAACGCACAAATGAAACTGATCCGGGAGTTTACTCGGAATCTGATCTAGGAGTCACCATATCCATAGATCACTTATCGTTGTTTTGTTGCTTATCAGGCCTTGAAGACCCTCCCTGGTCAGCCCAGCCCATTGTGGACGACTGCAAAGGCCTTATGGCTCAGTTAAATCAAGTTTCGATCGTTTATGGGCCCCGAGAAACAAATAGGGCTGCTGACTGGGTCGCTTGAGCCCACCGAGTGAACTATCTTCCGAGTAATTGGTTAGATTATCCCCTTCAACCATTATTTTCAATATTATGTTTAGATGTACAAACTGGAAATGTCCCTTTAATGGGCTAGTAATGAATAATCAATACATATTTCGACCAAAAAAAAAAAAAACTCATCTGGATGGAAAATAGTCTTTGAATATTGACAAATTTAGAAAATTGGTTTTTACACTTAGGGCCCTTTCTAGGAATGATTCGAAATTGCTGAATTTGAGTCATGATATCTCAACCAATAATCAAATCTTTATTGGGGAGACTAGATCCAATGACTTTGGTGGTTATTGAACAATGGGGGAAAAACTGGATGGTTATTGGCGCTGTTTGCACGCTTGTGGAAAAAGTATCTCCTGAGACATAATTGAAATACCGAAGACAAAAAGTCCAATATTCTTCATGTAGAACCTCGGTAGACAATCGAGAAATCTAAGTTTGTCATTTCTCGACATGCCCAAAAATTCATTGCAATCATTCAATTGATAATATCGAAAGAACCTCGGTAGACCTTGGAATCTGTGATAGAATAGGTTCTAAGTTCTAAGGTATGTAGGGTAGGTTCCACATTGAAAACAAAAATGACAAACTTATTCCAGTGAGTAGGTTCCAAGTTTCGTAGATTCCAAGTTCCATGTAGAACCTGTACGGAACTTGGAACCGCTCAGCTTATTGTGTGAGATACCTATTCAATTAGCATTTGTAGAATTTCTGGGCATG
Source organism: Eucalyptus leucophloia subsp. euroa (assembly GCA_017140325.1). Lineage (NCBI taxonomy): Eukaryota > Viridiplantae > Streptophyta > Magnoliopsida > Myrtales > Myrtaceae > Eucalyptus > Eucalyptus leucophloia. The sequence continues at coordinate 34,681,362 of CM029470.1, forward strand.
TTTCTTGATTTTAAGCTTTAGTATGTAGGAATCCATTTCCATCACTACTAAAGTCAACTCAAATCTTTAGAAATCGTGAGACTCGTTATTGACAACATCGTAGACACATGGTTAGTAAAGCCATGTTATATTATCTTAGAGTAGCATTGTGATTTACACAATATCGCACCGGTCGTACTAAGCCCCCTCGCGCCCGCCCGCCCGCCGCCCTCTCCCCTCCCCCCAAATTACAACATTTAGACAAAAAGGCTTAGGGTCTCTTTTGTTACTATATTTTGTGTGGCATCCCAAAATTTTATGGCAACCTCTGGATGCATTACGACCTATGAAAAGGTGATGGAAGTGTTATTGATTTATGTTATCGCCTTTAGACCAAAGAATTTTAATAGATTAATGCCAAGTATTTTAATGGAGAATTATTTGGGTAGAAATACATCTTATGTTAATGGATGATCAAGGTTGGTACTATAGGACAATTTGATAAAGAAGAATTTGTTCTTGACTATGCACTTTATAGATTTGATTTTAGGGATTAATGTCACAAAGTCTTTTGGCCATTTTATTATGCAATCATGTATTTATTTAAATGAGGATTAAGATGTATTATTGAAAATAAACTTGGGCCATTTAAGTTTGGACTTTAGGCCCAAGAGTGTTGGCCTAAAGTGGGCCAAGAGGCTCGGCCCAAGGAGCCCATGAAGTGATCGACCAAGGCTGGCCCAAGCTCAGCCAAATGAAGGCCCATCATATGCATGGCAAAAATGCCAAGTGGCAAGAAAGGCTTGCCAAGTGTTGCCCCTTTGTACCCAAGTGTCCCTCCATGCAAGAAGTAAAGCATGCAAGGGTTTTAATTCAACTAAAAGGAAAAGGGGGAGGGGGATTTCGACCGGAAGAGAGAGAGAAGAGAGAGAGTACCGTCCAAAGAAAGAAGAGAGAAAGAGAGGAAGAGTGGAAGAGGAGACGCCGTCGAGCCCGCCTAGTCCCACCGTCGTTCTTGCTGTGTTTTCCTTTGATTTGAGGCAAGTGAAGTCCTAAAACCTACTCTTTGCATTGCTGTGTGTATGTGTAGTAGATGGTAAGTCTTGGTTGTGGTAGATGGGATGAAATTTCGGAGCTATGGAGAGAGATTCGTTGGCCATGCATGCTGTTTCTGGAAAGACAAGTTCAACTATCTTTGAGTTTGTGTGTTGCATGTGACTGTTTAGTTGGAATCTTGTTTTGATTTCTTCATGAAAGTTGTAGAGAACACCTTGACAAACAACATACTAAAATTTGAGGCAAAACAAACAAGAAATGTTTAGTGAAATGATTTTTCTTTGGAGAGACTAGATCTGGAATTCGTCGTGATGACCTTCAGTGGTTTCGTGGTCTGTAAAGTAACCTTCTTGTTGAAATTTCACTTCAATTTCTTAACAAAAGTTGTAAAGGAAATCCTGAGGTTTAACATATCAAAACTTTAGAGAAAAAAAACAAGAACAGGTAGGTGAAATCGTGGTCCTTTGGAGATGGTTAGATCTGGAAATTTCGGTACTAGGAACAGAGATTTTAACCGACAATATTTAATTATCTAGGACAAATTTGACTTTGATGTCTTCATGAAGTATCTGCCTTTATGTCTTGACTAACACATGTTCGAATTTCATAATTTTTGAATATCATTTGGGTATTTAATGAAAATGTTTTCTAAAACCGTCCTAGCTGGATCGTGTGAATTTCAAAAGTTGTAATGCATGGACTATTCTGTTTTGTATGAGCCCCGTGAATTATATTGTTGTAAGTGATTGAATCTTGCTGCACATGTGATGATATTTGGCATTACATATAAGATCAAAAGCTGAATTGACTTTGTTGTCATTACATCGTGTGCCATGTTCATATTGAGACACAAATGTGAATATGAATTATGGGAAATGAGGATACCATCGGAGGTGTGAGTCGATCATGCCCTGGGAGTGTCAGAATGCTCGGAATGTGGGGGTGCCGGATGCCTGGTTGTATTACGATACATGTTCAGATGACCTCGGGAGTTTCGAGATGCTCGGTGGTATACGATATGTAATTCCAGGGGGGATGCTTGGTGGTATGGCGGTACGTAATTCCGGAAGACCTGGAGGTGTGTGCTCAGGGGGATTCCTCGTGATGCTAGTTAGGATACGAGATGCCCGGAATGTGGGGGTGCCGGATGCCCGGTTGTATTTTGAATACATGCTCGGAGGTTCCTCGCGATGCCTTGTTGGATGCGAGCGATAAATTGTGGGATGCAAACATTGGTCCTTGGAAAGAAAAAAAACTGATGAGATTCTTGTGAAAGATAAGAATTGAAAATGAATCATGTGCATGGGTGTATGCATATGGCATGATGCATGATCTGCTTATGAAAGCAAATTAATGCTATTTGTTATTGAAAATATGATCATGAAGGCATGAATGGATCTCATGGTGATGTATGCTTGATAGCGTGGATGATATGAATCATGGTGGTATATGCACGATGGCATGGTAAGATATGCATGACTGCATGGTGGTATATGCACATATGGCATGGATATGCATGAATGCTTGATGATAAGTGCATAGTGATATATGCACATATGACATGGGGATATATGCATGAATGCTTGATGATAAGTGCATGGTGATATATGCACATATGGTATAGTGATATATGCATGGCTGCAAGGTAAGTTATGCTTGAATGTATGAATGATATGTGCTTTGTTATGATGCCTTAATTGTTTTGTTTGACACAATGAATAGTTTGGTGGATCTTTACTACTGAGTAGTTGTACTCACCCTTTTTGGGGATTACTATTTTAGACTAGATAAAATTCCTCTATTGCCACTGCCACCAGTAGATGGATCAAGTGGTTGGATATGACCACGAGGAAGAGGATAGCAAATGAAGGAACTTTTGGACACCAACACTGATCGATGGACTTTAAGTATACGATTGTTGGAGGAGATGTCAGTCATCTTTTGAAGTATAGCCGAGTATAGAAGACTATGGCATTTTGATGTACTGATGAATGACGTCCAACTGGTTTAAGTAAATAAAAGTGTTCGGCTTTTACCTATAAATGTTTAGTAGGTGTGCATCGTTTTCTGAATATAGGGAAGAGAGTTGATGGATGTGCTTCCGCTATATGAACTACGCAAGGGATCGATCTAAGAGATGTAAACCCCCATGGTAGTATGGACCCGCTGCAATTGAAATGGTATCAGAGTGGTATGTTATTAGGGAAAGTGAAGGTTAAGCGAACTGTGGCGACCCTAACAGATCGGGGGCCGTCGAGGGGTGCCGCATTTTGCTTCGTATCTTAATACTAACGGACAATATAATATTTAAGAGGTCAAAAGAAATTAGGAAATAATTAAGAGAGACTCCAAGTATTCTTGTCAATATATATAAAAAAGAAAAATTGAATGTTTCGAGTAAAAGATGGCACACTTTTGATGTTAAAAATGAAAAGTAAAATAAAATAGAATCAATACTTAAATTTGAAAATTGAACACAATGCTACATGAAGACGATGGGAGAATCATAAAAAAAGTCCTAAAATTTTATGGCCGGAAATCGTTAATGTGGATGCCAATGGTCTTACGTGGCGCAATTAATACATACGCAAATAACGTATAATATTATTTTAATATTTTTCAATTTTTTATGTATTTTTTTATTTTGTTTCTTTTTTCCTAGCTTCTTTTGTTTCCCGCCATGGTCGGTGAGCTGTGGCTGGCAATGGTTGCCATGGAAGCAGGTGAAAAGACATGAAACTGAAAAGCGAGAAAGCAGGGAAGCCGGTGAGAAATCAATCTCGTGAAGGAGATAGAAACATGCACAATGTAAACTTTGGTCGCTATTGAAATGAGTCCTCATAGGGTCGCTCCTCCTTGCTTCACTTCTCTCCTATGTTGGCTCTGACTGCGTGTATGGGTTGATGCGAAAACATTGACAAAGGGAACTTAGAAGAGCCTCCATTTATAGTTGAAAGCCATCGCTAAACTGAGGCCCTTCACTTGCCGCTGGCGAGGCTTCTCTCATCTAGTGGCCTGCGAGATCCGGCAACCCTCACCGGCCACAACTAGCCAGCCACAACTCGCCAGCTACTATGAAAAGCAAAAGAAGGCTGGAAAAAAAAATAAAAAATACATAAAAATTTAAAAAATATTAAAATATTATTTAAAATTATCCACATCAAGTATCGGTTGTATCTCGCGTGATGGCTAACATCCATATGAGTTATTTTTTGCCAAAATTAGCCGAATAGTCTAAATTAATACAAATTCAATGGTTTAGAACTCATTTGAAAAAAAAAATATTTAGGACTAAATTTGTACAATTATAATAGGTTTAGGATTTTTTGATAATTTTTCTGAAAATGAGCCATATCACTCAATTTTGCACACAGGAATACACCACCGTAATCGTTACCGTAATCGACCTAAGGAATGACTTCCCGGTCTTTGTATGACGAGAAAACCAGCACAGCCCTATCTGGCTCCCTCAAGTCCAACTATTTCTTGGACGACCTTGCATATGTGAACATGAGTTGACTTTACTAACAAAAAGATCTCGCAATTTAAGAAAATAAAAAAAAATATATAAAGGAATATGAACAATTATAGGAGTTAGAAATGACGTATTTATTAATTCGAAGCTGGTGGTGATTGACACCTCCTATAAATCCTATGCTTTTTTGGTGTAAATTGACAATGAAAACCGGCCAATTCCAAAACAAATCCCAAACTTTAAGTCTAATCTCAAATTTACCCATAACTGTTTTTTTGTCTAAAGAAAACCCAAAATTTAAATTCAGTTCCAAATCTGCCATGAACTTTCCTTTTTCTTAGTCCCAAATTTGACCCAAATTTTATTTTGTTTAAGAAAAGAGAATTTTTTTTTTGGTAAAAATTTGTTTAAGAAAAGAGATTCATACCACGAAAAACCCGAAACTGATAGACATGTGACAAATTTACCCTAAACCAACTTTTTAACCACCATTCATTAGTTTCCATTAAATTTTATTGTCAAATTACTGAGTTAAATAACGCGCGGCAGTTGACAAGTATACTAATTTGAAATTTTACCCTTCGCTTGTACAAAAAAAATCATCAACTTTTAATATATTCTATAAGCTACCTAGTGGTCGAATCCCAACTTAAAGTGCCATTTTCACATCAATAATAAATACACATCGGTAAGGTGACATGAAAAATTATCTTTAAAATAAGACCGCTCTAGGATATATATATAAAAAAAAAAAGGAACTACTAACCGTGACTTTTGAATAGAGGGCTAATGAGAGCAAATTCAGGACTAGGATAAAAACTGATGATTTTCTTTTTGACAAAAAAAAAATTAGGATAGATTTGGAATTTGAGCTAAATTTTGTGGTTCTTTTTAAAGAAAAGAAAAGTTTAGGTCATATTTGGAATTAAGTTTAAAGTTTGGGTTTTTTTTTAGACAAAAAAAGTTTCGGTAGATTTGGGACTGAACCTATAATTTATGATAAAAAACAAAAAAAGTTCACGGCAGATTTAAGATTGAACATGAAGTTTGGGGTCTTTTTTTTTTTAATTGACCCCAATCGAAACAACCTTCTTCTCCAATAATTCAAGTTCACCTCCGGTTTCCTTTTCCTTGTCTTCTCCCTGAAGTGGCCTTTTCCAATGTCCTGGGCGAATCACACATCCTGAGGCTTGAGCACTTCGAGACTGTACGGCCAGGACCGCGAGCCTCCATTCCCGGCCGCACGATCACGTCCTTCTTGAGTCCACTCGTGTTACACAGACTTCCTCTGATCGGTTCCTTATGGAGGACTCTGAGGGACTGAGACCGCAAAATCCGTCTTCTCCTCAGAGCCGACGACAAGGAAATGGCAAGAAAGGCAAGATGTTGGCCCAAGAAGTTGAAACTTTACCGCTCAATGCCGGAAGAAGCATTGTAGCTTCATTACCAGGCAACCTGACCCAAGCAAGAAAGATGAAGGATGAGTCCTGTATCGTCGGTCGCGAAAATTTCGTGAACACACTTGTGCCTCAGTTGATAGATAAAACAGACGATGGCGCCAACCTGAGAGTGATTTCGGTGGTTGGCGAGGAAGCCATCGGCAAAACAGCTCTAGTGAGGAGCGTCTACAACAGAGCGGATGTTAAGCATCATTTCGACTGCTGCACTTGGGTCTGGGTTGGGCCGAAGCCTAACCTGGTTCAACTCATGATCGACTTGCTCAAGCAGCTGAGGGTCCCGGAATTGCAAAATGTGGATCGTATGAATGAGGAAAAGCTGTCCGAGGTGCTCCAAGGATTCCTGATGAAGTACTGTTATCTGACAGTCTTGGATGACTTGTGTGATCTCCTTCTCATGGACAAGCTCATAATGGTGCTTCCAGACCTGAGGAATCGGAGCAGAGTAATCGTCACGACTCGTAACCGCGACATACCCTCTTCCATCGATCCGTGGTATTCCACGCATCTTGAGTTGAGCCCCCTCGACCAGGAACAGAGCGAGAAGTTATTGGAAAAATGCAGGCCGGCTTTCAATGAGGTCAATCCGCCAGAACTCCTCCGTCTTAAAAAGAGGATTCTTGGAGAATCGGGTGGCTCTCCCCCAAAGATCCTTCTGCTCGGAGGACTTTTATCCCCCACCACGTTGGATGGTTTGACAGGGCTTCTCAATCGGCTTCCCGAATGTCCCAAACTCCAAGATGTTATGCGTTTGATTTTTGATGACCTTCCAGAATTGTTAAAGCAACATGCTCTGTACTTGGCTCTGTTCCCTAGGGAATCTGAGATTCCCACAAGGAGGCTCTTCGGACTCTGGTCAGCTCAAGAACAAGTATCTTCAACATTGGAGAACGGAGTAGACAGAGTCGATGCAGAAAAAGCTTTTGAGGTTCTGGTGTCCAGAAACATGATCCTTGTAGCTCGATGGAAATGGGATGGGAGTGCCCAATCGTGTCGTTTGCCTGGAATGTTGCATGATGTCTTTTCACAGATAGCTGAGGATAAAAGATTCCTAAAGATCTATGACTGTTCTATTCACAAAAGATTGAGTGATGGAGCAAAGTTTGATGCCCCGCATATTGCAATACATAGGCATATTTCTGGAGAAGGAGAAGCAAGGGCACAAGAAAATGTGCCGGAAGTAGGACGAGAGGGATCAGTAACAACTGCACAAGAAGAACACATGGAGATCGCTCCCGCCGAGCCACATCAAAGAATGCCCACCAGCGACAATTCCACACCACACGGCATCAAACAACTTCGTTCTTACGTGTCTTTCAACACCATGAAGCTGGGAACACAGGCCAAAGAGATAGACGCCTTGCTTAAACCGCTAGTGTGGAAGAGGGACTCGAGTTTGCTGAGGGTACTTGCCTTGCTTAAGTCACTAGTGTGGAAGAAGGACCCGAGTTTGCTGAGTGTACTTGATCTTGAGGGTGTCTACAAGCCTTTGCTTCCGAAGGATCTTGGCAACATATTGCCAAAACTAAAGTACTTGGGACTCAGATGGACTCTCCTTGAATCGCTTCCAAAGTCAGTGGTGCAATTGTCTTTCCTGGAAACTTTGGATCTGAAGTACACTAACATAACCCAGGTGCCGGTTTCTATTTGGGAGGCACAGAGTCTGCAACACCTCTACATGAATGAGGTGTCCTTCGACGAGTCTGTTCATCCTCGACTGCTTTCCAAGAAATCCTTAAACTGCAACATCCAAACCATTTGGGGCTTATACGTAGGAGTTAAAAGTCCTATCTTGGATGTGCTGCACAAGTTGACAGGCCTGAGGAAGCTGGCTTTAACGTGTTATCCCTTGGAGGTATGGAACGCGACCGAGCAGATCTCAAAACTGAACGAGGTTAAAACCCTCAAATTGAGATCGAAGGATATATTTGGTCAGCCTTCAGAGCTTAAACTAAGTGATAAGATGAGCCGGCTCGAGTCTCTTTCCAACTTGTCCCTGCTTGGAGAATTGTTCGAGCAAAGCTGGTTGGAGTCGCACATTCCTCGGAACCTAAAGGTACTAACATTGTCCATGTCGGGACTAAAAGACGATCCGATGGGAGTCCTGGGGAAGTTGGAATGTTTGACCACTCTCCGATTATTTGCGTCATCATACAATGGGGAGGGACTGAGCGTCTCAAAAGGAACATTTCCGAGCCTCCGTGTCTTGAAACTGTGGAAGCTGGAGAACCTAACCAACTGGACTGTAGAGGCAAATGCAATGCGGTGCCTTGCAGACTTGGAAATTAAGGACTGCAGGAAGTTGAAGCAGATCGGTGGACTGCAGCAGATCAAGACCTTGGAAGAAATCACATTGATTAGAGTGCTGGATGAACTCGAGCAAAGGGTCCGAAATGAGCAGCCGAATGTGCAAATTATAGCAAAAGAATTGGTAATATGTTTGCCGCAGCTAGTTTTCTTTCTTCTTTTCTGCTTTACATGTTTGTTATGCATTTTAGCTGCCATTCGCAGGGAAAATCCCTTCACTGTGCATATATGAATTTGCTTGATTTAACTCCCAGTACTTGCATTATGTAGTAGAACCTAGAAAAGTGCTGCTTTTATAACTATATGGTGTTTTCTCTGTTAAAAGAGGGGGAGGGGGTTTCATACGCGTGGGAATAACAGATAGTCGTGGAATATGTGTGTGCGTGTGTTGAATTTTACCTCATTGAACATGGTTAAGCTTTTATCGTGTTGTTGGTATTGGAATTGAGAGTATCATGGCTCACTGTGGAGATATGTTTGTGTTCTTAATCATTAACAGGAAAAAAAATAAAGAGAAGCAATCAGATGAAGAACACAGCAAAAGGGGAGATGAGGAAGATGACTATAGCGAAGACTTTCCACTCCTTTTCGAGGAAGTGATGATGAGGGTTTTTTAATGACATAGAAAAGTTCAGGGGTTTTTATGTTATAGTAGACATAATTTTTAGTCTATTATGATATTAACCTATTTTCCTAATATTGTACAAATTATATCATATTGCTAATTATTTACAATTATCTCCACGCTGCATGCGGGCATTCGTAACTACGATAGACAGGCGACGGTGCCACCTTATTTCCAAATGAATTGTTGGGACTGCACAATGTGCGCTGGACAGACTTTTATGTATGCTCGACACATCACGTGGCCATCCACCTAATTAATTTTGAAATAACAAGCATTATAGGCTTTCTTATAGCCTTCGTAGATAAATATTTTGTTGAATCCAATTGTCTATGATCAATTGGGCGGCGTATGACACGATGTTTTGAAAGACCTAAAAATATTTCATGTGAAGAAGGAAGGTGGTGGCTGTCAAATTCTAATTTAGCTAAGTAATAGAGAAATCACGTGCCCCCTTAATGTCCGTTTCACAAATGGGAAGGATGTGGTCTTTTTCTTTCTTTTAAATTTTAACTTTTTCTTTTAATTTTTAATTTGGCCGGTCTCTCTCTCCCCCACACACACAGACACACACTTCTTGTTTTAATGGCACCACTTTTATTTAGAGAGAGAGAGAGAGAGAGATACACAGTGGTGGCAGCGACGGTAGCGGGCTCTTATGGTGAAAAAGAAGAAGAGAAGCAAAATTGGGTAAAAGAGAAAGAAAAAGTAACACAAAGATTAAAAAAAAAAATACGAATACACTTGGTCAAAAGTAGAGGTAAGCATGGTTTGGGTTGGGCTAGTCCACCCCCTAACCCTATGAACATCGTCACGATCCCAACTTCATCCGCAGGGTCACAAGCAGTGAGGGTTATTTTCGCGACATCCTGGGCACGGTGCCATCTCATTTCTTTTTATTTTTTCATTAAGCACATGTGAAAGCGTATATACAATACCCGAACAACAACAAGTAGCCAGAAAAATAACCATTTAAAAATATACAATTGCATCAGTTAAATATACAAGCCTTTTTTGTCATGGGCTGTTATATTTTACAATCATTACATGTTTTATGCTCAAAAAGGCCAGTGTAAATCTTAACTCCTCTATCAAGATTGCAACCCTCCATACCTACAATCTGAAAAACAACAGGGTGAGTCATGGATTCAGTAAGTAATACCCTAATTCTCTACTAGGGAGACATCTCATCATCAAATCTAGTAGGTACAACACTAACAATGCAATATCTATGGCAAATCATGAGCAAACTTATTGATTCACCTCGACTACATGCAGGTGAGGACTTCCTAATTTAACTTACTAGAAGAATGAGTTATGCACTCTTTGTGTCTTGGGAAAATAGGTCAAAAGTTCCTTTAAACCCGTGAATCAAGTTTCTACCAGTTGAGCTTTGCAGCTGCTTCATATGGATCTTTTCGGACTAACTAGAACTCAGAGTATTGGTGGAAAGAAATATTGCCTAGTAATTGTGAATGATTATTCTCATTTCACTTGGGTTTATTTTTTAGGTAAGTAAGTCTGAAGCCCTCTCTTATTTCTCAAAGTTTACGAAAAAGGTTCAAAATGAAAAGGGTTATGCTATTTCAAGCATACAAACTGACCATGTAGGTGAGTTTGAAAATTAGGACTTTGCGAAGTTCTGTGATGAATCTGGTTTTCAACATGTTTTCTTTTCTCCATACACTCCAGAACAAAATGGGGTTGTGGAAAGGAAGAACAAATGCTTACAAGAGATGGTTAGAACTCTTATGATAAGGAGCAAGATATCCTCTCGATTTTGGGCAGAAGGAGTCTCTACTGCTTGCTATATTATCAACAGAATATTCTTGAGACCTATCATAGAGAAAACTCCTTATGAAGTATATAAAGGAAAGAAGCCGAATGCTTCCTACTTCTATGTCTTTGGTTGTAAATGTTTTATTCTGAAGAATGTGAATGATCGATTTGGAAAATTTGAGGAGAAATCAGACAAAGGAATCTTCTTGGGCTATTCAACTGCAAGCAAAGCCTACAGGGTCTTTAACAAAAAGACTCAATCCGTGAAAGAATCTATGAATGTCACGTTTCAAGATTATGTGCAGAATCCATCAGATCAAACTCAACTTGAAGAGTCTGAACCTATTCCAGACTTTACAAAGTCTACTTCCCCTTAGGAGGTTCAGACTTCTGGAGAACAGCAACGAGTAGATCAAGAAGATTTAATTGAAGTAAAGGATCAACAAACTCTCAGACCAAACAGCAACTAGAAACACAAGTCAAGTCACCCCAAAAAATTCATCATTAGCAAAATTGATGAAGGAAACCACACTAGCTCTAGAGGAAGAGAAGAGTCCAAGATTTAGCACTTGTTTCGAGATTGAAACAAAAGGTGTAGACGAAGCCCTGACTAATGAAAGCTGGATAGAAGCTATGCAGGAAGAACTTAGACAATTCAGCATCAATGATGTATGGGAGCTGATTCCAAAACCCAAAGGAAAATCCGTGATTGGAACGAGATGGATGAGAAAGGAAAAATGGTCAGAAACAAAGCAAGACTCGTGACAAAAGGATATACATAGGAAGAAGGGATAGAATATGACGAGACCTATGCACCAGTAATGATGTTAGAAGCAATTAGATTATTACTTGCTTTTGCTTGTTATAAAAATTTTAGGTTATTCCAAATGGATGTTAAAAGTGCATTCATGAATGGGTTCATACAATAAGAAATCTATGAGGAACAACCACTTGGATTTGAAGATCCAAGCATCTTTCGAGCAATTTGTTTCAAACCCTAAAATACAAACTCTCTACTCTCTTGCTTCTACTCTCAAGTTTGTTCTACAAGTTTCCATCTTTTTCACTTGAACCAGTTTGTGAAATCCTCCAAGCCTGCAAGCATATCTTACCAAAGGAAATCCTCTCAGATTGCAAGCAAGGGGCCTCGAAATGTGCTAGAAGGGCAAACACATTTCAATCTCATTGAAGAGGACTCTCCACAACAATCTTCACAAAAATCTCCGCAAAAGTCAATAATGGGGGAAAATTGTAGCTACAGTGCCGTTCTTCTATTTATCTACGCAGTCTTTTTCTCCGAGGCCTTGGTCTCGAAATATTATGCAGAGTTGTAGGAAATTTCGTGTGGAAAACCTACAGAAAAGGGAAGATCCCATATTAACTAGTTTTTCGCACGAAATTTGCTATACTCTGCATAATTTTTCGAGAATAAGGCCAGAGACATAAAAACTGCGCAAAAGAACAGTGGAACGGCACTGTAGCTACGATTTTTCCCTGTTATGTAGAGTCATAGGAAATTTTGGGCAAAATGCATGCAGAAAAGGGATGATCCCACATCGTCCATGTTTGTCAATATGGGATCTCCCCTTTTCTACGGGCTTTCCGCACGAAATGTCCCATGGCTCTGCATAATATTTCGAGACGCAGGCCTCAGAGAAAAAAATCTACGCAGAATTTTTCCACGTTGTGCGCACTTTTACATTGATTTTGAGTAGGCAAACATGGATGATGTGGGATCTCCCCTTTTCTGCGGGCTGTTCGCCTGAAATGTCCTACGACTCTGCATAATATTTTGAGATAAAGGCCTTGGACAAAAAAACTGTGTAGAAAAATAGAGGAACGGTATTGTAGCTACAATTTTTCCCCATTGTGCGCACTTTTACATTGATTTTGAGTAGGCAAACATGGACGATGTGGGATCTCCCCTTTTTTGTGTGCTTTTCGCCCAAAATTTCCTACCACTCTGCATAATATTTCGACACCAAGGCCTCGAAGTAAAAAGCTGCACAGAAAAATAAAGGAGCGGCACTGTAGCTACAAATGTTCCCCGTTAAGCGCACTTTTACATTGATTTTGAGGAGGCAAACATGGACAATGTGGGATCTCCCCTTTCCTATGGGGTTTTCTCCCGAAATTTCCTACGACTCTGCAAAATATTTCGAGATCAGGGCCTCGGACAAAAAAACATGGTAGAAAAATAGAGGAACGAAATAGTAGCCGCAATTTTTCCCTGTGGGGTCTTCCTTTTTCTACATGCATTTCGCCCTAAATTTCCTGCGACTCTGCATAATATTTCAAGACCAAGGCCTTGTACAAAACAATTGTGCAGAAAAACAAAGGAACAGCACTGTAGCTACAATTTTTCCCCTTATGTTCAATTTTGCACTGATCTTGAGTAGGCAAACCTAGTCGATATGGGATCTCCCTTTTTCTGTGGGCTTTTTCCTCAAAATTTCCTACGATGTTGTCGAAAGTTGCGAGACTAAGGCCTCGAACAAAAAAACTGCACAGAAAAACAGAGGAACAGCATTGTAGATACAATTTTTCCCCGTTAAGTGCACCTTTGTGTTGATTTTGAGTAGGCAAACATGGACGATATTGGATCTCCCCTTTTCCGCAGGCTTTTCACCGGGAATTTTCTATGACGCTGCATAAAGTTGCGAGGCCAAGGCCTTGGACAAAACAACTGTGCAGAAAAACAGAGGAATGTCATTGTAGCTATAATTTTTCCCTATTATGTCCACTTTTGCTTTGATTTTTTTGAGTAGGCAAACATGGACGCTGTGGGATCATCCCTTTTCTGCATGCATTTTGCCCAAAATTTCCTATGACTCTACATAATATTTCGGGACCAAGGCCTCGTACAAAACAACAGCGTAGAAAAAACAAAGAAACGGCACTGTAGTTATAATTTTTTCCCATTATGGGCACTTTTGCGTTGATTTTGAGTAGGCAAACATAGTTGATATGGGATCTCCCTTTTTTAGCGGGCTTCTCACTTGAAATTTCTTATGATGCTGCAGAAAGTTGGGAGACCAAGGCCTCGAACAAAAAAGTTGTCCAGAAAATTAGAGGAACGGCATTGTAGCTACAATTTTTCCCCGTTACGTGCACTTTTGCGTTGATTTTGAGTAGGCAAACATGGACTATGTGGGATCTGCCCTTTTCTACGTGCTTTTTGCCCAGAATTTCCTACGACTCTACATAATATTTCTAGACCAAGGCCTCGTACAAAAAAACTACACATAAAAACAGAGGAACGGCACTGTAGCTAAGATTTCACACCCTTATACGCACTGTTACATTGATTTTAAGTAGGCAAACCTTGTCGATATGGGATCTCCTCTTTTCTGCGGGCTTTTTGCAAGAAATTTCCTACAACTTTGCATAATATTTCGAGACGAAGGCCTCGGACATAAAAATTGCGTAGAAAAATAGAGGAACGGCACTGTAGCTTCAATTAATACCCATTATGCGCACTTTTACATTGATTTTCAGGAGACAAATATGGACGATGTGGGATCTCCCCTTTTCTGCGGGCCTTTCTCCCAAAATTTCCCACGACTCTGCGACCAAGGCCTCGGACAAAAAAACTGCGCAGAAAAATAGAGGAACAGCACTATAGCCACGATTCTTCCTCGTTATGCACACTTTTACATTAATTTTGAGTAGGGAAACATGCACGATGTGGGATCTCCCCTTTTCTGTGTGCTTTTCAGCCAAAATTTCCTACAACTCTGCATAATTTTTCAAGACGAAGGCCTCGTACTAAACAATTGCGTTAAAAAATAGAGGAACGGCATTGTAGCTATAATTTTTGCATTGATTTTGAGTAGGCAATCCTAGTCAATATGGGATCTCCCCTTTTCTTCGGGCTTTTCGCCCGGAATTTCCTATGACGCTGCATAAAGTTGTGAGGCCAAGGCTTTGGACAAAATAACTGCGCAGAAAAACATAGGAACGACATTGTAGATACAATTTTCCCCGTTATGTGCACTTGTGCATTGATTTTGAGTAGGGAAACCTAGTCAATGTGGGATCTCCCCTTTTCTGAGTGCTTTTCGCTCAAAATTTCCTACGACTCAATATAATATTTTGAGACGAAGGCCTCGGACAGCACACAAAAATAGAGGAACGGCACTATAGCTACAATTTTTCCCCATTATGCGCAGTTTTACTTTGATTTTGAGTAGGCCAACGTAGTCGATATGGGATTTCCCCTTTTCTGCGGGCTTTTCACCCGGAATTTCCTACGATGCTGCATAAAGTTGCGAGGCCAAGGCCTTGGACAAAACAATTGTGCAGAAAGAGAGAGGAATGGCATTGTAGCTACAAATTTTCTCCGTTATGTGCACTGTTGCTTTCAATTTGAGTAGGCAAACATGGACGAAGTGGGATCTTCCCTTTTCAGCATGCATTTTGCCCGAAATTTCCTACAACTCTACATAATATTTCGAGACCAAGGCCTTGTATGAAACAACAGTGCAGAAAAAATAGAGGAACATCGGTGTAGCTACAATTTTTTCCAGTTGTGGGCACTTTTTCGTTGATTTTGAATAGGCAAACATAGTTGAAATGGTTCTTGGGAGGATGTTTGTCTCCCAAGGGAAGAAGGGGGTCTTGGGATTCGGAGCTTGCGAGAATGCAATAAGGCAGCGATGCCCAAGCACATCTGGATCCTCTTCACGAATAAGGAGTCTCTTTGGTGCAAATGGATTCACTCTACCTTTCTAGGAAAGACGAACTTCTAGGTGGCTAAGACACCGAGCTGCTGCTCGTGGGCTTGGAAGAGAATCCTCCACCTGAGATCCGAATTCCGCCTCAATTTCCATTGGAAGATTGGTGATGGCCAGGGGACATCCCTTTGGTTTGACCATTGGCATCTAAGAGGTCCGCTGGATCTTATTTGCTCAGAGCAGACTATCTCTGATTCGGGGCTGCCTTGGTATGCAGTTGTTGCAGACCTTTTTTCTTCAGCGGGTTAGGAATTCAGGTCATTGATGGATTCTTAGAACTAGCCCCTTCCGATTCTCACAGGGGTTTCGGATAGATTTGTTTGGAGGGATAATCCTTCCGGTGTCTTCTCGATCGCCTCAGCTTGGCATATACTCAGAAGAAGGAAAGACAGGGTTGGATGGTCATCCTTTATTTGGAATAAGGCCGTCACTCCGAGATACCAATTCAACCTCTGGCTGATCACTAAGAACCGGCTTCCTACCCAAGCTTTTCTTATGTCTCATGGGAGAATTGGGAGTGAAGTATGTGCCTTTTGCAAGTTGACACCGGATTCTATTGACCACCTCTTCTTTGGTTGCTGCATCACGGCTAGTATGGTTTACTTTTGGGCGGCCAGGTGCAACCTCCCATGGAGAATGGGACTTAGACAGAAAATCTTCAGTGTGCGATGAGATTCCTCTCAGGTAAGGATTTCTATCACGCCATTGGTCATTTCTCTTTTGGAGCTCTATGCCATCTCATTTGGAAGTATAGAAACAACATCCTCTTTAGAGAGCATCCGATTGCGGTTGCGGCTTTCAAGAAGCATCTTATTAAAGTTGTGAGGGATAAAGCCTTAACCTTCAAAAGCGTGGAAGATTGCCCGAGAAATAGGAGGTTACAAAGAAACTGGGCCTTGACCCGTCTATCTTCAGCTCTCCTATGTTGACCGCCTAGGTTGCCTTACTCTACCTTTGCGGGCTGTTTATTCTTGGTCCTGTGTGGCCTTTTGGTTAGTCTGTCTTTTTAGTTTGTTGTCTCGGCCCTGCGTGGTTGTTTTCTTTGGCCTCTTGTTTCGGCCCTTGCTTGTCTTGATCGCTTTGTGGTGTTTTGTGTCTGGCGCCCTTTCACTCAAGAAGACGTTTGTGTCTTGTTGAGTGCAAGTTTTGTCGTGCCGGATCTTGTATATGTGGTGGTTAAAGCTCAATATATTATTACTCTTTACCCCAAAAAAAAAAAAATAGTCGATATGGGATCTCCCATTTTTTGCGGGCTTTTTGCCCGAAATTTCCTACAACCCTGCAGAAAGTTGCAAGACCACGGCCTCGAAAAAAAACTGTACGGAAAAACAGAGGAACGGCATTATAGCTACAATTTTTCCCCGTTATTTGCACCTTTGCGTTGATTTTGAGTAGGCAAACATGGACGATGTGGGATCTTCCCTTTTCTACGTGCTTTTCGCCCGGAATTTCCTACAACTCTACATAATATTTCTAGACCAAGGCCTTGTACAAAACAATTGCGTAGAACAACAGAGGAACCGCACTATAGCGATGATTTTAGCTCGTTATGCACACTTTACATTGATTTTGAGTTGGCAAACCTTGTCGATATGGGATCTCCCCTTTTTTTGCAGGCTTTTTGCACGAAATTTCCTACGGCTCTGCATACTATTTTGAGACGAAGGCCTCAGACAAAAAAACTGTGCAGAAAAATAGAGGAACGACACTGTAGTTTCAATTTTTCCCTGTTATGCACACTTTTACATTGATTTTGAGGAGGCAAACATGGACAATGTGGGATCTCCCCTTTTCTTTATGCTTTTCGCCCAAAGATTCCTACGACTGCATAATATTTCGAGACCAATGCCTCGTACAAAACAATGGCATGGAAAAACAGGGGAACGGCACTGTAGCTACAATTTTTTCCAGTTGTGTGCACTTTTGCATTGATTTTGAGTAGGCAAACCTAGTCAGATGTGGGATCTCCCCTTTTCTGCGAGCCTTTCGCCCGGAATTTCCAACGATGCTTCATAAAGTTACGAGGCCAAGGCCTTGTACAAAACAACTGCGTGGAAAAATAGAGGAACGGTATTGTAGGTACAATTTTTCCTCATTATGTGCACTTTTGCTTTGATTTTGAGTGGGCAACCATGGATGATGAGGGATCTTCCCTTTTCTACGTGCATTTCGCCCAAAATTTCCTACGACTCTGCATAATATTTCCAGACCAAGGCCTTGTACAAAAGAACTGGGCAAAAAAACTGAGGAACGGCACTGTAGCTACAATTTTTTTCCGTTATGTGCACTTTTGCATTGATTTTAAGTAGGCCAACCTAGTCAATATGGGATCTCGCCTTTTCTGCGGGCTTTTTGCCCGAAATTTCCTACAATGCTGCAGAAAGTTGCAAGACCAAGGCCTCGGGCAAAAGAACTGCAAAGAAAAACAAAGGAACGGCATTGTAGCTACAATGTTTGCCCGTTGATTATGAGTATGGATGATGTGGGATCTTCCTTTTTCTGCGTGTTTTTCGCCTGGAATTTCCTACGACTTTGCATAATATTTCTAGACCAAGGCCTCGTACAAAACAACTGCACAGAAAAAATAGGAATGGCATTATAGCTACGATTTTACCTCGTTATGCACACTTTTACATTGATTTTGAGTAGGCAAACCTTGTCGATATGGGATCTCCCCTTTTTTGCGGGCTTTTCACACGAAATTTCAGACAGCTCTGCATTATATTTCAAGAAGAAGGCCTCAGACAGAAAAACTATGTACAAAACTAAAGGAACGACACTGTAGCTTAAAATTTTCCCCATTATGTGCATTTTTACATTGATTTTGAGGAGGCAAACATGGACGATGTGGGATCTCCCCATTTCTGCGGGCTTTTCGCCCGAAATTTCCTATGACTTGGCATAATATTTCGAGACCAGGTCCTCGGAAAAAAAACTGTGTAGAAAAATAGAGAAACAACACTGTATCCATGATTTTTCCTCGTTATGGGCACTTTTACATTGATTTTGGTTAGGTAAACATGGAGGATGTTGGATCTCCCCTTTTTTGTATGCTTTTCGCCAGAAATTTCCTATGACTCTGCATAATATTTTGAGACCAGGGCTTCGGACAAAAAAATTACATAGAAAAATAGAGGAACGGCATTGTAGCCACGATTTTTCACCGTTATGCGCACTTTGACATTGATTTTCAGAAGGTAAACATGGACGACGTGGGATCTCCCTTTTTCTGTGTGCTTTTCACCCAAAATTTCTACAACTCTGCATAATATTTTGAGACCAAGGCCTTGGACAAAAATCTGCGCATAAAAATAGAGGAATGGCACTGTAGCTACAATTTTTCCACGTTATGCGCACTTTTACATTGATTTTGAGTATGCAAACATGGACGATGTGGGATCTCCCCTTTCCTGCATGTTTTTTGCCCATAATTTCCTTCAACTCTGCAGAATATATCAAGACTAAGGGCTCAGACGAAAAAATTGTGCAGAAAAAACAGAGGAACGGCACTGTAGCTACAATTTTTCCCCGTTATGTGCACTTTTGCATTGATTTTGACTAGGCAAACCGAGTTGATATTGGATCTCCCCTTTTCTGCAGGCTTATTGCACAAAATTTCCTATGACTCCACATATTATTTTGAGACGAATGCCTCGGTCAAAAAAATTGTGCAGAAAAATAGAGGAATGGCATTGTAGCTATAAGTTTTCCCCGTTATGCGCACTTTTACATTGATTTTGAGTAGGCAAACATGGACAATATGGGATCTCCCCTTTTCTGTGGGCTTTTCGCCCTAAATTTCTTACAACTCTGCATAGTATTTCGAGATCGAGGCCTTGTTCAAAAAAATTGCACAGGAAAATAGAGGAACGGCATTGTAGCTGCAAGTTTTCCTCATTATGTACACTTTTACATTGATTTTGAGTAGGCAAACATTGGGAGATAATGAAGCTAGAATCATAACCTCGAGAACATGAACGTTGGACTAAGACAAATTGATAGAGAACGTGCTCTTGACTATCTATGCAAAACAAGGTTGAATCAATGTACATTGTCACGCGCTAAACCTTAAGTGCGTGCACATCCCTCAGTGGTTGATAACAAATGCGACGTCCTTAGGACGCATTGCCGACCCAATCACTTTGGTACACATGTGGAAGCGAATAATTAATACCCCTGATGACAAATAGCATGGAATAGAAAGCAAGACAACAAATTGACTACCAAAACACTTTTATAAACCAACGAAGTTTACAAATAGAGGTCTATAGCCAAAAGTCAACAAAAGACTGGCTCTCAAAAAGGAATTGTCCTACGATCTACTAGTCGGACACGTTTTCCACTCCTTTGGACTTCACTTCTGTTGTGACATCTTGAATTTCAAGTTCTGCTTTCGACTGATTGAGTTGGGCTTTTCATTGACGCGCCTATAGTTCTTTTCCTAAGTTGATTACTCACGGGATAACTAGTCTATCAGGTGAAGTCACTAAGGGATTTTAATGTAATACACTTGAGAATTCGAATAGAAATCGACTGTTTGACCGTGCAAATCTGCAAGGGTTATTATGGCACAGACTGATTAGACACTAGAGATAGGTCGACTCAATAGAATCATGTAATTAAGTGTGGGTGATTTCACCTACTTGCACAATTCTTGTCAACCAGCACTAGATCAATTGTTATGTCATTTTGGTACTCTGTGTTTGTATTTGAAACCTAAATACTTCCACAACAATTGAGAGTCACCAATATGTTGAAGATGCACTTTGTGGCTCGAAAATAATCGACCATAGGTCAAATGTGTTAAAATTTCCTAAAAGATACCCGGTAGATTAGGACACGTTAGAATCATGCTAGATTGAAATTAACCGCGGAATGAAACTTGAATTTAGAAATTGAGAGTTTTGTCATGTCACAAGTCATTTTAGGAATATCGACTCATCTTTTGAAATTTTTTCTACAAACCGAGATTTTTGGCGAAAAATCAAGAATTGGTGGAATTGGATCTGGAAAGCTCAAGGGACTGTTTTGAGTGCACCCATGGCCGTCAAGTTGGTTCAATTGATGAGGAGAAATTGTGGTTTAAGTGTGGACACCATGGCTCGATTGTTTGGGCTTCAATTGGATGGAATTGAAGGGATTTGAGGGACAAGTGTAACAAAATTCGTGGCCAAGGTGGGGTGTAACATTTCAACCACCAAGAGAAGCTTCTTAGGGAAGATTGAGGAGAGAGAGTGGGCTATGGATGGCTAAGGAGTGGTGGGGGCAAGCCAAGGGAGAGAAAGACAAGTGTTGAAGGCTAAGAAGGTCTCTTTGGGGTCCCCCTCTTCAGCAGCCCTTCTTCTTCCTTTTTCCCCTCCTTTCTCCATTGTTGAGGCTTAGGAAAAGCTCGAGAGAAATAGAGGAAGCTAGCTGAGCTAGCCCCTTGCCGTCGAGCAGCCCGCAGAGCCACTGTCAGCCTCTTTTTCTCCCTGCTTTCTCTTCTTCTAGTTTTTGCTCCAACTAACCTTTCTCTAAAAACCCGAGTTAAAAGTTATCTTCCCATGAGAATTAGCCTTCATGCCACCCACCATTATGTCCGGGAGGTCCAAAATGTATGGCAGGACCTCGCCGTTTGCCGGAAGTAATCATCGACCGACCTGCACACCGGCGAGAAGAAACGGCTCACTAGACCACCTGGAAGCCAGCCGCTTGCACTATTTCATCTATTTCGCGATTTTCAAGCGTTTTCTCCCCATTTCGACCTTATGTCCACCCATACCAACCACTAGCAAGTCCCCCTTGACCTTCAAGTGTCACGCCCCGAACCTCGAGCGCGCACACATCCCCTTCCTTGGTTGATAAAATTTTGCGACGTTCCCAGGACTCGTTGCCAACCCTTTCATTTTATTGCACATGCGGAAGTAAACTAACTAATCCCTTAACAACAACATACATGGGATAGAAAAATAGGACAACCAATTTCAAATCAAATACACTTTCATAAACACCTCAAGCTTATCTAGAAGGTCTATCTCATAAAGAACTACTAAGCCACATATGCTCCTGACCTTTCCGCTTCAAGCCCCGGGTTCTTAACACTACAAACCTAAAAATGGTTATACAATAACCAGTGAAATATAAATCTCAGCGAGTCCTCCCCTAGTCCCCCGATTAGAACACTAACTTAACTCGG
This sequence comes from Eucalyptus leucophloia subsp. euroa, assembly GCA_017140325.1. NCBI lineage: Eukaryota > Viridiplantae > Streptophyta > Magnoliopsida > Myrtales > Myrtaceae > Eucalyptus > Eucalyptus leucophloia. The sequence goes on from CM029470.1 coordinate 34,702,951, forward strand.
GGTATTTCTTCAGAACCACCCCACAAACAACTAAATATTAACAATCAACAATCAATAGTTGGTTCGCATGCAACCGTACCCAGTATGCCATACCCTGCACAATACACATAATGCACATGGGCATTAGATGATGCAGTTCATCAATCATATGCGAGTCGCGTCACAAACAATCTCACCTAGCCATTGTTACACCTTGCACATTATCAATTCATGTGTGCGTGCCATAAACAATGTGCTTAACTCATGCACGAAGGAAATCAATGATGCAATGATTCTCATGCATTCTTGCATATTAGTGCGCCACCTATCACGCATCACTCTACAACACGCGTCCCGATTATGAGGTAAAATCATTATGACACGTCACATACCATGCCACACAATTTTACCTCATAATAAGGCGCAACGACCTCAACACTCAATAATCTGACTCAATACTCAATAACAAACTCAAGGCTCTAGAGGTGACCCCACGAAGTCTCATCATCGTGTGGTACTTAGTCCTTGACCACCTATAGCAATAGTACAAGTCTCTAGAGGTGACTCACACGAGTTTCGATATCATGTAGTACATAGCCCTTGACCACAAATAACAATAGTACAAGGCTCTAGAGGTGACTCACATGAGTTTCGATATCGTGTAGTACTTAGCCCTTGACCACAAATAGCAATAGTACAAGGATTTAGTGGTGACTTGTGACATCTTGAAATTTCATTATGCTTTCAATTGAATAAATCGGCCTTTTCATTGACGCGCGTATAGTGTTATTCTCAGAGCTGGTCACTCATGAGATAACTAGACAATCTAGGAAAGCCATTAGAGATTTTAATGCAATAGACTTGAGAATTCGACTAGGAGTCAACTGTTTGACTGTGCTCATCTATAGAGATCATTATGGCATTGTCAAAATTGACTAGAGGGTAGGGATAGGTTGATTTGACTAAGATATGTGATCAAAAGTGTGGGTCATTCTACCTGATTGCAAAATTCTCATCAATCGACACTAGAGAGATTTTTCGGTTGTTTTGGGTGCCCTATGTCCGTATTTGAAACCTTAAGATTTTCAAGACCACCGAGAGTCACCAATGTATTGAAGGGGTTCATTGTGGCTCAAAGAAAATCAACCATGGGTCATTTACACTAAAAATTTTTGAAAGCTACCAGGTCGCGTAGGCAATGCTAAAATCGTGCAAGATCAAATTTTCCTTACTGTACAGGTGCTATGATCTCCAAAATGATAAATTGTACGGAAATAAAGCTTTTGGAAGCCATTTTTTCGAACAAATTTCCAACTGTCGTAGTTCTTTGGGTAAAATACTGAAAAGGAATTTTCTATGGCGAAAAAATGAATTTTCTCTATCAAATCTTCGTTCATTGATTTCACCTAATCGTACGGGTGCTGTGATCTCCCAAATGATAAATTGTATATAAATAATGCCTTTGGGAGACATATTTCACAGTAGATTTCCAACTGTTGAAGTTCTTTGGGCAAAATACCGAAAATGAATTTTTATGGAGAAAAAGGGAATTTTCTTTGTCAAGTATTCATTCTCTAATTTCGCCTGATCGTACAGGTGGTGTGAACTCCAAAATGATAAATTATATGGAAATAAAGCTTTTGGAAGCCATTCCTAGCAGATTTCCAACTGTCGGAGTTCTTTGGGCAAAATACCAAAAAGGAATTTTCTAAGGAGAAAAAAGAAATTTTCTCTGTCAAATCTTTATTCTCTGATTTCGCCTGACCGTACGAGTGCCGTGATCTCCAAAGTAATAAATCGTATGGAAATAAAGCTTTTTGAAGCCATCTTTCCAGCAGATTTCAAACAATCCGAGTTCTTTGGGCAAAATACCAAAAAGGAATTTTCTAAGGAGAAAAATTGAATTTCCTTTGTCAAATATTCGTTCTCCGATTTCTCCTAACCGTACAGGTGTTGTGATCTCCAAAATGATAAATCGTACGGAAATAAAGCTTTTGGAAGTCACATTTGCCAGCAGATTTCCAACTATCGGAGTTCTTTGGGCAAAATACTGAAAAGGAATTTTCTAATGAGAAAGAGGGAATTTTCTTTGTCAAATCTTGGTTATCTGATTTCGCCTGACCATTCGGGTGTCTGTGATCTCCAAAATGATAAATCGTATAGAAATAAAGATTTTAGAAGCCGTTTTTCCGAGTAGATTTCCAACTATTGTACTTATTTGGGCAAAATACCGAAAATGAATTTTCGATGGAGAAAAGGGGAATTTTCTCTTTCAAATAATCGTTCCTCTAATTTCACTTGACTGTACGGGTGTTGTGATATCCAAAATGATAACTCGTATGGAAATAAAGCTTTTGGAAGCCATTTTTGCTAGCAGATTTCCAACTGTCACAGTTCTTTGGGCAAAATATTGAAAAAGAATTTTCTATGGAGAAAAAGAGAATTTTCTCTGTCAAATCTCTCGTTCTTTGATTTTGTCGACCGTACGGGTGTTGTGATCTCCAAAATGATAAATCATACATAAATAATGCTTTTGGGAGCCATATTTCCCA
>CM029470.1:34710481-34713361 GCA_017140325.1 Eucalyptus leucophloia subsp. euroa
CCAGGCCCAGGCCCAGGCCCAGGCCCAGGCCCAGGCCCAGGCCCAGGCCCAGGCCCAGGCCCAGGCCCAGGCCCAGGCCCAGGCCCAGGCCCAGGCCCAGGCCCAGGCCCAGGCCCAGGCCCAGGCCCAGGCCCAGGCCCAGGCCCAGGCCCAGGCCCAGGCCCAGGCCCAGGCCCAGGCCCAGGCCCAGGCCCAGGCCCAGGCCCAGGCCCAGGCCCAGGCCCAGGCCCAGGCCCAGGCCCAGGCCCAGGCCCAGGCCCAGGCCCAGGCCCAGGCCCAGGCCCAGGCCCAGGCCCAGGCCCAGGCCCAGGCCCAGGCCCAGGCCCAGGCCCAGGCCCAGGCCCAGGCCCAGGCCCAGGCCCAGGCCCAGGCCCAGGCCCAGGCCCAGGCCCAGGCCCAGGCCCAGGCCCAGGCCCAGGCCCAGGCCCAGGCCCAGGCCCAGGCCCAGGCCCAGGCCCAGGCCCAGGCCCAGGCCCAGGCCCAGGGCCCAGGCCCAGGCCCAGGCCCAGGCCCAGGCCCAGGCCCAGGCCCAGGCCCAGGCCCAGGCCCAGGCCCAGGCCCAGGCCCAGGCCCAGGCCCAGGCCCAGGCCCAGGCCCAGGCCCAGGCCCAGGCCCAGGCCCAGGCCCAGGCCCAGGCCCAGGCCCAGGCCCAGGCCCAGGCCCAGGCCCAGGCCCAGGCCCAGGCCCAGGCCCAGGCCCAGGCCCAGGCCCAGGCCCAGGCCCAGGCCCAGGCCCAGGCCCAGGCCCAGGCCCAGGCCCAGGCCCAGGCCCAGGCCCAGGCCCAGGCCCAGGCCCAGGCCCAGGCCCAGGCCCAGGCCCAGGCCCAGGCCCAGGCCCAGGCCCAGGCCCAGGCCCAGGCCCAGGCCCAGGCCCAGGCCCAGGCCCAGGCCCAGGCCCAGGCCCAGGCCCAGGCCCAGGCCCAGGCCCAGGCCCAGGCCCAGGCCCAGGCCCAGGCCCAGGCCCAGGCCCAGGCCCAGGCCCAGGCCCAGGCCCAGGCCCAGGCCCAGGCCCAGGCCCAGGCCCAGGCCCAGGCCCAGGCCCAGGCCCAGGCCCAGGCCCAGGCCCAGGCCCAGGCCCAGGCCCAGGCCCAGGCCCAGGCCCAGGCCCAGGCCCAGGCCCAGGCCCAGGCCCAGGCCCAGGCCCAGGCCCAGGCCCAGGCCCAGGCCCAGGCCCAGGCCCAGGCCCAGGCCCAGGCCCAGGCCCAGGCCCAGGCCCAGGCCCAGGCCCAGGCCCAGGCCCAGGCCCAGGCCCAGGCCCAGGCCCAGGCCCAGGCCCAGGCCCAGGCCCAGGCCCAGGCCCAGGCCCAGGCCCAGGCCCAGGCCCAGGCCCAGGCCCAGGCCCAGGCCCAGGCCCAGGCCCAGGCCCAGGCCCAGGCCCAGGCCCAGGCCCAGGCCCAGGCCCAGGCCCAGGCCCAGGCCCAGGCCCAGGCCCAGGCCCAGGCCCAGGCCCAGGCCCAGGCCCAGGCCCAGGCCCAGGCCCAGGCCCAGGCCCAGGCCCAGGCCCAGGCCCAGGCCCAGGCCCAGGCCCAGGCCCAGGCCCAGGCCCAGGCCCAGGCCCAGGCCCAGGCCCAGGCCCAGGCCCAGGCCCAGGCCCAGGCCCAGGCCCAGGCCCAGGCCCAGGCCCAGGCCCAGGCCCAGGCCCAGGCCCAGGCCCAGGCCCAGGCCCAGGCCCAGGCCCAGGCCCAGGCCCAGGCCCAGGCCAGGCCCAGGCCCAGGCCCAGGCCCAGGCCCAGGCCCAGGCCCAGGCCCAGGCCCAGGCCCAGGCCCAGGCCCAGGCCCAGGCCCAGGCCCAGGCCCAGGCCCAGGCCCAGGCCCAGGCCCAGGCCCAGGCCCAGGCCCAGGCCCAGGCCCAGGCCCAGGCTCAGGCCCAGGCCCAGGCCCAGGCCCAGGCCCAGGCCCAGGCCCAGGCCCAGGCCCAGGCCCAGGCCCAGGCCCAGGCCCAGGCCCAGGCCCAGGCCCAGGCCCAGGCCCAGGCCCAGGCCCAGGCCCAGGCCCAGGCCCAGGCCCAGGCCCAGGCCCAGGCCCAGGCCCAGGCCCAGGCCCAGGCCCAGGCCCAGGCCCAGGCCCAGGCCCAGGCCCAGGCCCAGGCCCAGGCCCAGGCCCAGGCCCAGGCCCAGGCCCAGGCCCAGGCCCAGGCCCAGGCCCAGGCCCAGGCCCAGGCCCAGGCCCAGGCCCAGGCCCAGGCCCAGGCCCAGGCCCAGGCCCAGGCCCAGGCCCAGGCCCAGGCCCAGGCCCAGGCCCAGGCCCAGGCCCAGGCCCAGGCCCAGGCCCAGGCCCAGGCCCAGGCCCAGGCCCAGGCCCAGGCCCAGGCCCAGGCCCAGGCCCAGGCCCAGGCCCAGGCCCAGGCCCAGGCCCAGGCCCAGGCCCAGGCCCAGGCCCAGGCCCAGGCCCAGGCCCAGGCCCAGGCCCAGGCCCAGGCCCAGGCCCAGGCCCAGGGCCCAGGCCCAGGCCCAGGCCCAGGCCCAGGCCCAGGCCCAGGCCCAGGCCCAGGCCCAGGCCCAGGCCCAGGCCCAGGCCCAGGCCCAGGCCCAGGCCCAGGCCCAGGCCCAGGCCCAGGCCCAGGCCCAGGCCCAGGCCCAGGCCCAGGCCCAGGCCCAGGCCCAGGCCCAGGCCCAGGCCCAGGCCCAGGCCCAGGCCCAGGCCCAGGCCCAGGCCCAGGCCCAGGCCCAGGCCCAGGCCAGGCCCAGGGCCCAGGCCCAGGCCCAGGCCCAGGGCCCAGGCCCAGGCCCAGGCCCAGGCCCAGGCCCAGGCCCAGGCCCAGGCCCAGGCCCAGGCCCAGGCCCAGGCCAGGCCCAGGCCCAGGCCCAGGCCCAGGCCCAGGCCCAGGCCCAGGCCCAGGCCCAGGCCCAGGCCCAGGCCCAGGCCCAGGCCCAGGCCCAGG
>CM029470.1:34713461-34832960 GCA_017140325.1 Eucalyptus leucophloia subsp. euroa
GGTGTGCAAAATGATGGGACGGATTGATCGAATGCTTTTGGAAGCCATGATTCTCATCGGATTTCCAACACTCGTGTTTTTTCAGCCAAAAAATGGCCGGAAAGGGAATTTTCTATGGAAAAACAGGGAATTTTCTCCGTGGAGCCTTCGTGTTCTTGTTTCAGCGGGCCTTCAGGCTGCCGTGGTGTGCAAAATGATGGGACGGATTGATCGAATGCTTTTGGAAGCCATGATTCACATCTATTCTATCAATGTTGTTTTTCAGCCGTACGCCTAGGCAATTTCCAGTGGGAAAACAAGGGAATTTTCTCTCAGGCTTTCATAGGTTCTTGTTTCGGGGCCTTCAGGGTGCTATGGTGTGCAAAATGAGGGACGTAATATCAATGCTTTGGCCATGCGATTCACATCGATTTCAACAATGTTTTTTGTGACAAAAAATGAAGTTTTTAATTATCTAACTAAAAAACATGGACGCCCAGAAATATCAGAAATTTTTGTATCAATGGCCTTCAGCTGCTGTGGTGTACAAAATGGTGGACGGATTGATCAATGCTTTTTTTGGTAGCCACAGTTACATCGGATTTCCAACACCGTGTTTTAAATGAAAAAAAAATGGGCCGAAAGGAATTTTCACATGGAAAAGCAAATTTTCTCTATGGAGCCTTCGTGTTCTTGTTTCAGCGGGCCTTCAGGCTGCTGTGGTGTGCAAAATGATGGGACGGATTGATCGAATGTTTTTGGGAGCCATGGTTCTTATCGGATTTCCAACACTCGTGTTTTTTCAGCCAAAAAATGGCCGAAAAGGGAATTTTCTATGGAAAAACAGGGAATTCTCTCCGTGGAGCCTTCGTGTTCTTGTTTCAGCGGGCCTTCAAAGCACTTTGGTGTGCAAAATGATGGGACGAAGATTGATGAATGCTTTTGGAAGCCATGATTCTCATCGGATTTCCAATACTCGTTTTTTTGGCCAAAAAATGGCCGGAAAGGGAATTTTCTATGGAAAAACAGAATTTTCTTCGTGAGCCTTCGTGTTCTTGTTTCAGCGGGCCTTCAAAGGCTGTGGTGTGCAAAATGATGGGACGGATTGATCGAATGCTTTTGGAAATAAGATTCTTATCGGATTTCCAACACTTGTGTTTTTTAGCAGAAAATGGCCGAAAAGGGAATTTTCCTATGGAAAAACAGGAATTTTCTCGTGGAGCCCGTTTTTGTTTCAGCGCCTTTAGGCTATTATCGTGTGCAAAATGATGGGACGACTGATCAATCCTTTTGGAAGCCATGATTCTCATCGATTTCCAACACTCGTGTTTTTTCAGCCAAAAAATGGCCGGAAAGGGAATTTTCTATGGAAAAACAGGAATTTTTCTCCGTGGAGCCTTCGTGTTCTGTTTGACGGGCCTTCAAAGGCTTTGGGTGTGCAAAATGATGGGACGGATTGATCGAATCGCTTTTGAAGCCATGATTCTCACTGATTTAACACTTTTTTTCCCAAAAAATGCTTTAAAAGGGAATTTTCTATGGAAAAACAGAAGTTTCTCCGTGGAGCCTTCGTGTTTTGTTTACGGGCCTTCAGCCGCTGCAAAAATGGTGGGACGGATTGATCGAATGCTTTTGGAAGCCATGATTCACATCGGATTTCCAACAGTCGTGTTTTTTTAGCCAAAAATGGCCGGAAAGGGAATTATCTATGGAAAAACAGGGAATTTTCTCCGTGGGGCCGTCGTGTTCTTGTATCAGCGGGCCTTCAGGCTGCTTGTGCAAAATGATGGGACGGATTGATCGAATGCTTTTGGAAGCCATGATTCTCATCGGATTTCCAACACTCGTTTTTTTGCGCAAAAAATGGCCGGAAAAGGGGAATTTTCTATGGAAAAACAGGGAATTTTCTCCGTGGAGCCTTCGTGTTCTGGTTTCAAAGGGCTTCGTGCTGCCGTGGTGTGCAAAATGATGGACGGATTGATCAATGCTTTGGAAGCCATGATTCACATCGGATTTCCAACAGTCGTGTTTTTTCAGCCAAAAAATGGCCGGAAAGGGAATTTTCTATGGAAAACAGGGAATTTTCTCCGTGGAGCCTTCGTGTTCTTCTTTCCACCGGCCTTCAAAGGCTGGTGTGCAAAATGCGGGGACGGATTGATCGAATCCTTTTGGAAGCCATGATTATCATCGGATATCCAACACTCGTGTTTTTTCAGCCAAAAAATGGCCGGAAAGGGAATTTTCTATGGAAAAACAGGGAATTTTCTCTGTGGGGCCTTCGTGTTCTTGTTTAAATGGCGGGCCTTCGCCTGCTGTGGTGTGCAGAATGATGGGACGGATTGATCAATGCTTATGAAGCCATGATTCTCATCGGATTTCCAACACTGAGTTTTTTTTCAGCCAAAAAATGGCCGGAAAGGGAATTTTCTATGGAAAAACAGGGAATTTTCTCCGTGGAGCCTTAGTGTTCTTGTTTCGTGGGCCTTGGAGCTGCGTCAGTGTGCAAAATGATGGGGCGGATTGATCGAATGCTTTTGGAAGCCATGATTCTCATCGATTTCCAACACTTCGTGTTTTTTTCAGCCAAAAAATGGCCGGAAAGGGAATTTTCTATGGAAAAACAGGGAATTTTCTGTGGAGCCTTCGTGTTCTTGTTTCCAGCAGGCCTTAGGTCACTCTTTGTGGTGTGCAAAATGATGGGACGGATTGATCGAATGCTTTTGGAAAGCCATGATTCTCATCGGATTTCCAACACTCTGTTTTTTCAGCCAAAAAATGGCCGGAAAGGGAAATTTTCTATGGAAAAAACAGGGAATTTTCTCTGTGGAGCCTTCGTGGTTCTTGTTTCAGCGGGGCCTTCAGGCTGCCGTGGTGTGCAAATGATGGGACGGATTGATCGAATGCTTTTGGAAGCCATGATTCTCATCGGATTTCCAACACTCGTGTTTTTTCAGCCAAAAATGGCCGGAAAGGGAATTTTCTATGGAAAAACAGGGAATTTTCAGCCGTGGAGCCTTCGTGTTCTTGTTTCAAATGGCCTTCAAAGGCTGCCGTGGTGTGCAAAATGATGGGACCATTGATCGAATGCTTTTGGAAGCCATGATTCTTACACTCTGATTTCCAACACGTGTTTTTTTAGCCAAAAATGGCCGAAAAAGGGAATTTTCTATGGAAAAACAGGAATTTTCTCCGTGAGCCTTCGTTCTTGTTTCAGCGGGCCTTCAAAGGCCTATGGTGTGCAAAATGATGGGACGGATTGATCGAATGCTTTTGGAAGCCATGATTCTCATCGATTTCCAACACTCGTGTTTTTTAGCCAAAAAATGCCGAAAGGGAATTTTCTATGGAAAAACAGGGAATTTTCTCCAGGAGCCTTCGTGTTCTTGTTTCAGCGGGTCTTCAAGCTGCTGTGGTGTGCAAAATGATGGGACGGATTGATCGAATGCTTATGGAAGCCATGATTCTCATCGGATTTCCAACACTCGTGTTTTTTCAGCCAAAAAATGGCCGAAAAGGGAATTTTCTATGGAAAAACAGGGAATTTTCTCCAAAGGAGCCTTCGTGTTCTTGTTTCAATGCCTTCAAAGGCTGTGGTGTGCAAAATGATGGGACGGATTGATCGAATGCTTTTGGAAGCCATGATTCTCATCGGATTTCCAACACTCGTGTTTTTTCAGCCAAAAAATGGCCGAAAAGGGAATTTTCTATGGAAAAACAGGAATTTTCTCTGTGGAGCCTTCGTTTTTGTTTCAGGGCCTTCAGCTACTGGGTGTGCAAAATGATGGGACGGATTGATCGAATGCTTTGGAAGCCATGATTCTCATCGGATTTCCAACACTCGTGTTTTTTCAGCCAAAAAATGGCCGGAAAGGAATTTTCTATGGAAAAACAGGAATTTTCTCTCGGAGCCTTCGTGTTCTTGTTTCAGCGGGTCTTCAAGCTGCCGTGGTGTGCAAAATGATGGGACGGATTGATCGAATGCTTATGGAAGCCATGATTCTCATCGGATTTCCAACACTCGTGTTTTTTTAGCCAAAAAATGGCCGAAAAGTGAATTTTCTATGGAAAAACAGGGAATTTTCTCTGTGGAGCCTTCGTGTTCTTGTTTCAGCGGGCCTTCAGGTTGCCGTGGTGTGCAAAATGATGGGACGGATTGATCGAATGCTTTTGGAAGCCATGATTCTCATCGGATTTCCAACACTCGTGTTTTTTCAACCAAAAAATGGCCGAAAAGGGAATTTTCTATGGAAAAACAGGGAATTTTCTCTGTGGAGCCTTCGTGTTCTTGTTTCAGCGGGCCTTCAGGCTGCTGTGGTGTGCAAAATGATGGGACGGATTGATCGAATGCTTTTGGAAGCCATGATTCTCATCGGATTTCCAACACTCGTGTTTTTTCAGCCAAAAAATGGCCGGAAAAGGGAATTTTCTATGGAAAAACAGGAATTTTCTCTCGTGGAGCCTTCGTGTTCTTGTTTCACGGGCCTTCAGGCTGCTGTGGTGTGCAAAATGATGGGACGGATTGATCGAATGCTTTTGGAAGCCATGATTCTCATCGGATTTCCAACACTCGTGTTTTTTCAGCCAAAAAATGGCCGAAAGGGAATTTTCTATGGAAAAACAGGAATTTTCTCCGTGGAGCCTTCGTGTTCTTGTTTCAGCGGGCCTTCAGGGTGCTGTGGTGTGCAAAATGATGGGACGGATTGATCGAATGCTTTTGGAAGCCATGATTCTCATCGGATTTCCAACACTCGTGTTTTTTCAGCCAAAAAATGGCCGAAAAGGGAATTTTCTATGGAAAAACAGGAATTTTCTCCGTGGAGCCTTCGTGTTCTTGTTTCAGCGGGCCTTCAAAGCTGCTGTGGTGTGCAAAATGATGGGACGGATTGATCGAATGCTTTTGGAAGCCATGATTCTCATCGGATTTCCAACACTCGTGTTTTTTTTCAGCCAAAAAATGGCCGAAAAGGGAATTTTCTATGGAAAAACAGGGAATTTTCTCTCGTGGAGCCTTCGTGTTCTTGTTTCAGCGGCCTTCAAAGGCTGTGGTGTGCAAAATGATGGGACGGATTGATCGAATGCTTTTGGAAGCCATGATTCTCATCGGATTTCCAACACTCGTTTTTTTTTAGCCAAAAAATGGCCGGAAAGGGAATTTTCTATGGAAAAACAGGGAATTTTCTCTGTGGAGCCTTCGTGTTCTTGTTTCAAATGGGCCTTCAAGCTGCTGTGGTGTGCAAAATGATGGGACGGATTGATCGAATGCTTTTGGAAGCCATGATTCTCATCGGATTTCCAACACTCGTGTTTTTTCAGCCAAAAAATGGCCGAAAAGGGAATTTTCTATGGAAAAACAGGGAATTTTCTCCGTGGAGCCTTCGTGTTCTTGTTTCAGCGGGCCTTCAGGCTGCTGTGGTGTGCAAAATGATGGGACGGATTGATCGAATGCTTTTGGAAGCCATGATTCTCATCGGATTTCCAACACTCGTGTTTTTTTAGCCAAAAAATGGCCGGAAAGGGAATTTTCTATGGAAAAACAGGGAATTTTCTCTGTAGAGCCTTCGTGTTCTTGTTTCAACGGGCCTTCAGGCTACTGTGGTGTGCAAAATGATCGGACGGATTGATCGAATGCTTTTGCAAGCCATGATTCTCATCGGATTTCCAACACTGTTGTTTTTTCAGCCAAAAAATGGCCGGAAAGGGAATTTTCTATGTAAAAACAGGGAATTTTCTCTTTGGAGCCTTCGTGTTTTTGTTTCAGCGGGCCATCAAGCTACTGTGGTGTGCAAAATGATGGGACGGATTGATCGAATGCTTTTGGAAGCCATGATTCTCATCGGATTTCCAACACTCGTGTTTTTTCAGCCAAAAAATGGCCGAAAAGGGAATTTTCTATGGAAAAACAGGGAATTTTTCTCGTGGAGCCTTCGTGTTCTTGTTTCAGCGGGCCTTCAGGCTGCCGTGGTGTGCAAAATGATGGGACGGATTGATCGAATGCTTTTGGAAGCCATGATTCTCATCGGATTTCCAACACTCGTGTTTTTTTTTCAGCCAAAAAATGGCCGAAAAGGGAATTTTCTATGGAAAAACAGGAATTTTCTCCGTGGAGCCTTCGTGTTCTTGTTTCAGCGCCTTCAGGCTGCTTTTGTGGTGTGCAAAATGATGGGACGGATTGATCGAATGCTTTTGGAAGCCATGATTCTCATCGGATTTCCAACACTCGTGTTTTTTCAGCCAAAAAATGGCCGAAAAGGGAATTTTCTATGGAAAAACAGGGAATTTTCTCTCAGGAGCCTTCGTGTTCTTGTTTCAGCGGGCCTTCAAAGGCCGTGGTGTGCAAAATGATGGGACGGATTGATCGAATGCTTTTGGAAGCCATGATTCTCATCGGATTTCCAACACTCGTGTTTTTTCAGCCAAAAAATGGCCGAAAAGGGAATTTTCTATGGAAAAACAGGGAATTTTCTCTCGTGGAGCCTTCGTGTTCTTGTTTCAGCGGGCCTTCAAAGCTACCGTGGTGTGCAAAATGATGGGACGGATTGATCGAATGCTTTTGGAAGCCATGATTCTCATCGATTTCCAACACTCGTGTTTTTTTCAGCCAAAAATGGCCGGAAAGGGAATTTTCTATGGAAAAACAGGGAATTTTCTCCGTGGAGCCTTCGTTTCTTGTTTCAGCGGGCCTTCAGCTACCGTGGTGTGCAAAATGATGGGACGGATTGATCGAATGCTTTTGGAAGCCATGATTCTCATCGGATTTCCAACACTCGTGTTTTTTTCAGCCAAAAAATGGCCGAAAAGGGAATTTTCTATGGAAAAACAGGAATTTTCTCCGTGGAGCCTTCGTGTTCTTGTTTCAGCGGGCCTTCAGGCTGCCGTGGTGTGCAAAATGATGGGACGGATTGATCGAATGCTTTTGGAAGCCATGATTCTCATCGATTTCCAACACTCGTGTTTTTTTTTCAGCCAAAAAATGGCCGAAAAGGGAATTTTCTATGGAAAAACAGGAATTTTCTCTGTGGAGCCTTCGTGTTCTTGTTTCAGCGGGCCTTCAGGCTGCTGTGGTGTGCAAAATGATGGGACGGATTGATCGAATGCTTTTGGAAGCCATGATTCTCATCGGATTTCCAACACTCGTGTTTTTCAGCCAAAAAATGGCCGAAAAGGGAATTTTCTATGGAAAAACAGGGAATTTTCTCTGTGCAGCCTTCGTGTTCTTGTTCCCGCAGGCCTTTAGGCTACTGTGGTGTGCAAAATGATGGGACGGATTGATCGAATGCTTTTGGAAGCCATGATTCTCATCGGATTTCCAACACTCGTGTTTTTTTAGCCAAAAAATGGCCGAAAAGGGAATTTTCTATGGAAAAACAGGGAATTTTCTCTGTGGAGCCTTCGTGTTCTTGTTTCAGCGGGTCTTCAAGCTGCCGTGGTGTGCAAAATGATGGGACGGATTGATCGAATGCTTATGGAAGCCATGATTCTCATCGGATTTCCAACACTCGTGTTTTTTCAGCCAAAAAATGGCCGGAAAGGGAATTTTCTATGGAAAAACAGGAATTTTCTCTCGTGGAGCCTTCGTGTTCTTGTTTCAAACTGGCCTTCAGCTGCTGTGGTGTGCAAAATGATGGGACGGATTGATCGAATGCTTTTGGAAGCCATGATTCTCATCGGATTTCCAACACTGTTGTTTTTTCAGCCAAAAAATGGCCGAAAAGGGAATTTTCTATGGAAAACAGGGAATTTTCTCCGTGGAGCCTTCGTGTTCTTGTTTCAGCGGGCCTTCAGCCGTGGTGTGCAAAATGATGGGACGGATTGATCGAATGCTTTTGGAAGCCATGATTCTCATCGGATTTCCAACACTCGTGTTTTTTCAGCCAAAAAATGGCCGAAAAGGGAATTTTCTATGGAAAAACAGGAATTTTCTCATGGAGCCTTTCGTGTTCTTGTTTCAGCGGGCCTTCAAAGCCGTGGTGTGCAAAATGATGGGACGGATTGATCGAATGCTTTTGGAAGCCATGATTCTCATCGGATTTCCAACACTGTGTTTTTTCAGCCAAAAATGGCCGGAAAGGGAATTTTCTAGGGAAAAACAGGGAATTTTCTCCGTGGAGTCTTCGTGTTCTTGTTTCAGCGGGCCTTCAGGCTGGGTGGGTGTGCAAATGATGGGACGGATTGATCGAATGCTTTTGGAAGCCATGATTCTCATCGGATTTCCAACACTCGTGTTTTTTCAGCCAAAAAATGGCCGAAAAGGGAATTTTCTATGGAAAACAGGGAATTTTCTCTCGGGGAGCCTTCGTTCTTGTTTCAGCGGGCCTTCAAAGGCTCCCGCGGGTGTGCAAAATGATGGGACGGATTGATCGAATGCTTTTGGAAGCCATGATTCTCATCGGATTTCCAACACTCGTGTTTTTTTGGCCAAAAAATGGCCGAAAAGGGAATTTTCTATGGAAAAACAGGAATTTTCTCTGTGGAGCCTTCGTGTTCTTGTTTCAGCGGGTCTTCAGGCTGCCGGGTGTGCAAATGATGGGACGGATTGATCGAATGCTTTTGGAAGCCATGATTCTCATCGGATTTCCAACACTCGTGTTTTTTCACCAAAAAATGGCCGAAAGGGAATTTTCTATGGAAAAACAGAAATTTTCTCTCGTGGAGCCTTCGTGTTCTTGTTTCAGCGGGCCTTCGGCTGCTGTGTGCAAAATGATGGGACGGATTGATCGAATGCTTTTGGAAGCCATGATTCTCATCGGATTTCCAACACTTTCGTGTTTTTTTTGCCAAAAAATGGCCGAAAGGGAATTTTCTATGGAAAAACAGGGAATTTTCTCGTGGAGCCTTCGTGTTCTTGTTTCAGCGGGCCTTCTGGCTGCTGGGGTGTGCAAAATGGTGGGATGGATTGATCGAATGCTTTCGGAAGCCATGATTCTGATTGGATTTCCAACACTCGTGTTTTTTTGCCAAAAAATGGCCGGAAAGGGAATTTTCTATGGAAAAATAGGGAATTTTCTCTGTGGAGCCTTCGTGTTCTTGTTTCAGCGGGCCTTCAGGCTGCTGTGGTGTGCAAAATGATGGGACGGATTGATCGAATGCTTTTGGAAGCCATGATTCTCATCGGATTTCCAACACTCGTTTTTTTTTGCCAAAAAATGGCCGAAAAGGGAATTTTCTATGGAAAAACAGGGAATTTTCTCACGATGGAGCCTTCGTGTTCTTGTTCCAGCGGGCCTTTAGGCTACTGTGGTGTGCAAAATGATGGGACGGATTGATCGAATGCTTTTGGAAGCCATGATTCTCATCGGATTTCCAACACTCGTGTTTTTTCAGCCAAAAAATGGCCGGAAAGGGAATTTTCTATGGAAAAAAACAGGGAATTTTCTCTCGTGGAGCCTTCGTGTTCTTGTTTCAGCGGGCCTTCAGCTGCCGTGGTGTGCAAAATGATGGGACGGATTGATCGAATGCTTTTGGAAGCCATGATTCTCATCGGATTTCCAACACTGTGTTTTTTCAGCCAAAAAATGGCCGAAAAGGGAATTTTCTATGGAAAAACAGGAATTTTCTCGGTGGAGCCTTCGTGTTCTTTGTTTCAAAAGCGGCCTTCAGTCTACTGTGGTGTGCAAAATGATGGGACGGATTGATCGAATGCTTTTGGAAGCCATGATTCTCATCGGATTTCCAACACTGTTTTTTTTTGCCAAAAAATGGCCGGAAAGGGAATTTTCTACGGAAAAACAGGGAATTTTCTCCGTGGAGCCTTCGTGTTCTTGTTTCAGCGGGCCTTCACGCTGCTGTGGTGTGCAAAATGATGGGACGGATTGATCGAATGCTTTTGGAAGCCATGATTCTCATCGGATTTCCAACACTCGTGTTTTTTCAGCCAAAAAATGGCCGAAAAGGGAATTTTCTATGGAAAAACAGGGAATTCTCTCCGTGGAGCCTTCGTGTTCTTGTTTCAGCGGCCTTCGGCTGCCGTGGTGTGCAAAATGATGGGACGGATTGATCGAATGCTTTTGGAAGCCATGATTCTCATCGGATTTCCAACACTCGTGTTTTTTTAGCCAAAAAAATGGCCGAAAAGGGAATTTTCTATGGAAAAACAGGGAATTTTCTCTGTGGAGCCTTCGTGTTCTTATTTCAACGGGCCTTCTGGCTGCTGGGGTGTGCAAGATGATGGGACGGATTGATCGAATGCTTTTGGAAGCCATGATTCTCATCGGATTTCCAACACTCGTTTTTTTAGCCAAAAATGGCCGGAAAGGGAATTTTCTATGGAAAAACAGGAATTTTCTCTGTGGAGCCTTCGTGTTCTTGTTTCAGCGGGCCTTCTGGCTGCTGGGGTGTGCAAGATGATGGGACGGATTGATCGAATGCTTTTGGAAGCCATGATTCTCATCGGATTTCCAACACTCGTGTTTTTTCAGCCAAAAATTGACCGAAAAGGGAATTTTCTATGGAAAAACAGGGAATTTTCTCTGTGGAGCCTTCGTGTTCTTGTTTCGGCAGGCCTTCTGGCTGCTGGGGTGTGCAAGATGATGGGACGGATTGATCGAATGCTTTTGGAAGCCATGATTCTCATCGGATTTCCAACACTCGTGTTTTTTCAGCCAAAAAATGGCCGAAAAGGGAATTTTCTATGGAAAAACAGGGAATTTTCTCGGTGGAGCCTTCGTGTTCTTGTTTCAGCGGGCCTTCAGGCTGCTGTGGTGTGCAAAATGATGGGACGGATTGATCGAATGCTTTTGAAAGCCATGATTCTCATCGGATTTCCAACACTCGTGTTTTTTCAGCCAAAAAATGGCCGAAAAGGGAATTTTCTATGGAAAACAGGGAATTTTCCCGTGGAGCCTTCGTGTTCTTTGTTTCGCGGGCCTTCAGGCTACTGTGGTGTGCAAAATGATGGGACGGATTGATCGAATGCTTTTGGAAGCCATGATTCTCATCGGATTTCCAACACTCTTGCTTTTTCAGCCAAAAATGGCCGGAAAGGGAATTTTCTATGTAAAAACAGGGAATTTTCTCTCGTGGAGCCTTCGTGTTCTTGTTTCAAAGTGGCCTTCAGGCTGCTGTGGTGTGCAAAATGATGGGACGGATTGATCGAATGCTTTTGGAAGCCATGATTCTCATCGGATTTCCAACACTCGTTTTTTTTCAGCCAAAAAATGGCCGAAAAGGGAATTTTCTATGGAAAAACAGGGAATTTTCTCTGTGGAGCCTTCGTGTTCTTGTTTCAGCAGGCCTTCAGGCTGCTGTGGTGTGCAAAATGATGGGACGGATTGATCGAATGCTTTTGGAAGCCATGATTCTCATCGGATTTCCAACACTCGTGGTTTTTCAGCCAAAAATGGCCGAAAAGGGAATTTTCTATGGAAAAATAGGGAATTTTCTCGTGGAGCCTTCGTGTCTTGTTTCAAATGGGCCTTCAAAGGCCGTGGTGTGCAAAATGATGGGACGGATTGATCGAATGCTTTTGGAAGCCATGATTCTCATCGGATTTCCAACACTCGTGTTTTTTCAGCCAAAAATTGGCCGATAAGGGAATTTTCTATGGAAAAACAGGGAATTTTCTCTATGGAGCCTTCGTGTTCTTGTTTCAGCGGGCCTTCAGGCTGCTGTGGTGTGCAAAATGATGGGACGGATTGATCGAATGCTTTTGGAAGCCATGATTCTCATCGGATTTCCAACACTCGTGTTTTTTAGGCCAAAAAATGGCCGGAAAGGGAATTTTCTATGGAAAAAAAGGGAATTTTCTCTGCGGAGCCTTCGTGTTCTTGTTTCAGCGGGCCTTCACTTTGAAGGGTGTGCAAAATGATGGGACGGATTGATCGAATGCCGTTGGAAGCCAAGATTCTCATCGGATTTCCAACACTCGAGTTTTTTCAGCCAAAAAAAGCCCGGAAAGGGAATTTTCTATGGAAAAACAATGAATTTTCTCTGTCGAGCCTTCGTGCTCTTGTTTCAGCGGGCCTTCAGGCTGCTGTGGTGCCCAAAATGATGGGACGATTGATCGAATGCTTTTGGAAGCCATGATTCTCATCGGATTTCCAACACTCGTGTTTTTTCAGCCAAAAAATGGCCGAAAAGGGAATTTTCTATGGAAAAACAGGAATTTTCTCCGTGGAGCCTTCGTGTTCTTGTTTCAAAGGGCCTTCAAAAAGTGCTGTGGTGTGCAAAATGATGGGACGGATTGATCGAATGCTTTTGGAAGCCATGATTCTCATCGGATTTCCAACACTCGTGTTTTTTCAGCCAAAAAATGGCCGAAAAGGGAATTTTCTATGGAAAAACAGGAATTTTCTCCGTGAGCCTTCGTGTTCTTGTTTCAGCGGGCCTTCAGCTGCCGGGTGTGCAAAATGATGGGACGGATTGATCGAATGCTTTTGGAAGCCATGATTCTCATCGGATTTCCAACACTCGTGTTTTTTTGCCAAAAAATGGCCGAAAAGGGAATTTTCTATGGAAAAACAGGAATTTTCTCCGTGGAGCCTTCGTGTTCTTGTTTCAGCGGGCCTTCAGCCGCTCGTGGTGTGCAAAATGATGGGACGGATTGATCGAATGCTTTTTGGAAGCCATGATTCTCATCGGATTTCCAACACTCGTGTTTTTTCAGCCAAAAAATGGCCGAAAGGGAATTTTCTATGGAAAAACAGGGAATTTTCTCTCGTGGAGCCTTCGTGTTCTTGTTTCAAATGGGCCTTCAAAGCTGCTGTGGTGTGCAAAATGATGGGACGGATTGATCGATCGCTTTTGGAAGCCATGATTCTCATCGGATTTCCAACGCTCGTGTTTTTTAGGCCAAAAAATGGCCGGAAAGGGAATTTTATATGGAAAAACAGGGAATTTTCTCCGTGGAGCCTTCGTGTTCTTGTTTCAAATGGGCCTTCAGCCGCTGGGTGTGCAAAATGATGGGACGGATTGATCGAATGCTTTTGGAAGCCATGATTCTCATCGGATTTCCAACACTCGTGTTTTTTCAGGCCAAAAAATGGCCGAAAAGGGAATTTTCTATGGAAAAACAGGAATTTTCTCCGTGGAGCCTTCGTGTTCTTGTTTCAGCGGGCCTTCAAATGCCGGGTGGTGCAAAATGATGGGACGGATTGATCGAATGCTTTTGGAAGCCATGATTCTCATCGGATTTCCAACACTCGTGTTTTTTCAGCCAAAAAATGGCCGAAAAGGGAATTTTCTATGGAAAAACAGGGAATTTTCTCTGTGGAGCCTTCGTGTTCTTGTTTCAGCGGGCCTTCAGGCTGCTGTGGTGTGCAAAATGATGGGACGGATTGATCGAATGCCTATGGAAGCCATGATTCTCATCGGATTTCTAACACTCGTGTTTTTTCAGCCAAAAAATGGCCGAAAAGGGAATTTTCTATGGAAAAACAGGGAATTTTCACTGTGGAGCCTTCGTGTTCTTGTTTCAGCGGGTCTTCAAGCTGCCGTGGTGTGCAAAATGATGGGACGGATTGATCGAATGCTTATGGAAGCCATGATTCTCATCGGATTTCCAACACTCGTGTTTTTTCAGCCAAAAATTGGCCGAAAAGGGAATTTTCTATGGAAAAACAGGAATTTTCTCTATGGAGCCTTCGTGTTCTTGTTTCAGCGGGCCTTCAAAGTGCCGTGGTGTGCAAAATGATGGGACGGATTGATCGAATGCTTTTGGAAGCCATGATTCTCATCGGATTTCCAACACTCGTGTTTTTTTTCAGCCAAAAAATGGCCGAAAAAGGGAATTTTCTATGGAAAAACAGGGAATTTTCTCCGTGAGCCTTCGTGTTCTTGTTTCAAATGGGCCTTCAGGCTGTGTGGTGTGCAAAATGATGGGACGGATTGATCGAATGCTTTTGGAAGCCATGATTCTCATCGGATTTCCAACACTCGTGTTTTTTTTCAGCCAAAAAATGGCCGGAAAATGGAATTTTCAATGGAAAAACAGGAATTTTCTCTCGTGGAGCCTTCGTGTTCTTGTTTCAGCGGGCCTTCAGCTCTTGCCGTGGTGTGCAAAATGATGGGACGGATTGATCGAATGCTTTTGGAAGCCATGATTCTCATCGGATTTCCAACACTCGTGTTTTTTCAGCCAAAAATTGGCCGAAAAGGGAATTTTCTATGGAAAAACAGGGAATTTTCTCTGTGGAGCCTTCGTGTTCTTGTTTCAGCGGGCCTTCAAAGCCGGGTGTGCAAAATGATGGGACGGATTGATCGAATGCTTTTGAAAGCCATGATTCTCATCGGATTTCCAACACTCGTGTTTTTTCAGCCAAAAATGGCCGAAAAGGGAATTTTCTATGGAAAAACAGGGAATTTTCTCTGTGGAGCCTTCGTGTTCTTGTTTCAACGGGCCTTCAGGCTACTGTGGTGTGCAAAATGATGGGACGGATTGATCGAATGCTTTTGGAAGCCATGATTCTCATCGGATTTCCAACACTCGTGTTTTTTCAACCAAAAAATGGCCGGAAAGGGAATTTTCATGGAAAAACAGGGAATTTTCTCTCGTGGAGCCTTCGTGTTCTTGTTTCAGCGGGCCTTCCGCGTCGGGGTGTGCAAAATGATGGGACGGATTGATCGAATGCTTTTGGAAGCCATGATTCTCATCGGATTTCCAACACTCTCGTGTTTTTTCAGCCAAAAAATTGCCGAAAAGGGAATTTTCTATGGAAAAACAGGAATTTTCTCTGTGGAGCCTTCGTGTTCTTGTTTCAGCGGGCCTTCAGGCTGCTGTGGTGTGCAAAATGATGGGACGGATTGATCGAATGCTTCTGGAAGCCATGATTCTCATCGGATTTCCAACACTGGCGTTTTTTCAGCCAAAAAATGGCCGAAAAGGGAAGTTTCTATGGAAAAATAGGGAATTTTCTCTCTGGAGCCTTCGTGTTCTTGTTTCAAATGGCCTTCAAAGCCGGCCGTGGTGTGCAAGATGATGGGACGGATTGATCAACTGCTTTTGGAAGCCACGATTCTTGATCGGATTTCCAACACTGTGTTTTTTTTGCCAAAAAATGGCCGAAAAGGGAATTTTCTATGGAAAAACAGGGAATTTTCTCTATGGAGCCTTCGTGTTCTTGTTTCAACCGGGCCTTCACTGCCGTGGTGTGTGCAAGATGATGGGACGGATTGATCGAATGCTTTTGGAAGCCATGATTCTCATCGGATTTCCAACACTCGTGTTTTTTCACCAAAAATGGCCGAAAGGAATTTTCATGGAAAAACAGGGAATTTTCTCTCATGAGCCTTTCAGAAATGTTTTGTTTCAGCGGGCCTTCAGGCTGCTGTGGTGTGCAAAATGATGGGACGATTGATCGAATGCTTTTGGAAGCCATGATTCTCATCGGATTTCCAACACTCGTGTTTTTTCAGCCAAAAATGGCCGAAAAGGAATTTTCAATGGAAAACAGGGAATTTTCTCAGGAGCCTTTGTGTTCTTGTTTCAGCGGGCCTTCAGTCCGTGGTGTGCAAAATGATGGGACGGATTGATCGAATGCTTTTGGAAGCCATGATTCTCATCGGATTTCCAACACTCGTGTTTTTTTTTCAAAAAAAATGGCCGAAAAGGGAATTTTCTATGGAAAAACAGGGAATTTTCTCTGTGGAGCCTTCGTGTTCTTGTTTCAGCGGGCCTTCGTGCTGCCGTGGTGTGCAAAATGATGGGATGGATTGATCAATGCTTTTGGAAGCCATGATTCTCATCGGATTTCCAACACTCGTGTTTTTTAAGCCAAAAAATGGCCGGAAAGGAATTTTCTATGGAAAAACAGGGAATTTTCTCTCGGAGCCTTCTGTTTTGTTTCAGCGGGCCTTCAAGCACTGGGGTGCAAAATGATGGGACGGATTGATCGAATGCTTTTGGAAGCCATGATTCTCATCGGATTTCCAACACTCGTTTTTTTTAGCCAAAAAATGGCCGAAAAGGGAATTTTCTATGGAAAAACAGGAAATTTTCTCTGTGGAGCCTTCGTGTTCATGTTTCAGCGGGCCTTCAGGCTCCTGTGGTGTGCAAGATGATGGGACAGATTGATCGAATGCTTTTGGAAGCCATGATTCTCATCGGATTTCCAACACTCGTGTTTTTTCAGCCAAAAAATGGCCGAAAAGGGAATTTTCTATGGAAAAACAGGAATTTTCTCTCAGTGGAGCCTTCGTGTTCATGTTTCAGCGGCCTTCAGGCTCCGTGGTGTGCAAAATGATGGGACAGATTGATCGAATGCTTTTGGAAGCCATGATTCTCATCGGATTTCCAACACTGTGTTTTTTTTGCCAAAAAATGGCCGAAAAGGGAATTTTCTATGGAAAAACAGGGAATTTTCTCGGAGCCTTCGTGTTCTTGTTTCAGCGGGCCTTCAGCTGCCGTGGTGTGCAAAATGATGGGACGGATTGATCGAATGCTTTTGGAAGCCACGATTCTCATCGGATTTCCAACACTCGTGTTTTTTCAGCCAAAAAATGGCCGAAAAGGGAATTTTCTATGGAAAAACAGGGAATTTTCTCGGTGGAGCCTTCGTGTTCTTGTTTCAGCCGGCCTTCAGGCTACTGTGGTGTGCAAAACGATGGGACGGATTGATTGAATGCTTTTGGAAGCCATCATTCTCATCGGATTTCCAACAATCGTGTTTTTTCAGCCAAAATATGGCCGAAAAGGGAATTTTCAATGGAAAAACAGGGAATTTTCTCTGTAGAGCCTTCGTGTTCTTGTTTCAACGGGCCTTCAGGCTACTGTGGTGTGCAAAATGATCGGACGGATTGATCGAATGCTTTTGCAAGCCATGATTCTCATCGGATTTCCAACACTCTTGCTTTTTCAGCCAAAAAATGGCCGGAAAGGGAATTTTCAATGGAAAAACAGGGAATTTTCTCCCCGTGGAGCCTTCGTGTTCTTGTTTCAGCGGGCCTTCAAAGCCGCCGGGTGTGCAAAATGATGGGACGGATTGATCGAATGCTTTTGGAAGCCATGATTCTCATCGGATTTCCAACACTGTGTTTTTTCAGCCAAAAAATGGCCGAAAATGGAATTTTCAATGGAAAAACAGGAATTTTCTCTCGTGGAGCCTTTGTGTTCTTGTTTCAGCGGGCCTTCAAGTCGCCGTGGGTGTGCAAAATGATGGGACGGATTGATCGAATGCTTTTGAAAGCCATGATTCTCATCGGATTTCCAACACTCGTGTTTTTTCAGCCAAAAAATGGCCGAAAAGGGAATTTTCTATAAAAACAGGAATTTTCTCTCGAGCCTTTGTGTTCTTGTTTCAGCGGGCCTTCAGGCTACTGTGGTGTGCAAAATGATGGGAGGGATTGATCGAATGCTTTTGGAAGCCATGATTCTCATCGGATTTCCAACACTCGTGTTTTTTCATCCAAAAAATGGCCGAAAAGGGAATTTTCTATGGAAAAACAGGAAATTTTCTCTGTGGAGCCTTCGTGTTCTTGTTTCAGCGGGCTTCAGCTGTGGGTGTGCAAGATGATGGGACGGATTGATCGAATGCTTTTGGAAGCCATGATTCTCATCGGATTTCCAACACTCGTGTTTTTTCAACCAAAAAATGGTCGAAAAGGGAATTTTCTATGGAAAAACAGGGAATTTTCTCTGTGGAGCCTTCGTGTTCTTGTTTCAGCGGGCCTTCAGGCTGCTGTGGTGTGCAAAATGATGGGACGGATTGATCGAAAGCTTTTGGAAGCCATGATTCTCATCGGATTTCCAACACTCGTGTTTTTTAAGCCAAAAAATGGCCGGAAAGGGAATTTTCTATGGAAAAACAGGGAATTTTCTCTGTGGAGCCTTCGTGTTCTTGTTTCAGCGGGCCTTCAAAGCTTCCGTGGTGTGCAAGATGATGGGACGATTGATCGAATGCTTTTGGAAGCCATGATTCTCATCGGATTTCCAACACTGTGTTTTTTCAGCCAAAAAATGGCCGAAAAGGGAATTTTCTATGGAAAAACAGGGAATTTTCTCTCGTGGAGCCTTCGTGTTCTTGTTTCAGCGGGCCTTCAAGTGCTGCTGTGGTGTGCAAGATGATGGGACGGATTGATCGAATGCTTTTGGAAGCCATGATTCTCATCGGATTTCCAACACTGTGTTTTTTCAGCCAAAAATGGCCGAAAAGGGAATTTTCTATGGAAAAACAGGAATTTTCTCCGTGGAGCCTTCGTGTTCTTGTTTCAATGGGCCTTCAAAGGCCGTGGGTGTGCAAAATGATGGGACGGATTGATCGAATGCTTTTTGAAGCCATGATTCTCATCGGATTTCCAACACTCGTGTTTTTTTTTGCCAAAAAATGGCCGAAAAGGGAATTTTCTATGGAAAAACAGGGAATTTTCTCTGTGGAGCCTTCGTGTTCTTGTTTCAGCGGGCCTTCTGGCTGCTGGGGTGTGCAAGATGATGGGACGGATTGATCGAATGCTTTTGGAAGCCATGATTCTCATCGGATTTCCAACACTCGTGTTTTTTCAGCCAAAAAATGGCCGAAAAGGGAATTTTCTATGGAAAACAGGAATTTTCTCCGTGGAGCCTTCGTGTTCTTGTTTCAGCGGGCCTTCAGGCTGCCGTGGTGTGCAAAATGATGGGACGGATTGATCGAATGCTTTTGGAAGCCATGATTCTCATCGGATTTCCAACACTCGTGTTTTTTTCAGCCAAAAAATGGCCGAAAAGGAATTTTCTATGGAAAAACAGGGAATTTTCTCCGTGGAGCCTTCGTGTTCTTGTTTCAGCGGGCCTTCTGGCTGCTGGGGTGTGCAAGATGATGGGACGGATTGATCGAATGCTTTTGGAAGCCATGATTCTCATCGGATTTCCAACACTCGTGTTTTTTTGCCAAAAAATGGCCGAAAAGGGAATTTTCTATGGAAAAACAGGGAATTTTCTCTGTGGAGCCTTCGTGTTCTTGTTTCAGGGCCTTCGGCCGCTGTGGTGTGCAGAATGATGGGACGGATTGATCGAATGCTTTTGGAAGCCATGATTCTCATCGGATTTCCAACACTCGTGTTTTTCAGCCAAAAAATGGCCGAAAAGGGAATTTTCTATGGAAAAACAGGGAATTTTCTCTGTGCAGCCTTCGTGTTCTTGTTTCAGCGGGCCTTCTGGTTGCTGGGGTGTGCAAGATGATGGGACGGATTGATCGAATGCTTTTGGAAGCCATGATTCTCATCGGATTTCCAACACTCGTGTTTTTTCAGCCAAAAAATGGCCGAAAAGGGAATTTTCTATGGAAAAACAGGGAATTTTCTCTGTGGAGCCTTCGTGTTCTTGTTTCAGCAGGCCTTCTGGCTGCTGGGGTGTGCAAGATGATGGGACGGATTGATCGAATGCTTTTGGAAGCCATGATTCTCATCGGATTTCCAACACTTTGTGTTTTTTCAGGCAAAAAATGGCCGAAAAGGGAATTTTCTATGGAAAAACAGGAATTTTCTCCCGTGGAGCCTTCGTGTTCTTGTTTCAACGGGCCTTCAAAGCTGCTGTGGTGTGCAAGATGATGGGACGGATTGATCGAATGCTTTTGGAAGCCACGATTCTCATCGGATTTCCAACACTTTGTTTTTTTTTAAAAATGGCCGAAAAAGGGAATTTTCAATGGAAAAACAGGGAATTTTTCTCGTGGAGCCTTCGTGTTCTTGTTTCGCCGGGCCTTCAAAGGCCGTGGTGTGCAAAATGATGGGACGGATTGATCGAATGCTTTTGGAAGCCATGATTCTCATCGGATTTCCAACACTCGAATGTTTTTCAGCCAAAAATGGC
This sequence comes from Eucalyptus leucophloia subsp. euroa, assembly GCA_017140325.1. Taxonomy (NCBI): domain Eukaryota; kingdom Viridiplantae; phylum Streptophyta; class Magnoliopsida; order Myrtales; family Myrtaceae; genus Eucalyptus; species Eucalyptus leucophloia. The sequence goes on from CM029470.1 coordinate 34,733,155, forward strand.
CGAAAAGGGAATTTTCAATGGAAAACAGGGAATTTTCTCTGTGGAGCCTTCGTTTTCTTGTTTCAGCGGGCCTTCAGGCTGCTGTCGCGTGCAAAATGATGGGACGGATTGATCGAATGCTTATGGAAGCCATGATTCTCATCGAATTTCCAACACTCGTGTTTTTTCAGCCAAAAATTGGCCGAAAAGGAATTTTCTATGGAAAAACAGGGAATTTTCTCTGTGGAGCCTTCGTGTTCTTGTTTCAGCGGGCCTTCAGGCTACTGTGGTGTGCAAAATGATCGGACGGATTGATCGAATGCTTTTGCAAGCCATGATTCTCATCGGATTTCCAACACTGTGTTTTTTTTGGAAAAATGGCCGAAAAGGGAATTTTCTATGGAAAAACAGGAATTTTCTCTCGTGGAGCCTTTGTGTTCTTGTTTCAGCTGGCCTTCAAAGCTACGGGGTGTGCAAAACGATGGGACGGATTGACTGAATGCTTTTGGAAGCCATCATTCTCATCGGATTTCCAACAATCGTGTTTTTTCAGCCAAAATATGGCCGAAAAGGGAATTTTCTCTGGAAAAACAGGGAATTTTCTCTGTAGAGCCTTCGTGTTCTTGTTTCAGCGGCCTTCAGCCTAGCTGTGGTGTGCAAGATGATGGGACGGATTGATCGAATGCTTTTGGAAGCCATGATTCTCATCGGATTTCCAACACTGGTGTTTTTTCAGCCAAAAATTGACCGAAAAGGGAATTTTCTATGGAAAAATAGGGAATTTTGTTTGTGGAGCCTTCGTGTTCTTGTTTCAGCGGGCCTTCAGTCTGCTGTGGTGTGCAAAATGATGGGACGGATTGATCGAATGCTTTGAAGCCATGATTCTCATCGGATTTCCAACACTGTGGCTTTTTTCATCCAAAAAATGGCCGAAAAGGGAATTTTCTATGGAAAAACAGGAATTTTCTCTCGTGGAGCCTTCGTATTCTTGTTTCAGCCGGGCCTTCAAAGGCCGTGGGTGTGCAAAATGATGGGACGGATTGATCGAATGCTTTTGAAGCCATGATTCTCATCGGATTTCCAACACCGGTTTTTTCAGCCAAAAATGGCCGGAAAGGGAATTTTCTATGGAAAAACAGGGAATTTTCTCCGTGGAGCCTTCGTGTTCTTGTTTCCAGCGGGCCTTCGTGCTGCTGTGGTGTGCAAATGATGGGACGGATTGATCGAATGCTTTTGGAAGCCATGATTCTCATCGGATTTCCAACACTGGTGTTTTTTCAGCCAAAAATGGCCGAAAAGGGAATTTTCTGGAAAACAGAAATTTTCTCTCGCGGAATGGAAAACAGGGAATTTTCGCTCGGATTTCCAACACTGGAGCCTTCGTGTTCTTGTTTCAGCGGGCCTTCAAGCTGCCGGGTGTGCAAGATGATGGGACGGATTGATCGAATGCTTTTGGAAGCCACGATTCTCATCGGATTTCCAACACTGTGGTTTTTTTCAGCCAAAAATGGCCGAAAAGGGAATTTTCAATGGAAAAACAGGGAATTTTCTCTGTGGAGCCTTCGTGTTATTGTTTCAGCGGGCCTTCAGGCTGCTGTGGTGTGCAAAATGATGGGACGGATTGATCGAATGCTTTTGGAAGCCATGATTCTCATCGGATTTCCAACACTGTGTTTTTTCGCCAAAAAATGGCCGGAAAGGGAATTTTCAATGGAAAACAGGAATTTTCTCTCGTGGAGCCTTCGTGTTCTTGTTTCAGCGGGCCTTCAGCTGCCGTGGTGTGCAAAATGATGGGACGGATTGATCGAATGCTTATGGAAGCCATGATTCTCATCGGATTTCCAACACTCGTGTTTTTTTCAGCCAAAAATGGCCGAAATGGAATTTTCAATGGAAAAACAGGGAATTTTCACTGTGGAGCCTTCGTGTTCTTGTTTCAGCGGGCCTTCAGGCTGCCGTGTTGTGCAAAATGATGGGACGGATTGATCGAATGCTTTGGAAAGCCATGATTCTCATCGGATTTCCAACACTCGTGTTTTTTCAGCCAAAAAATGGCCGAAAAGGGAATTTTCTATGGAAAAACAGAATTTTCTCCAGGAGCCTTCGTGTTCTTGTTTCAGCGGGCCTTCAGCCGCGTGGTGTGCAAAATGATGGGACGGATTGATCGAATGCTTTTGGAAGCCATGATTCTCATCGGATTTCCAACACTCGTGTTTTTTCAGCCAAAAAATGGCCGAAAAGGGAATTTTCTATGGAAAAACAGGAATTTTCTCTCGTGGAGCCTTCGTGTTCTTGTTTCAGCGGCCTTCAGGGCCGTGGTGTGCAAAATGATGGGACAGATTGATCGAATGCTTTTGGAAGCCATGATTCTCATCGGATTTCCAACACTCGTGTTTTTTCAACCAAAAAATGGCCGGAAAGGGAATTTTCTATGTAAAAACAGGGAATTTTCTCTCTAGAGCCTTCGTGTTCTTGTTTCAGCGGGCCTTCAGGCTGCTGTGGTGTGCAAAATGATGGGACGGATTGATCGAATGCTTTTGGAAGCCATGATTCTCATCGGATTTCCAACACTCGTGTTTTTTCAGCCAAAAAATGGCCGAAAAGGGAATTTTCAAGGGAAAAACAGGGAATTTTCTCTGTGGAGCCTTTGTGTTCTTGTTTCAGCGGGCCTTCAGGCTGCTGTGGTGTGCAAAATGATGGGAGGGATTGATCGAATGCTTTTGGAAGCCATGATTCTCATCGGATTTCCAACACTCGTGTTTTTTCAGCCAAAAATTGACCGAAAATGGAATTTTCAAGGGAAAAACAGGGAATTTTCTCGTGGAGCCTTTGTGTTCTTGTTTCAAATGGGCCTTCAGGCTGCTGTGGTGTGCAAAATGATGGGACGGATTGATCGAATGCTTTTGAAAGCCATGATTCTCATCGGATTTCCAACACTCGTGTTTTTTCAGCCAAAAAATGGCCGAAAAGGGAATTTTCTATGGAAAAACAGGGAATTTTCTCTGTGGAGCCTTTGTGTTCTTGTTTCAGCGGGCCTTCAGGCTACTGTGGTGTGCAAAATGATGGGACGGATTGATCGAATGCTTTTGGAAGCCATGATTCTCATCGGATTTCCAACACTCGTGTTTTTTCAGCCAAAAAATGGCAGGAAAGGGAATTTTCTATGGAAAAACAGGGAATTCTCTCTGTTGAGCCTTCGTGTTCTTGTTTCAGCAGGCCTTCAGGCTACTGTGGTGTGCAAAACGATGGGACGGATTGATTGAATGCTTTTGGAAGCCATCATTCTCATCGGATTTCCAACAATCGTGTTTTTTCAGCCAAAATATGGCCGAAAAGGGAATTTTCAATGGAAAAACAGGAATTTTCTCCGTGGAGCCTTCGTGTTCTTGTTTCAGCCCTTCAAAGTCGCCGTGGTGTGCAAAATGATGGGACGGATTGATCGAATGCTTTTGGAAGCCATGATTCTCATCGGATTTCCAACACTCGTGTTTTTTCAGCCAAAAATGGCCGGAAAGGGAATTTTCTATGGAAAAACAGGAATTTTCTCCGTGGAGCCTTCGTGTTCTTGTTTCCAGCCGGCCTTCAGCTTGCGCGTGGTGTGCAAAATGATGGGACGATTGATCGAATGCTTTTGGAAGCCATGATTCTCATCGGATTTCCAACACTCGTGTTTTTTTCAGCCAAAAAATGGCCGAAAAGGAATTTTCTATGGAAAAACAGGAATTTTCTCTCGTGGAGCCTTCGTGTTCTTGTTTCAGCGGGCCTTCAAAGGCCGTGGTGTGCAAAATGATGGGACGGATTGATCGAATGCTTTTGGAAGCCATGATTCTCATCGGATTTCCAACACTCGTGTTTTTTTTCAGCCAAAAAATGGCCGGAAAGGGAATTTTCTATGGAAAAACAGGAATTTTCTCTCTGGAGCCTTCGTGTTCTTGTTTCAGTGGGCCTTCAGGCTGCTGTGGTGTGCAAAATGATGGGACGATTGATCGAATGCTTTTGGAAGCCATGATTCTCATCGGATTTCCAACACTCGTGTTTTTTCAGCCAAAAATGGCCGAAAAGGGAATTTTCTATGGAAAAATAGGAATTTTCTCCGTGGAGCCTTCGTGTTCTTGTTTCAGCCGGGCCTTCAGGCTGCCGTGGTGTGCAAAATGATGGGACGGATTGATCGAATGCTTTTGAAGCCATGATTCTCATCGGATTTCCAACACTGTTTTTTCAGCCAAAAAATGGCCGAAAAGGGAATTTTCTATGGAAAAACAGGAATTTTCTCTCGTGGAGCCTTCGTGTTCTTGTTTCAGCGGGCCTTCAGGCTGCGTGGTGTGCAAAATGATGGGACGGATTGATCGAATGCTTTTGGAAGCCATGATTCTCATCGGATTTCCAACACTCGTGTTTTTTCAGCCAAAAAATGGCCGGAAAGGGAATTTTCTATGGAAAAACAGGGAATTTTCTCTCGTGGAGCCTTCGTGTTCTTGTTTCAGCGGCCTTCAAAGCTTCTGTGGTGTGCAAAATGATGGGACGGATTGATCGAATGCTTTTGGAAGCCATGATTCTCATCGGATTTCCAACACTCGTGTTTTTTTCAGCCAAAAATGGCCGAAAAGGAATTTTCTATGGAAAAACAGGGAATTTTCTCCGTGGAGCCTTCGTGTTCTTGTTTCAGCGGGCCTTCAGGCTGCTGTGGTGTGCAAGATGATGGGACGGATTGATCGAATGCTTTTGGAAGCCATGATTCTCATCGGATTTCCAACACTCGTGTTTTTTCAGCCAAAAAATGGCCGAAAAGGGAATTTTCTATGGAAAACAGGGAATTTTCTCTGTGGAGCCTTCGTGTTCTTGTTTCAGCGGGCCTTCAGGCTGCTGTGGTGTGCAAAATGATGGGACGGATTGATCGAATGCTTTTGGAAGCCATGATTCTCATCGGATTTCCAACACTGTTTTTTCAGCCAAAAAATGGCCGGAAAGGGAATTTTCTATGGAAAAACAGGAATTTTCTCTGTGGAGCCTTCGTGTTCTTGTTTTAGCGGGCCTTCAGGGCTGCTGGGTGTGCAAAATGATGGGACGGATTGATCGAATGCTTTTGGAAGCCATGATTCTCATCGGATTTCCAACACTCGTGTTTTTTTCAGCCAAAAAATGGCCGGAAAGGGAATTTTCTATGGAAAAACAGGAATTTTCTCCGTGGAGCCTTCGTGTTCTTGTTTCAGCGGGCCTTCAGGCTGCTGTGGTGTGCAAAATGATGGGACGGATTGATCGAATGCTTTTGGAAGCCATGATTCTCATCGGATTTCCAACACTCGTGTTTTTTCAGCCAAAAAATGGCCGAAAAGGGAATTTTCTATGGAAAAACAGGGAATTTTCTTCTCTGTGGAGCCTTTGTGTTCTTGTTTCAGCAGGCCTTCCTGCTGCTGTGGTGTGCAAAATGATGGGACGGATTGATCGAATGCTTTTGGAAGCCATGATTCTCATCGGATTTCCAACACTCGTGTTTTTTTAGCCAAAAAATGGCCGAAAAGGGAATTTTCTATGGAAAAACAGGAAATTTTCTCTCGTGGAGCCTTTCGTGTTCTTGTTTCAGCGGGCCTTCAAAGGTGCTGTGGTGTGCAAAATGATGGGACAGATTGATCGAATGCTTTTGGAAGCCATGATTCTCATCGGATTTCCAACACTCGTGTTTTTTTAGCCAAAAAATGGCCGAAAATGGAATTTTCTATGGAAAAACAGGGAATTTTCTCTGTGGAGCCTTTGTGTTCTTGTTTCAGCGGGCCTTCAGGCTGCTGTGGTGTGCAAAATGATGGGACGGATTGATCGAATGCTTTTGGAAGCCATGATTCTCATCGGATTTCCAACACTCGTGTTTTTTCAGCCAAAAAATGGCCGAAAAGGGAATTTTCTATGGAAAAACAGGGAATTTTCTCTCGTGGAGCCTTCGTGCTGTTTGTTTCAGCGCGCCTTCAAAGATGGTGGCGGGACGTGCAAAATGATGGGACGGATTGATCTAATGCTTTTGGAAGCCATGATTTCCAACAATTTCCAACACTCGTGTTTTTTCAGCCAAAAAATGGCCGGAAAGGGAATTTTCTATGGAAAAACAGGGAATTTTCTTTGTGGAGCCTTCGTGTTCTTGTTTCAGCGGGCCTTTAGGCTGCTGTGGTGTGCAAAATGATGGGACCGATTGATCTAATGCTTTTGGAAGCCATGATTCTCATCGGATTTCCAACACTCGTGTTTTTTCAGCCAAAAAATGGCCGGAAAGGGAATTTTCTAAGGAAAAACAGGAATTTTCTCTGTGGAGTCTTCGTGTTCTTTTTTCAGCGGGCCTTCAAGGTGTTGGGACGTCCAAAATGATGGGACCATTGATCGAATGCTTTTGGAAGCCATGATTCTCATCGGATTTCAACACTCGTGTTTTTTTAGCAAAAAATGGCCGGAAAGGGAATTTTCTATGGAAAAACAGGGAATTTTCTCTGTGGAGCCTTCGTGTTCTTGTTTCAGAGGGCCTTCTGGTGCTGGGATGTCCAAAATGATGGGACGGACTAATCGAATGCTTTTGGAAGCCATGATTCTCATCGGATTTCTAACATTCGTTTTTTTTAGCCAAAAAATAGCCGAAAAGGGAATTTTCTATGGAAAAATGGGGAATTTTCGTTGTGGAGTCTTCGTGTTCTTGTTTCAGCGCGCGTTGATGGTGCTGGGACGTCCAAAATGATGGGACTGATTCATCTAATGCTTTTGGAAGCCATGATTCTCATCGGATTTCCAACACTCGTTTTTTTAAGCCAAAAAATGGCCGGAAAGGGAATTTTCTAAGGAAAAACGGGGAATTTTCGTTGTGGAGTCTTCGTGTTCTAGTTTCAGCGGCCTTGTGCCGGTGCGTCCAAAATGATGGGACCGATTCATCTTATGCTTTTGGAAGCCATGTTTCCTAACAGATTTCCAACACTCGCGTTTTTTCAGCCAAAAAATGGCCGGAAAGGGAATTTTCTAAGGAAAAACGGGGAATTTTCGCTGTGGAGTCTTCGTGTTCTTTTTTCAGCGGGCCTTGGTGGTGTTGGGACGTGCAAAATGATGGGACAGATTGATCTCATGCTTTTGGAAGCCATGATTTCCCATCGGATTTCCAACACTCGTGTTTTTTCAGCAAAAATGGCCGGAAAGGGAATTTTCTATGGAAAACAGGGAATTTCTTGGTGTTCTTGTTTCTTGTTTCAGGGCTTGATGGTGCTGGAACGTCTAAAATGATGGGACCGATTCATTTAATGCTTTTGGAAGCCATGTTTCCCTCCAGATTTCAAACACTCGTGTTTTTTTAAGCGAAAAAGGCCGGAAAGGGAATTTTCTAAGGAAAAACAGGGAATTTTCGTTGTGGAGTCTTCGTGTTCTTATTTCAGCGGGCGTTGATGGTGCCGGGACGTCCAAAATGATGGGACCGATTCATCTAATGCTTTTGGAAGCCATGTTTCCCAACAGATTTCCAACACGCGTTTTTTTTAAGCCAAAAATGGCCGGAAAGGGAATTTTCTAAGGAAAAACGGGGAATTTTCGTTGTGGAGTCTTGATGCTCTTGTTTCAGCGGGCCTTGATGGTGCCGTGGATGTCCAAAATGATGGGACAGATTGATCGAATGCTTTTGGAAGCCATGATTTCATCGATTTCCAACACTCGTGTTTTTTCAGCCAAAAATGGCCGGAAGGGAATTTTCTATGGAAAAACGGGAATTTTCTCCGTGGAGCCTTTGTGTTCTTGTTTCAGCGGGCCTTCATGGTGCTGGTGTCCAAAATGATGGGACCGATTGATCGAATGCTTTTGGAATCCATGATTCTCATCGGATTTCCAACACTCGTGTTTTTTAAAACAAAAAATGGCCGGAAAGGAATTTTCTATGGAAAAACAGGGAATTTTCATTGTGGAGTCTTTGTGTTCTTGTTTCAGTGGGCCTTGATGGTGCTGGGACATCCAAAATGATGGGACCGTTTCATCTAATGCTTTTGGAAGCCATATTTTCCATCAGATTTCCAACACTCGTGTTTTTTCAGCCAAAAAATGGCCGAAAAGGGAATTTTCTATGGAAAAATGGGGAATTTTCGTTGTGGAGTCTTCGTGTTCTTGTTTCAGCGCGCGTTGATGGTGCTGGGACGTCCAAAATGATGGGACTGATTCATCTAATGCTTTTGAAAGCCATGTTTTCCAACAGATTTCCAACACTCGTGTTTTTTCACCCAAAAAATGGCCGAAAAGGGAATTTTCTAAGGAAAACGGGAATTTTCGCTGTGGAGCCTTTTGTGTTGTTGTTTCAGCGGGCTTGCAAGGTGCTGTCCAAAATGATGGGACAGATTGATCTAATGCTTTTGGAAGCCATGTTTCCATCGGATTTCCAACACTCATGTTTTTTAAGACAAAAAATGGCCGACAAGGGAATTTTCTAAGGAAAAGCAGGGAATTTTCTCTCAGGAGTCTTTGTGTTCTTGTTTCAGCGGGCCTTGATGGTGCTAGGACATCCAAAATGATGGGACCGATTGATCTAATGCTTTTGGAAGCCATGATTCCATCGGATTTCCAACACTCGTGTTTTTTCAGCCAAAAAATGGCCGGAAAGGGAATTTTCTAAGGAAAAACAGGGAATTTTCACTGTGGAGTCTTCGTGTTCTTGGTTTCAGCGGGCCTTTGATGGTGCCGGAACGTCCAAAATGATGGGATGGACTGATCTAATGCTTTTGGAAGCCATGTTTCCCAACGATTTCCAACTGTCGGGCTTTTTTAGCCAAAAAATGGCCGGAAAGGGAATTTTCTATGGAAAAACAGGGAATTTTCTCTGTGGAGTCTTCATGTTCTTGTTTCAGCGGGCGTTCAGGGTGTTGGGATGTCCAAAATGATGGGACGGACTGATCTAATGCTTTTGGAAGCCATGTTTCCCAACGGATTTCCAACACTCGTGTTTTTTTCAAACAAAAAATGGACGGAAAGGGAATTTTCTAAGGAAAAATGGAGAATTTTCGATGTGGAGTCTTCGTGTTCTTAATTCAGCGGGTGTTGATGGTGCTGGGACATCTAAAATGATGGGACGGATTGATCTAATGCTTTTGGAAGCCATGATTTTCCATCGATTTCCAACACTCGTGTTTTTTCAGCCAAAAAATGGCCGGAAAGGGAATTTTCTATGGAAAAATGGGAATTTTCTCCGTGGAGTCCTTCGTGTTCTTGTTTCAGCGCGCGTTGATGGTGCTGGGACGTCCAAAATGATGGGACCGATTGATCTAATGCTTTTGGAAGCCATGTTTTCCAACAGATTTCCAACACTCATGTTTTTTCAGCCAAAATATGGTGGGAAAAGGATTTTTCTAAGGAAAAACGGGGAATTTTCGCTGTGGAGTCTTTGTGTTGTTGTTTCAGCGGGCTTGCAAGGTGCTGGGACATCCAAAATGATGGGACAGATTGATCTATTGCTTTTGGAAGCCATGATTCCATCGATTTCCAACACTCGTGTTTTTTTCAGCCAAAAAATGGCCGAAAAGGGAATTTTCTATGGAAAAACAGGGAATTTTCTCTGTGGATCCTTCGTGTTCTTGTTTCAGCGGGCCTTGATGGTGCCGGGTGTGCAAAATGATGGGACCGATTGATCTAATGCTTTGGAAGCCGTGATTTCCATCGGATTTCCAACACTCATGTTTTTTCAGCCAAAAAATGGCCGGAAAAGGAATTTTCTAAGGAAAAACAGGGAATTTTCTCTCGTGGAGCCTTTTGTGTTGTTGTTTCAGCGGGCCTTGCAAGGTGCTGTGGACATCCAAAATGATGGGACGGATTGATCTAATGCTTTTGGAATCCATGATTTCCCATCGGATTTCCAACACTCGTGTTTTTTTAGCCAAAAAATGGCCGGAAAAGGAATTTTCTATGGAAAAACAGGAATTTTCTCTGTGGAGCCTTCGTGTTCTTGTTTCAGCGGGCCTTCATGGTGCTGGACATGCAAAATGATGGGACCGATTGATCTAATGCTTTTGGAAGCCATGTTTCCCAATAAATCCCAACACGTGTTTTTTCAGCCAAAAAATGGCCGAAAAAGGAATTTTGTAAGGAACAACGGGGATGTTTCATTGTGGAGTCTTCGTGTTCTTGGTTCAGAGGGCCTTGATGGTGCTGGAACGTCCAAAATGATGGGACCGATTGATCTAATACTTTTGGAAGCCAAGTTTTCCAACAGATTTCCAACACTCGTGCTTTTTTCAGCGAAAAAATGGCCGGAAAGGGAATTTTCTATGGAAAAACGAGGAATTTTCATTGTGGAGTCTTCATGTTCTTGTTTCAGCGGGCCTGCATGGTGCTGGGATGTCCAAAATGATGGGTCAGATTGATCTCATGCTATTGGAAGCCATGTTTCCCAACAGATTTCCAACGCTCGTGTTTTTTCAAACAAAAAATTGTTGGAAAGGGAATTTTCAAAGGAAAAATGGAGAATTTTCGATGTGGAGTCTTCGTGGTCTTAATTCAGCGGGTGTTGATGGTGCTGGGACATCTAAAATGATGGGACCGTTTCATCTAATGCTTTTGGAAGCCATATTTTCCATCAGATTTCCAACACTCGTGTATTTTCAGCCAAAAAATGGCCGAAAAGGGAATTTTCTATGGAAAAATGGGGAATTTTCGTTGTGGAGTCCTCGTGTTCTTGTTTCAGCGGGCCTTGATGGTTTTGGGACGTCCGAAATGATGGGACCGATTGATCTAATGCTTTTGGAAGCCATGTTTTCCAACAGATTTCCAACACTCATGTTTTTTCAGCCAAAATATGGTGGGAAAAGGATTTTTCTAAGGAAAAACGGAGAATTTTCGCTGTGGAGTCTTTGTGTTGTTGTTTCAGCGGGCTTGCAAGGTGCTGGGACATCCAAAATGATGGGACAGATTGATCTATTGCTTTTGGAATCCATGTTTCCCAACAGATTTCCAACACTCGTGTTTTTTTAAACAAAAAATGACCGGAAAAGGAATTTTCGAAGGAAAAGCCGGGAATTTTCGTTGTGTAGTCTTTGTGTTCTTGTTTCAGCGGGCCTTGATGGTGCTAGGACATCCAAAATGATGGGACCGATTCATCTAATGCTTTTGGAGGCCATGTTTCCCAATAAATCCCCAACACGTGTTTTTTCAGCCAAAAAATGGCCGAAAAAGGAATTTTGTAAGGAACAACGGGGATGTTTCATTGTGGAGTCTTCGTGTTCTTGGTTCAGAGGGCCTTGATGGTGCCTCCAAAATGATGGGACCGATGGTACTGGAACGTCCAAAAAAAATGATGGGACCGATTGATCTTCATGTTCTTTTGGAATGTCCAAAATGATGGGTCAGATTGATCTCATGCTATTGGAAGCCATGTTTCAGATTTCCAACGCTCGTGTTTTTTCAAACAAAAATTCAAAGGAAAAATGGAGAATTTTCCGGGAGTCTTCGGGAATTCAGCGGGTCTATGGAAAAAATGATGACCGATTTTCTAATGCTTTTGGGAGCCATGTTTCCTGATTTCCAACAGTCGTGTTTTTTTCAGCCAAAAAATCGGAAGGAAAAATGGGGAATGTTTTGGCCGTGGACGTCACGCCCGATCCTCAGGCACGCACACATCCATCTTACTTGGCTGATTTTATAATGCGATATCCTTATGACAATGTATCGCCGACCCTTTCATTTTTAAGCACATGCAGAATGCTAAAATCCCTTAAAAACGATGGATAGAAAAGCAGGCCATATTTTTCATATTGAAATTTATAACCAAACTTTTATACAAAACACAAACCAATTCATAACTATTCACTTCAAAAGAAATTCTCAAAAGAAGATAGACTCTCAGCCCATCCGTGCCATACTCAAGGCCCTCTCTCGAGATTATTTTCTTCTTCCAAAATCCTTTTCTTAAGTTTCACCTCCGAGTTCTCCTTCTTAGACTCCTCCTCGATCCTCATTGGGGTCCCGAAATGGTTTTCCTTAACTGGGATGAGACTACGTCGGGGAAGTTCTACCCCCACTAAGCCCGATTAGTAAACTATTATACTAAAGGCTGCCTAAACACGACATAGTGCAGAGGACTTATCTTGGCCTCGATCCCACCTCGTAAGTCAGATAATTCACAATAAACATCCATTCACTTCAAACAAATCGAACCATTATATGTCATACAAATGAATCCCCGCCGTGGGATATTTAAAAACTAGGCCACGTGCATTCTCCAGGACGACCTTCCAAGTCTCCGAGTTCACGTGCCTTGAACCTTGGGCCCACGTGCAATCTCTCAGGTGACCTTTTCGCCAAAGTGATGCATCAAGTCATCGAGCCCACGTGCCCTTTTAGATGCCTGGGCCCACGTGCATTCTCTAAGGTGCTATCTCACCAAAGCGATGCATCAATTCGCCGAGCCCACGTGCCCTTTTAGATGCCTACACTTAGTCACAGAGCTCCATCAATGCTCTCGGGCATCGATTCGCCAAGGTGACGTACAGTGAACACTTTACTATGTTCTCGGCGTCTTTTTTTCGCCAAGGTGATACACCGATCACGAGCCAACATAAACAATTCAATATGCTCTCGGGCGTCTTTTTCGCCAAGGTGATATATTCATCACGTAGCCAACACAAACAATTCAATATGCTCTCGGGCGTCTTTTTCGCCAAGGTGATATATTCATCACAGAGCCAACACAAACAATTCAATATGCTCTCGGGCGTCTTTTTCGCCAAGGTGATATATTCATCACAGAGCCAACACCAACAATTCAATATATTCAACCACTGAACTCATGTGTATTCTCCAGGTGATATTCCAATTCACCGAGCCACGTGCTTCTTTCAAGTGGTTAACAATCAACTTTCAATACTGACAACCAATGCCAAACGATTTATCAATCAAATAATTAAATCAATTCAACAAAGCATTGTAAATACTGAATAACATACTTGGCCAACATACTTGGCCATTTACCAATCAACAATTCAATCTCAATCAATTCCAATCAATTTAGGTAAATCCCTAAAATATCACAATTTATCCAATTCCATACAACGAGGAGCTCAAATAAATAAACGGACTACGCAACGATGATCAGCACGAGATTTCGGTCATCGGCCATCAAAATCTTAATTTCCAAAAAATAATTAATTAATTAATTAATTTCGAAAATTAATTATTAATTATTAAAAATTCAATTTAGCTCAAAATAAGGCCCGATTAAATAAACGGACTTCACCACAGTCATCACCATAATTTTTTGGTTCCAGGCCATCTCAGTTGAATTTTCGGAAAATAAATAATTATTTAATTTAATTCTGAAATTTAATATTTAAATACTAAAATAATCCACTTAGGCCCGAAAAGCCTAATTGAGCCCACTAAGGGTCGGGAAAAATCCCGAGGCACTTCCAATAATTAGTAGACTACGTCTACTTGCTAATTGCGCAATCAATTTATTTAAATCGCATCACAATTGACTAATAATTGCTAATTTATTCTAATCTAACAACCTAAACATAATTAATTAAATCTAAACCAACCTTAAGCATAATTAGCCAACTAATCCTGGATTAGTGAGATTACTCACCAAATCGCACGCAAATCGAATCAATCCGACGGCGGCGACGTGAGGAACGATTGTCCCCAAAGCACGGCTCGGGTTTGGGGCCGGGAAACGGCCCAAAACGGCCCACGAACAGCTGGATACCCACTCCGTGGGTTTGCTGGTTCGGCCGCAAAACAGCAAGAAAGAGAGAGGGTTGGGGGCGGCAAGAGGTCGGGAAGGTAGGTGGTGGCTTGGCGAGGCCAAGCGGTGGCCCACGGTGGCCGGAGGTGGCCGGATCGTGGCTTGTGGTGGCTGAATCGAGCTGAACAGAGGGCGGCACGGGAGCTGGACGGTGCACGGCGAGGACGACGAGCGCGAAGGGGCGGTGGCCGAGCACATGGCGTGCGCGGGCGGGCGTTGCGTGGGTGGTGATCCGGCTCCGGTGCGGTGGCAACGAGCTTCGGCGAGCTGCTCTTCTTCTTCTTCCACTTGCTGGTTTTTCACGAACAAGAAGAAAGAAAATAGAGGGTTTCGATCACATGGGGTGGGGAAGAAGAGAGAGGAGAGAGAAAATGAGAGAAAAGGATAACTTTTGACTAGTCAAAGTAGAGAGAGGAAAGAGTGGGCGTGGGGAGAGGGTGTCCGCACGAAGGGGGAGGGGAGAGAAGAGAGAGAGAAAAGAAAGAAAAAGAGAAAAAGGGAGAGAAAGAAAAAGGAAAAATAAAATGCATAATGTCTTTATGCAATTTTCCTTTTCTCTTTCCTTTTCCTTTCTATTTTCTTTTGGTCTTCAATTTTTCCTCCGATAATTTCTTTATTGAAATTTCGACCCGTCAATAAATTGACGAGCGATGAGACAGATTCTATTTATCCACAAATTAAAACCCGAAATTTTGGATGTCACAACTCTTCCTTCTTATAAAAATTTCGTCCTCGAAATTTAAACCTTTACCAATCCATAAATGAAAGGTGGGGATATTGTCGTCTCATCGAGTCTCACTTTTCCACGCTAATCATTCGGTCTCGTGGCGCCGTCTAACCACTTTGACCAAGGAGATCCTCTTTGTACACAAAATCTGCTCTTTCGAACCAACAACCGAACCGAGCTTCTCACATAAGACATTCTCATCATCCACATCTCGATCTCTTTTTTCTCGACTCCCTAATAAACCTTCGAACCTCAACGATTCAAAATTTCGACAATTTGAGCGCTTTACTCGACATTGAACCGACAACCGCAAACACCGATTTCGAGCCGACTCGAACTTGCGATTTTCTAATTTCCAATCTCATCTCAACCGATTGAAATCCTCGTACACTCGCTTCCGCACCGATTAAAGAGAAACTATTTGACTAATCTCGCTGAAACTTAACCTCTCCGGTCACGATCTCGATATAACTCGCACTAATCTTGGCAACCGTAATCACCGACTCATCGTATCGACTTTGGCCTGAAATCTTCTTCATTTTCTTTTCACCACTGAAATTCTGTACCCTCTTCTATTACACTGCTTAAGAAAGAACCATTTGAAAACTCGGCCAAACTTATAATCTCTGATCTAGATTCGAGATATAATTCATCATCGACACTCCATGTCGGTGAACTATCCGAGACACACACACTTCGATATACCCACTTTGTGGCAAGATAGGATCTTCAATTTCTGAAATCGAATTTAGATTGGCGGTTAATTTCACTCCGACACGCTTTTAGTGTGACCTAGGCTACCAGGTAGTGTTCAGAGCTTTTTAGGACAAATGACCCGTGGTCGATTTTCTTCGAGCCACAATGAACCCACTCGACACATTGGCGACTCTCGATTATCGTGAAAATCTCAAAGATTCAAATACGGACACAGGGTACCAAACCGACAGTAAAGTCAAATTAGTGCCAGTCGATGAGAGTTTTCCAATTTAGTGGGGTCACCCACGATTGGTCACTCATTTCAATCGAACCGACCTATCTCTGATCTTAATTCGATTTTTAACTGTGCCGTAATAATCTCTAAAGATAAGCACGGTCGAGAAGTCGATTCATGGTCGAATTCCTCGCCCATCTCGCCTTAAAGTCCTTAATAGCCTACCCAGCTAGTCTAGTTATCTCGTGAGTGGCCAACTCAGAGAAAAACACTGTAATCGCGTTGATGAAATGCCCAAATTATTTAATCGAAATCAGAGCCCGAAATCTGGATGTTACACACTCAAAACAAGATCTATTCGTTCTGTATCAAAGTGGACCGACTCCATCTATCAATCGACCACTATCCCCATAGGGAATCAGTATTCCCCCGACTCCTTAGTGAACTTCTCACAATGTTCCATTGTGATATATTTCCATTACCACTTGGGACTCTCGAGTGATTATAAAATCTTCCGGATTTGCATTACTGAACTTCCACCTACTAACAACTCTGACACTAGCAACCTGTTCAGCGGTATCTATCTTCATATTGGCCTACCAATCTAGCTGACATCGATTCTGACTTACTTGCACCATCCGGTCAAAAACGCAATACTATAGTGAACTTCTGACAAGATCTTTTCCCTGAATGCTACACTGTCAAGTGTATTCAATCACTCATGGAACCCGAACAT
This sequence comes from Eucalyptus leucophloia subsp. euroa, assembly GCA_017140325.1. Lineage (NCBI taxonomy): Eukaryota > Viridiplantae > Streptophyta > Magnoliopsida > Myrtales > Myrtaceae > Eucalyptus > Eucalyptus leucophloia. Next base: position 34,749,257 of record CM029470.1, read on the forward strand.
TCCATCCTCAGAAGTCTTAAAGTCAAATTCTTTCTTGCCAGTATCCTCTTATAAGATCTTCTGAACATCTCTGTCTGTCAACTAGGCGCCGATTCTAACTTGAACATTTGGTTCAAATTTGAGGGTGGCTATAAAATTCAAAAGGTAGCCTACCTCAAATTTGAAAACCAAATTTCGAACCCTTTTTAAGTAAAGTTTAAACTTTAGTCAGCCTATGTATAATCGAAGACTCTCGGCTCAACACATAAATTACTTCTTTCATTCTCCCAGGATAATACCAGATAACATCATTATAGTTCTGTCAAAATCCTGATTCACGACATTGTTTCATGTTCAACTTGTTGGGTCTCAACTGGCGGGACGGTTATACAACAATCTTCTCATGTTGTATCAATACATACCCAGTCGTTGGCAAGACACATCACTAAAGATTTCATGCTTTCCAGGGCCAAATGAAAAGTTTAGCACAAGTGCGGTAGCCTGATATTACTGAAGCTCTGGAAACTATCCTCGTACTTGTCTATGCCATTGAATTTCCCTTCTTTCTCAAGAGGTCAAGCCCATGATGATAATGATGCTGAAAATTCTTTCACAAACCTTCCGTAGTAATCTGTCCAATCCCCACAACTTCTGATCTCTAACATTGATGTCGGTCTCGGTCCATTAACAACTGATTTGATCTTGTCTTAGTCCATAAAGATTCTCTTACTTGTAATCATACGACCATTCTTAGGGGCATCTCGTGATTCTCAACACTTAATGAACACCCTATAATGTCGCTACACCACACGATCACTATTGATCTAGATATTCTTTGAATACTCAGTTTGTCAAATCCATGACAGCGGCTGGAGCGTTCGTCAAATCAAATGGTTTTACATTATTCTCACAAGGACAAAATCAAGTGCGAAATGCCGTCTTCAGTATAACCTCCTTCCTAGTTCTCAACTGACAATAACCTGTCCTCAAGTCGATCCTTGAAGACATCCACACTCTTTATAACAAGTCGCCTAATTCGTCGATCTTTGACAATGAACACTTATCCTTGATTGTCACTTGATTGGGTCGACTATAATTGATGCATAATTGCAACGAACCATCTTTCCTTCTCTTTTCACAAAACTGATGATCCCTAAAGTGATGCACTGATATGCATGAATTCCTCATTCATCAATCCTCACATCTGCACCATTGGTTCTATCAATTCAAACAACAACAACCGGTAAAAACTTTTAGAGAATGGTTCTGTTGCAAATGTTAACTCGATCGTAATTCTATTTCTTTCTCTGGCAACGGTCTGACCACTTTTCTGGCAACACTTCCAAGAATTCTTGGACTACTGAGAAGTTCTCAATTTTTAATTCTTCAATTTGTCTTATCTAAGATCATTCCCCACTAATCTCGATAACTTCTATCTGACAACTAGGTTACCTCAAGTGACGGGATCAAAGAAGTCAAGGATCCTTCTTAACTCTCAGTAAAACTCGGTACTTCTATATGCTCCTGGAATAAGCTGGGTTACTCTACCATAACAATTCATCACCATATAATGCTCAAGAACCAATTCTTTCCGCAGTTGGCAAATAAGTCATACACCAACAGCCAATCAAGTATAACTCTAGTCAATGGTTCTTTTCCTACAGCCTTAACAAACGACTAACTGAAATTCCACACTTGCAATCTCAACATTCTCTGGCACTATTCTGATAAAATCACCTCAAAATATTCTTTCATTGAATAAGGCATAGTCGGTTCTGTTCCTGTTCCTTTTTGCCATCTTGCTGGCGTTCTAACGGTAGTAACAGTGTTGGTGTTCTTCTTAAACCCCAACCGATAGTTCCTCACTTGATGGTCGTGCTCACTACCATCAAAGCATGTTCTAGTCATTCTCGAACACAGGATTAATCCATGCATTCCTTCCAACTTTCGGCACTTATTAGGTGAGTCTTCTATCTCCTGCCAAGTGACAGCACACACTCTTTCTGGTTGTCCCATCGGTCTGCTAGAACCGCTCTCGACTTCGATCTTTTCCCTGACCGATTTCCATTTCTGCCTGAACTGGATCTGTACCTTGACTTGGAAGCGATGGCTCGATTCCAGCTCATATCCCCACTCTGGATCTCAACAGGTGTAGTAACAAAGGCGCTTGCAGTACTAACGGCAGTAGTAATAGCGACAACGACAATGGCTTGATCCTGAGCTTCCTAGCTCATCCAGTTCCCAAGGAACACTTGCATCAGAACGATCCTATCGAACTTAGGATCATTCGACGCTTACACTAGTACCAACCTGCAGTGGTACCCTTACACTCGAGCTGGCCGGAGAGCCGACACTCGCCACAACCACCTCGGTACCGACTTTTGTCGCAGCATTATCCCGAGTCACGAGAGGACATTGTCCCCTTACTAGGAGTTCTCAGCTCCTGCTCGCTCATGGTTCAGTCTTTACACTGAAACTTGCCTTCCAAATCCACACTGGATTAGAAGATGAGCGATCCTTATACGACAATCAAATCTAGCATCCAGCTAACATAGACATGCACCAGCATGAATTTAAAGGCCTTTCCTACTAACTATCCCATAGTCAACGCTCCTTATCACTCCAATCTTCAACTTCGCTCGATACCACTTAAACTGATGTCACGCCCGATCCTCGTGCACGCACACATCCGTCTCACTTGGTCGATTTTATAATGCGATATCCCAGGACAATGTAACGCCGACCCTTTCATTTTTAAGCACATGCGGAAGCAATTAAAATCCCTGCATAATAAAACGATGGGATAGAAAAGCAGGGCCATATTTTTCATATTGAAATTTATAACCAAACTTTTATACAAAACACAAACCAATTCATAACTATTCACTTCAAAAGAAATTCTCAAAAGAAGATAGACTCTCAGCCCCATCCAGGCCATACTCAAGGCCCTCTCGGGATTATCTTCTTCTTCCAAAAATCCTTTTCTTTAAGTTTCACCTCCGAGTTCTCCTTCTTAGACTCCTCCTCAGCTCCTCATTGGGGTCCTGAAGTGGTTTTCCCCAAACTGGGATGAGACTACGTCTCAGCGAGTTCTACCCCACTAAGCCCGATTAGTAAACTACTATACTAAAGGCTGCCTAAACACGCACAGGGTAGAGGACTTACCTTGGCCTCAGATCCCACCTGCAAGTCAGTACAATTCACAATAAACATCCATTCACTTCAAACAAATCGAACCAGTCGATTATATGTCATACAAATCAATCCCCACCGTGGGATATTTAAAAACTAGGCCACGTGCATTCTCCAGGACGACCTTCCAAGTCTCCGAGTTCACGTGCCTTGAACCTTGGGCCTACGTGCATTCTCTTAGGCGACCTTTTCGCCAAAGTGATGCATCAAGTCACCAAGCCCACGTGCCCTTTTAGATGCCCGGGCCCACGTGCATTCTCTTAGGTGCTATCTCACCAAAGCGATGCATCAATTTGCCGAGCCCACGTGCCCTTTTAGATGCCTACACTTAGTCACAGAGCTCCATCAATGCTCTCGGGCATCGATTAGCCAAGGTGACGTACAGTGAACACTTTACTATGCTCTCGGGCGTCTTTTTCGCCAAGGTGATATATTCATCACAGAGCCAACACAAATAATTCAATATGCTCTCGGGCGTCTTTTTCGCCAAGGTGATATATTCATCACAGAGCCAACATAAACAATTCAATATGCTCTCGGGCGTCTTTTTCGCCAAGGTGATATATTCATCACAGAGCCAACACAAACAATTCAATATGCCCTCAGGCGTCTTTTTCGCCAACGCGATATATTCATCACAGAGCCAACACAAACAATTCAATATATTCAACCACTGAACTCACGTGTATTCTCTAGGTGATATTCCAATTCACCGAGCCACGTGCTTCTTTCAAGTGGTTAACAATCAACTTTCAATACTGACAACCAATGCCAAACGATTTCTCAATCAAATAATTAAATCAATTCAACAAAGCATTATAAATACTGAATAACATACTTGGCCAACATACTTGGCCATTTACCAATCAACAATTCAATCTCAATCAATTCCAATCAATTTAGGGTAAATCCCTAAAATATCACAATTTATCTAATTCCATACAACGTGGAGCTCAAATAAATAAACGGACTGTGCAACGACGATCAGCACGAGATTTCGGTCGTCGGCCATCAAAATCTTAATTTCCGAAAAATAATTAATTAATTAATTAATTTCGAAAATTAATTATTAATTATCAAAAATTCAATTTAGCTCAAAATAAGGCCCGATTAAATAAACGGACTTCACCACAGTCATCAGCATAATTTTCCGATTCCAGGCCATCTCAGTTGAATTTTCGAAAAATAATTATTTAATTTAATTCCGAAATTTAATATTTAAATACTAAAAAAATCCACTTAGGCCCGAAAAGCCTAATTGGAGCCCACTAAGGGTCGGGAAAAATCCCAAGGCACTTCCAATAATTAGTAGACCACGTCTACTTGCTAATTGCGCAATCAATTTATTTAAATCGCATCACAATTGACTAATAATTGCTAATTTATTCTAATCTAACAACCTAAACATAATTAATTAAATCTAAACCAACCTTTAAGCATAATTAGCCAACTAATCATGGATTAGTGAGATTACTCACCAAATCGCGCGCAAATCGAATCAATCCGACGGCGGCGACGTGAGGAACGATTGTCCCCAAAGCACGGCTCGGCTTTGGGGCCAGAAACGGCCCAAAACGGCCCACGAACAGCTGGATACCCACTCCGTGGGTTTGCTGGTTCGGCCGGAAAACAGCAAGAAAGAGAGAGGGTTGGGGGCGGCAAGAGGTCGGGAGAGCGGGTGGTGGGCTTGGCGAGGCCGAGCGGTGGCCCACGGTGGCCGGAGGTGGCCGGATCGTGGCTTGTGGTGGCTGAATCGAGCTGAACAGAGGGCGACACGGAGCTGGACGGTGCACTGCGAGGACGACGAGCGCGAAGGGGCGGTGGCCGAGCACGCGGTGTGCGCGGGCGGGCGTTGCGCGGGTGGTGATCCGGCTCCCGTGCGGCGGCAACGAGCTTCGGCGAGCTGCTCTTCTTCTTCTTCCGCTTTGCTGGTTTTTCACGAACAAGAAGAAAGAAAATAGAGGGTTTCGGTCACATGGGGTGGGGAAGAAGAGAGAGAGAGAGAGAAAAATGAGAGAAAAAGGATAACTTTTGACTAGTCAAAGTAGAGAGAGGAAAGAGTGGGCATGGGGAGAGGGTGTCCGCACGAAGGGGGAGGGGAGAGAAGAGAGAGAGAAAAGAAAGAAAAATAGAAAAAGGAGAGGAAAAAAGGGAGAGAAAGAAAAAGGAAAAATAAAATGCATAATGCCTTTATGCAATTTTCCTTTTCTCTTTCCTTTTCCTTTCTATTTTCTTTTGGTCTTCAATTTTTCCTCCGATAATTTCTTTATTGAAATTTTGGACCATCAATAAATTGACGAGCGATGAGACAGGATTCTATTTATCCAGTCAAATTAAAACTCGAAATTTTGGATGTCACAGTGGAGTCTTCGTGTTCTTTTTTCAGCGGGCCTTGGTGGTGTTGGGACGTCCAAAATGATGGGACCGATTCATCTAATGCTTTTGGAAGCCATGTTTCCCTACAGATTTCAAACACTTGTGTTTTTTTAAGCAAAAAATGGCCGGAAAGGGATTTTTCTATGAAAAAACGGGAATTTTCGTTGTGGATTCTTCGTGTTCTTGTTTCAGCGGGCCTGCATGGTGCTGGGATGTCCAAAATGATGGGATAGATTTATCTCATGCTTTTGGAAGCCATGTTTCCCAACAGATTTTCAACACTCGTGTTTTTTAAGCCAAAAATGGCCGGAAAGGGAATTTTCTAAGGAAAAACGGGGAATTTTCGTTGTGGAGTCTTCGTGTTCTTATTTCAGCGGGCCTTGATGGTGCTGGGATGTCCAAAATGATGGGACAGATTGATCTCATGCTTTTGGAAGCCATGTTTCCCAACAGATTTCCAACACTCGTGTTTTTTCAAACAAAAAATGGCCGGAAAGGGAATTTTCTAAGGAAAAACGGGGAATTTTCGCTGTGGAGTCTTCGTGTTCTTGGTTCAGAGGGCCTTGATTGTGCTGGGACGTGCAAAATGATGGGACCGATTGATCTAATGCTTTTGGAAGCCATGTTTCCCAATAGATTTCCAACACTCGTCTTTTTTCAGCCAAAATATGGCCGGAAAGGGAATTTTCTAAGGAAAAACGTGGAATTTTCGCTGTGGATTCTTCGTTTTCTTGTGTCAGCGGGCTTGCAAGGTGCTGGGATGTCCAAAATGATGGGACAGATTGATCTAATGCTTTTGGAAGCCATGTTTCCCAACAGATTTCCAACACATCACAAACAAATAAACAAGATCATTCCCGACTTCACATTTGTCGATGTGAGGAATAGACAAATAATTTGGTTCTCAAATTTATAGTATTTTCAGCATGTGTGCTCGAGCTTCAATTGAATTTGCTTTCTTATTGAGTTCAATCGACATTGGTTTTGGACAAACGGGTCCAATTGTACTCCAAAATTAAAAGGAATGACAATCGTGAATCCAATGGTAATGGGTCTTTGTATTGCAAATAATGTCCTCAAATCTAAGTGCTATCATTTCCTATTTTCTTTTTGGCCGACAAGAGCTTGACTTACTCCTTTTGTTAGGCATCGCAACAACACATTGCGCTGGGAAATTGAGTGCAATTAGAAGAAGATAGGACGGAAGGGATTACCTTAGGAGCAGCCATATATTAATCTAGAGTGATAACTGATAAGCGTGAGCATCGGGAGGCTTGGTCACTGAGGTATTGGTTGCCTCAAAACCCTTGACAACATGTTTCTGATTAATTTTGACAAGTAAATGAGTTCCATTTCGATAAACTAGTATAAATTAGCTTCCTGGAACACCCAGCTCAACCGAGGGAAACTAGTTGTATTAAAGGCATCAGCATAAGCTTCATTTGACTATGCTTCCTTGTTTCGGAATCCTCGTGGTGACTTGATCCTTTCTTTCAACTACCTAAAATGCGGGGGTTTCTATTGTTTTGGATGATAAAGTTATTATGGGATTTTAAATCAGCTGAGGCTTGATTTTTTTAAGAAAATACTTAATGCCATGCATGGGATTTGCACTCTGATGTGGGATTGCAACATAGTTAAAAAGTATAAGAGAAATCGAGTGGAGGAGAGCTCCTGTCACCGTCAGTAGTAGCCACTAGCCACCGGCATGCGTCTCTTGTAAATGTACTATTCTTGTTCATGTCCTTTTCCCCCTTAGTTTGCAGACAAGCTGCAGGATGGGTTGAATCTTGTCAAAATAGGGGAATTAGTTAGTAGTGATGGTGACGTAGCTAACTCGCGATTGATGTAGAAGATGGAAGGGTTAGAATCAACGGTTCTTAATTATGCATAACATTACCCTGCATGAGTAAACATAGTACCTCAGTTAAAACACTGCTTGTGTCACTTCTTCAGAATTATGCAAAAGGCCATACATGAACCTAACTGCATTTCGCTAGAGAAGCACGAAGGAATCGCAAGAGCTAAAAATTCGCTTCAACTTCTCATTATTATAAACACTAAAAGTTTGCTTTCAATTGCTTTGAAACACTCACTCACACTCATCAGTGCATAAAAGCATACATTGCAGGGGGTGCATAAACCACCAGAGACAACGACTCAAGGACGACCAGCACTGGAGAGAGAGAAAGAGAGAGAGAGAGAGAGAGAGAGAGAGAGAGAGAGTATGTCACGCCCCAATCCTCAGGCACGCACACATCCCTTATCTTTGGTCGATTTTAAAAGCAATATCCTGAACATATCGCCGACCCTTTTCATTTTAATATGCACATGCGGAAGCAATTATAATCCCCAAACAATAAAAGAATGGGATAGAAAAGTAAGGCCATATTTTTCATATTGAAATTCACAACCAAACTTTTACACAAAGCAAAACCACACCTCAAAGTATTTTACCACACTATTCACAAAGGTCTAGTCTCACACTCAACCACCTACAAACAGGGTTCACAAAGAGGATGGGATCATAGTCCTCATCCGGGTTGTACTCGGATCATCATCGAGGTTCTCCTCCAGGTACTCCTCTTCGGGTTCTTTCTCCTCAGGCTCCTCATTAGGGTCCTGAAATGTTGTCCCACAACCGGGATGAGATTACGTCTCAGCAAGTTCTACCCCCTAAGACTCGATTAGTAAACCAATACGCTATCCGGGCTGCTTATGCACGCACGGGTCAAAGGACTTACCTTGGCCTCAGATTCCACCTGCATATTAGCACAGTTCAATAGGCACCCGAGCAATCACATCACAGATCGATATCTCGATCAATCGACCTAGTCGATTTCATGTCAATCCGACCATTCCCCGGTCGTCTCCCTTATTCAGTCTCAAATCTTACTCACAGCTTCATGAGCATAGTCTACCAAATTTCTTGGCAACAAATTATGGTCCAAAGGACACGACCTATCTTTAGGTGGCAAATTACGGCCCAATGGGCGCGACCTTTAATAAGTGGCAGATTACGGCCTTATCAAGCGCGACCCCTATCGGGTGGCAATTTATGGCCCAACGGGCGCAACCTTTGTCAGGTGGTAATTTACGGCTCAATGGGTGCGACCTCTATCAGGTGGCAGTTTATGACCCAACGGGCGCGACCGACTCCAAATTCAGTGGCAAATCTCGGATCAATTGGCATAGCCACACTTCGGCGTCTTCAACGGCTTTCGATTTCTAATTGAACACCAACACTGATCAATCTTGGAATAAATCCCCACATACTCATCAACTCACTCAATTTCCACAAACCAATGCTCAAATAAATAAACAGACTGCACCACGATAATTAGCACAGAATTTTGGTTGTCAGCTATCTCAGCCTAATTTTCGAAAAATAAATAAATTAATAAATAATTTCGAAAATTAATTAATAAACACTAAAAATCCAATTTAGTCCCGTAATGCCTGATTGGAACCCGAAACGGGTCGAGAAAAATCCCGAGATGCATTCAATAAATATAAGAAGTACTCGACCACCTAACATGCATCATTCAGTTACTAATTTAATTGTTCTAAACTAATCTAACCACTTAATTGCACTTAATTAAATCTAACCAACCCTTAAGCATAATTAGCAAACTAAGAAAGCATTAGTGAGTAAAACTCAGTTGGTTAAAAGCGGGGACTGGGTCACCATGACTACGACCGAATTATGAATTTTCGGCGACATTGACCAACACCGGGCCGGGCCCGCGGCCGACTTCGTGTGCTTGGGCCTCAAAATTGCGTGCTTGATCTTTTTGGGCTTCGCTAGATCGGGCTGAAATCCAATGGGCTGAAACAAGACTGAACTGGGCTTGCAAAGTGGGCTGCTGGAGTTGATGGGCCAAAGACTTGGGTTGTTGGAATTTTTCGTGGGCTTCAAATGGGCTTTAAGTGGCCGAACTATCGGATTGGGCCGTAATCAGGCGATCTTGAGAGGGTTCGTAGGGGATGAGTTTCAGTCACAAAAACCCCTACTCAGCTCGAAGATGGCGGCACGAGGGCTAGTTCGAGACACATCGAACTTCAGTCAGCCCCCTCTTGATGTCTCTGAGCCGAGATCCTCGGGAACGGCGGGTTTGAATTGAAAAGAAACTCACTGGAAATGCCGAGGTTTGGGAACGAGAAGTTTTGCACTCGAGGGTGTCGGCTAGAGGTCGGTGACTGGTGTCAAGGATGGGCGAGTGATGCTTAACCCAGCAGCTTCAAGCTCTCTCATTCTTCATCTCACTCTCAATCCATCTCTCTCCTCTCTGAAGAAAAAAAAGAAATCCTTTGGCCGACTCTCCCTCTCTCGCTTTTAAGCACCGGTGCACATGGCCTCTAACATCTCGGCTGTCCCCGTTTCGCTTGGTCCCGACCACCAACTCCTTGTCGACGCTCTCTCTCGCTGTCCTCTCTATCTCCTCCCTCACTCCAACCAACGTTTAGCACAAAAGGAAGGGAGCCAGAGAGAAAAGCAGAAGGCCGGGCTTGGCCGGAAAGAAAGAAAAAATGGGCTTGGCCTAAACCAAAAAGAGGAAGAAGAAGGAAAAGAAAGAAGGCCGGGTCGGCTCGCCCCTCGGCCCAATTTCACTGCTTCTTCTTTTTTTCTTTTAAAAATAAAAAATTATTTTATTTTTAAAAAATAGATTATAATGATAATAATAATTTTTTAGAAATTTTATTACTAGTGATGCAAACATTCCTAAGTGTCTATATGCAATGCAATTTTAATGGATATTATTTTTATTTAGTGGTTAAAAATTAATCCCTAATTTTGTATGTAATGAAGCTCCTAATAAAATTGTCAAATTTATGTGTCAACAATACTTAACCCATTTCTTAGATGGCTCACGAAATCCAGAATTTTTTTCTGATGAGGATCGAATTTATGGAAGATGTTCAACATCATTGACCTCCCCAGTGGTGAGAAGGTCATCTGCACGGTATGTGCTATGAAATTATCTTTGGAACCTAATGATAGGACGGGCCATGTGAAAACGCATCAAGATAAATATCTGGCTGAAATGGTCAACCTGAGTTCTGCCACCTCTCTTGAAAAGGGTCATTGAGATTTGTATTTTTTTTTTTTTGTCTGTACTAAATGTTATAAAAGTGTATTTGTTTGTATTCTAATGATGAAATAAATGTATTTTTATTGGTCTGCTTAGTATGGTGTTTTTAATTATCAGGCTGTAATTCTGTTTATGAGATTGTATTTATCTAAGTCTGATTCTTATGTACTTGGACTTCAATGGGCGCAAATTGTATGGTGCTATTTGATTTTATAATGGGATGTATTGGTTTAAGTTTGGGTCTTTTGTATTACGTCATGTATTTCGTTTTTGTTCTTGCTAGTTGTCATAATAATTTCCTCAGAATATATAACACCCTGGCAAAAATAATTTCGTTATCAAGATGGTAACTTTAAAGGCTGATGCAGCAAGATTTATCGGTCCGGTCCTTACTATTTATTGATCTATCGGTTATAAGCACATTGCGCTAATTATGAAGAAAAAGAGATCAAATCCCCCTAGCAAGAGCCAGTAGTCAGCAATGAGCAATGATATTCAGGGGGATTAATTTTGCTGAGCTATTATGCGAAAGTACTGAAAAAACGTTAGCTATCCTCTTCTCATGTGAAGCGAACCTAATGATCTTGAATCGTTAATTCCCAAGGTAATTGCAGATACATATACTTCTGGTGGGTTTGGACATGTAAAAAGGGCATTTTTAAATAAGTTCTTCAAATTATTTGGCCAAAAAAGAATTTCTTTAAATTAATTAACGCTTTTCGAAAATGTACGGAAGGGGAAGAAAAATAACTTTTTGTTCTCGTCTTTATTGCTCATCTTCAAAGTTTTAAAAGTAGCGACTTTAATAATGTCATATAGCGGAAAAGGGTGAATGACGAATTGCACAATCAATCTGAAATCAATTGTTTATAGTTTTCCAATTTCAAGTCAAAATGACGAGCGCAAAATTCACATACTTTTCTCCATCAAACATTAGCTTTCTTATATTTGATGTCCATGCCAAATTTCATATAAATTAATCATTGAAAGAATGACAATAAACATATCAAAATATATTAGCATCTCATTGGACCAACCGAAAGTTTTACGACGATAGTGCACATCAATGAAAAGTAAGATGAATGACCAAATTGGAAGTTCAATTATGACACTATATATCAAAAAATTGCACAGGGTACTTGTATTATTATCTCTTCTAGCAATAAAAACTACATGTTGTTACATCTTGATTGGAAGAAGGAAAAGATGTCAATTTATGCATTTTGCAGATTCACTTGCTGATCACTTTGCAAAAAGTTGGAAATAATCATGAAACTAGATCTCCCCAAAAACCGTCCCTAATTATCTTTGGTGCCACGATTCCAAACTTAAACATTGCACTATTCATGCAACGTTGAAGCTAGCTCTGCAGTGAACATCGTAAATCACACAATTAGGATTAATGAGAGCTAAACAAGTATTTAAAAGCCGATCATCATCGTGATTAAAGATCAAACGCAATAGCACATGAAAAAGTAACTTCAAAACTTACCAAATCCCGTGAATGCTCAAAATTTCCTGACATTGAGATCGCGAAGTTGCTCTAAGGTGACAGTAGAGAGTGGTGTTTCTAGGGGTACTTGAACGTGAAGCTCACGCGAGACTTGTCCCATAGTCGGTCGAAGCTGTGGATCCGCTTGCAAGCACATGAATGCTAGCTTGGCGATTGAGACTACGTCTTGCGCATCTTGAAGACAAAGTCTAGAAGGCGAGAGACGTTGATCCAACACATCCTTCAACAATATCGGTGATATAGTTTGGGTGGATGATGAACATTCCCCAAAGATATGATCTCTCGGATGCTTTCCCATGATTGTCTCTAAGGCGACGACTCCGAAGCTATATACATCACACTTTTCGGTAGGAATTGAAGAGTAAGCCAGCTCTGCAAGTGGGAATTCACAATTTTTTTTTTTTTCAATAACCTTGATCATTCGTTGTTTTCAAATTGACAACATTGCTTCCCATGAGGTAACAGTTACAAGTACAAATTTCTACTTAATCTATGCTTACAACATCGATTTGAGCATGGGAGTTTACGCTTCAGGGGCGTTCAAAGGATTTTCTTTGATGCTCGCGTCATTTAGGTAACACAAATTTCATAATCTTGAGATGGATAGACTATAATTTTTACCTCTTTTGCCAACTCTTCCTTATCAGGAAAGTAGAAGGCTTTTTGATCAACATTAAACTCAAATGCTCTAAATGCAAAAAAAAAAAAAAAAAATTCCATAAGAAGATTAAATAACAAAAGAAGAAGGGATGTTTGACACTTAATGCTAACGAAATTGAAAAAATTATGAAGTACCTGGAGCAATATACCCTATGGTGCCAGCAACAATAGTCCAGTTTGATGAATTTGGCCTCAATAGTCTTGCAGTGCCAAAATCGGAAACATGAGCCTCATAATTGCGATCCAATAGAACGTTGTTACTAGTCAAGTCTCGATGAATCAACGAAGGCGAACATTCGTGATGCATATAGGTGAAAGCATCCGCAACTCCTCGGACCATATTTACCCTCTTGTCCCAATGAAATTCTATTGCTCTTTCATTATCATTCAAAATTGTTCTCAAGCTTCCTCTTTCCATGTACTCATACACCAAAAAATAGTGTTGGACATGAGAGCAGAACCCATAAAATTTCACAATATTACGATGGCGTACATTTCTTAAGGCTTGAATTTCCCTTTCGAATGGTATCAAATCAACAATCTCACTATCGTCTTGGGATGATAAGGTTTGCTTTATAGCAAACGTTTGACCCTCTGATATATGAGCTTTATAAACAATTCCATTTGCTCCTTCACCCACATAATACTTCGAGTCAAATCCTTCTGTAGCCTCAGAGATTCGATCATAGAAAACTTTGCCATCATAATTCAAAATATGCATGAAATCCAAATCATTTGCCTGTTCATTGTTCTCTCTCTTGATAATCCTTCTTTGATGATGATTGATGATTATAATAACAATTAAGGTGCAAGAGAGAAGGATAATTCCCAACAACGAGAGAAAGAGGATAATTGCAATTTTAACTTGAACATGTGGATTGCGTTTCTTGCTCTTAACAGAATTGCATTTCGGTATACCAATAACATTTCCACAGAGCCCTTTGTTATGCTGCATTGCCTCAAATGGAGCCTCATTGAAAGCTTTGACATTTGGGAGAGGACCTTCCAAGTTATTGTAGGATAAATCAATGGAAGTTAAGGCTGACATACTACCAAAAGTATGTGGAATATAACCAGAAAGGTTGTTGTGGGAGATATTTAGAATTTGCAGCATTCTCAACTGTCCAAGTACTCCCGGTATGTTTCCAGTCAACAAATTATGACTTATATCAAAAACCTCAAGGAACTGTGCGTTGCCTATTTCTGGAGGAATGCTTGTCCAAAATTTGTTTCTACTTAGGTTCAAGGTCAACAAGCTTTTGCATGAGCCTAGCTGCATCAACATCAATCCACTCAAATTGTTTGATGCTAAGTTTAGATGTGCCAAATTAGATAAAAGTCCAATCTCAGTCGGGACATTTCCTGTAATAGTGTTGTTGCTTAGATCAAGTTCGAACAACATCAACAGACTTCCCAATTCCCTTGGAATCTCCCCACTTAAAAAATTTGAAGAAAGTTTTAGTGCCCCTAACTGAGTGATCCTTCCAAATATTGCAGGTATCTCACCAGAAATCTTGTTGTTTGATATCCTTAAACTCATCAAATTAGGACAACGCTCCCATCTCCATGAAAGTTCGCCATTCAAATGATTGTGGCTTAAGTCCACATAATTTAGATGTGTACATATTCCGAAAGCTTCTGTTATGTTTCCTGTAAGTTGGTTTTCTTCTAACCTCAATCTGATTAATGTGCTACAGTTCCTTAAGCTTGTTGGGATGGGACCCGTGAAATGATTTTTGAAGGCACTGAAATTTTGCAATGATCTCCCAAGGCACACATCTTGTGGCAGCTCCCCCTCTAGTTTATTAGTATCCATTAACAACTCAATCAAATGTGTTAACCTATTAAATTCAGAAGGCAAGGGCCCAGAGAACATGTTCTCCCTAATGATTAACATAGTTAAATTGGCCAAGCTTCCAACCGACGCAGGGATTGAGCCGGTGAGATTGTTGGATGATAAGTAAAGTTCATTGAGAGAAGCAAGCCTTCCGATTTCTGAAGGAATTGAACCTGATAATCTATTTCCCCATAAGGAAAGAGTCATCAAGCTCCTCAAGTTGCATATTTCTTGAGGAATGAAACCAGAAATGCCATTTTGTGAAATGTCAAATGTGCTTAGGTTGCCCAACTTTCCAAGAGAAGTAGGTATTGGGCCAGCCAAATTATTTTGGAAGAGTTGAAGCAAAGATAAATTTGACAAGTTTCCGATGGAATGAGGAATTGAGCCGATGAGATTGTTGGATGATAACTCAAGTTTATTGAGAGAAATAAGCCTTCCGATTTCTGAAGGAATTGATCCTGATAATCTATTTCCCCATAAGGAAAGAGTCATCAAGCTCCTTAAGTTGCATATTTCTTGTGGAATGAAACCAGAAATGCCATTCTGTGAAATGTCAAATGTGCTTAGGTTGCCCAACTTTCCAAGAGAAGTAGGTATTGGGCCGGCCAAATTATTTTGGAAGAGATGAAGCAAAGATAAATTTGACAAGTTTCCGATGGAATGAGGAATTGAGCCAGTGAGATTGTTGGATGATAGGTCAAGTTCATTCAGAGAAATAAGCCTCCCGAGTTCTGAAGGAATGGATCCTGACAATCTATTTCGCCATAAAAGAAGAAGCTTCAAGCTCCTCAAGTTGCATATTTCTCGTGGAATGGAACCGGATAAATTATTTTGTGAAATGCTTAGTTGGACTAAATTGCCTAATTTTCCAAGAGATGTAGGAATACGTCCACTCAAGTTGTTGGCACAAAGGTACAAATAATGAAGACTCTCCAACATACCTATACTTGGAGGAATTTCCCCGGATAGTTCATTGAAGCAAAGATTAAGAAAGTTGAGTTTGGAAAGATTACCAACGCTTGAGGGGATGGATCCATAGATTGAGTTGTTGAAGAGTTCAAAGCTAACCACACTGGTTAAGCGTGACAAGTCAAGCCCATCTAGAGTTCCTCTCAAACCAACATTGGAAAGATCTAGATGGGTGATGGCTCCGTAGTTGTTGCAAGCAACACCGGTAAAGCGGCAAGGATTGTCACCATGCCATGAAAAGAGGAGAGATTGGCTATGATTGTCAAAAGTAGATTTCCAATTCAAGAGAGCCTCTACTTCATCCTTATTCCTAGACGTGTGGATGGTGGAAAAAGAAATGGCGGAAGGGGAAACTCCTGGCTCATGAAACGAAGTGGTGCTGATCAAGAAGAGCAAGGAGAAGAAGGAGAAGACATGTAAAGTAGACAGGATGGACAACAATAATGAAGAAGCCATGATTTTGGGGGGATGGATGGTCTTTGGGAGATGGAAGATGGTTTAGGTTGACATAACGTTAACATGATGGATGATATATTTATAGATGGAACGTCATTCCTAAAGCCCCTTAGTTGAGGCCAATGCCTTAAAGTTGGATGGCATTTTCCCACGAATGGGGACCTTTCGTGAACAATTTTTTTTTTTTGTGATTGATGATATATTGCAAAATAATATCTTTGACTTTTCCTAGCAGTTTAGTATGTGCCATTTAAATATAATAAGTAAATAGTACCGAACGATAAGACTCAATTGCTAATCATCCTTGAACAAGAAAAAGAAAAAAGAAAAGAAAAGAAATCGTTGCTGAGTTTGGGCTTTGCCCTCTCTCTACCCTCCTACTTCGGCCCCTCCAGGGGCAGACTATGCCCTAATTATCTCCCCTAATTCTCTTGAAATCTCTCTCTCTCTCTCTCTCTCTCTCTCTCTCTCTCTCTCTTCTCTCTATAGCGTCACGATCTCTCCTTGCAATCCTACCATTACTAGCGCTGGACATTCTCCACCTAAATTTGGGGGAATAGGGTTTTAATTTGAGAAATTAGGAAATTGAGTTCAGAATATTTCAAACAAAGATTAAGAAAGCATGGGACTCCCTGATTTTTGGCCTTGTGGTGCATAAAAAAGCCATGATTAAGGGACAAAAAAATGGAAACTTTGAGTTTCTTATTTCTAGCAACTATGTTGATTCTCTTCATGGACAAAACAAATGAAAAAACAAAAGAAGTTTCATTAGTACTCACATATCCAAAAACTACTCAACGTCAATCGAAATCCCTTAATCAACCCCTTCAATAAATCAACATACAATTATAATGTCCATTTGAAGATCATGCAGCTTAATTAAAATTACTCGAATGGACATTCACTTTTTGCTCTTAATTTCATATAAATATTGGTTTTGATGCACTTTTACCCTTTCTTAACCCGAAACGTTCAAAATTTTCACAATTTATAGATAACGGTATATAAATTCAAGAATGATTCACCTTTTCTTCTACAGGTTATTATGAGGCACAAACGGATGCTCTTGCAAGCCTCTTGTCCTCTAGCTCAATGGAGCTCTCTCTTCCCAAGTAATTTCTTTTTTTTCTTTTTTTTTTGTGTGTGAAATTTATATTCCAAAAGTAGTGCCACTCACGAGTTGGGTCTTCTCTCTGTTTTTGGTCAACCAGTCTTCACCCCCTAAAACACTCATCAACGTATGAACACAAGAAATTCTTAGAAACAACAAAATCAACATCAACTTCATCTTTCGTTTAACCTAGTTTTCTCTTTTTCCATCCAATTTGTCTTAATCATATGGAGGGCCTTGATCATGAGGTTCTTAACTCTTTCACCTCCTTTTGAATTCCCCTCCTTCAAATGATCTAATTATGGTATTGTCATTTCAAAGCTATTCAATTTTATAATCCGATTGAACTCAATTATTAAAGTAGCGACAATCAAGGATCCAATTGGAAGGAGTTATCGTGCTATCATGTCCTCAATTATTTTAAGTTGTCATTTCTTGTTTTCTATTTTCGGCCTATAATTTCTTGACTTACTTTTGCTGTCTTCATGTGCCTAGCTCCTCCTTGTGAGTCATAAATTCTCATCACATTACAAGTGATGGGCCCAAATAAAGTCCAGTCCCACTTAAAAATTTTACGTACTTGCAAAAATTTTTATTTGCCAAAAATTAGTTCAATATGTTATTGATCGTGTAATATTACTCTAAATAATACAATATGTAAAGACCAGGGTCGTTTTAATATTTTTTTGTTTGCCAAAAATTAGTTCAATATGTTATTGATCATGTAAAGACTCGGGTCGTTTTAATATTTTTTATTTCCCAAAAATTAGTTCAATATATCTACCATTCATCTTAACTACGCAATCTCTATGCTTTTTATAACGCCACACGCTTTAGTGGGTTATGCGATCCATTATTTTGTATCGGCAAAATCTTTACTTTACATTTTCACTTTACGACATGCAGTTGTCGATGTAGATTCTACATCATCTAAGCCCGCCAATTCGTGTTAGTCTTTGTAATTCAGGTCTATTTCTATTAGCATAAGACACCATAAGTCTGTCACTGTGTAATTCATAAATTATCTCTCGTCTCTTTTTATTGTCAATTCGCGTTGCCATTAAATCGATGGAGTATAGAAAATGATGATGCTATTGGGAAAAGACTTGTGCTGTGACTTATTACTAGCTGACAAATTATGCGTGGGAAGGAAGTTATCATGGCGGGGACCAGGAAGTTAATGAGTCTTGTTCTCTCGTTTCTTATCTTTTCATGTCAGCATTTCATATAGAGGTTATCTTGTGGCAATAGTGTCCCTTTTAACGCATTTTTCTCAGAAGACCGGCATTATCTCTGCAAGAGTTTGAATAGTCTACACTGAATACATCCACATACTAGGACCCGCAAACCTTCACGTACAAATGGAACATTAATCGACTCTGGACTCATCGGCTTTGATTCTTCATAGACGGTTGACGACCGAGTCAAGGCACGGGGTTGATCTTGGGTTCTGCAAATGAAATCTAGAATGAGCCGCTCGCTCAATTTCGAGGTTCTTGGAGTTGATGGCAAGAAAATCATGCGAGCAATGTGACTTGAAAGACATGAATTTAGATTGACCAAGAAACAAAAAATGCTGGAGGCCGAAGTGCGTAAGTATAAATACAATATGTAAAGACCCCGGTCATTGTAAAATTTTTTATTTGCCAAAAATTAGTTCAATATGTTATTGATCGTGTAATATTACTCTAAATAATGCAATATGTAAAGACCCGGGTCGTTTTAATATTTTTTTATTTGCCAAAAATTAGTTCAATATGTTATCGGTCATGTAAAGACTCGGGTCATTTTAATATTTTTTATTTGCCAAAAAATAGTTCAATATGTCTAGCATTCATCTTAACTACGCAGTCTCTATGCTTTTTATAACGCCACACGCTTTAGTGGGTTATGCGATCCATTATTTTGTATCGGCAAAATCTTTACTTTACATTTTCACTTTACGACATGCAGTTGTCGATGTAGATTCTACATCATCTAAGCCCGCCAATTCGTGTTAGTCTTTGTAATTCAGGTCTATTTCTATTAGCATGAGACAGCATAGGTCTGTCTCTGTGTAATTCATAAATTATCTCTCGTCTCTTTTTATTGTCAATTCGCGTTGCCATTAAATCGATTGAGTATAGAAAATGATGATGCTATTGAGAAAAGACTTGTGCTGTGACTTATTACTAGCTGACAAATTATGCGTGGGAAGGAAGTTATCATGGCGGGGACCAGGAAGTTAATGAGTCTTGTTCTCTCGTTTCTTATCTTTTCACGTCAGCATTTCATATAGAGGTTATCTTGTGGCAATAGTGTCCCTTTTAACGCATTTTCCTCAGAAGACCGGCATTATCTCTGCAAGAGTTTGAATAGTCTACACTGAATACATCCACATACTAGGACCCGCAAACCTTCACGTACAAATGGAACATTAATCGACTCTGGACTCATCGGCTTTGATTCTTCATAGACGGTTGACGACCGAGTCAAGGCACGGGGTTGATCTTGGGTTCTGCAAATGAAATCTAGAATGAGCCGCTCGCTCAATTTCGAGGTTCTTGGAGTTGATGGCAAGAAAATCATGCGAGCAATGTGACTTGAAAGACATGAATTTAGATTGACCAAGAAACAAAAAATGCTGGAGGCCGAAGTGCGTAAATATAAATACAATATGTAAAGACCCCGATCATTTTAATATTTTTTATTTGCCAAAAATTAGTTCAATATGTTGTTGATCGTGTAATATTACTCTAAATAATGCAATATGTAAAGACCTGGGTCGTTTTAATATTTTTTTTATTTGCCAAAAATTAGTTCAATATGTTATTGGTCATGTAAAGACTCGGGTCATTTTAATATTTTTTATTTGCCAAAAAATAGTTCAATATGTCTAGCATTCATCTTAACTACACAGTCTCTATGCTTTTTATAACGCGACACGCTTTAGCGGGTTATACGATCCATTATTTTGTATCGGCAAAATCTTTACTTTACATTTTCACTTTACGACATGCAGTTGTCGATGTAGATTCTACATCATCTAAGCCCGCCAATTCGTGTTAGTCTTTGTAATTCAGGTCTATCTCTATTAGCATAAGACATCATAAGTCTGTCTCTTTGTAATTCATAAATTATCTCTCGTCTCTTTTTATTGTCCATTCGCGTTGCCATTAAATCGATTGAGTATAGAAAATGATGATGCTATTGAGAAAAGACTTGTGCTGTGACTTATTACTAGCTGACAAATTATGCGTGGGAAGGAAGTTATCATGGCGGGGACCAGGAAGTTAATGAGTCTTGTTCTCTCGTTTCTTATCTTTTCATGTCAGCATTTCATAGAGAGGTTATCTTGTGGCAATAGTGTCCCTTTTAACGCATTTTTCTCAAAAGACCGGCATTATCTCTGCAAGAGTTTGAATAGTCTACATTGAATACATCAACATACTAGGACCCGCAAACCTTCACGTACAAATGGAACATTAATCGACTCTGGTCTCTTCGGCTTTGATTCTTCATAGACGGTTGACGACCGAGTCAAGGCACGGGGTTGATCTTGGGTTCTGCAAATGAAATCTAGAATGAGCCGCTCGCTCAATTTCGAGGTTCTTGAAGTTGATGACAAGAAAATCATGTTAAATAAAATAATTCATATGTGGAAGCCAGGATCGTTTATAGACAAACCTCCAGCCATTGTTCTTGTTCTCGTTCGTCTGAAAAACCTGAAAATACAAAGAAAATTGGGCACACGCTACTAACCCAATTCACTCTTGTACTGATGGTGTATGCCAAATGAGAGAATTTGAGTTAGACGTTGTAGTTACCCGTTAGAATGAACGATTATTCCTTTATAAACCGTCTTCCATCAAGGCGGTTACCAAATGGGCAGTTGTCACGAAAAGGTACGTATGTGGAAAAAATGTATGTTGAATAACCATCACTTTAAGAGAAAATGAGGGTCTGGAAATGTGGGATCACAAAATAAATAACAAATCATGCAAGCAATGTGACTTAAAAGACATGAATTGAGATTGACCAAGAAACAAAAAATGCTGGAGGCCGAAGTGCGTAAATATAAATACAATATGTAAAGCCCTGGGTTGTTTTAATATTTTTTATTTGCCAAAAATTAGTTCAATATGTTATTGATCATGTAATATTACTCTAAATATGATTTTAATATTATTTGTTTGTCAAATATGATTACTCTAAAATGTAAGTCAACAATGAAATAGACAGTCCTGTGATAATGGATTTTTTCATTGATCTTCTAATATAATTATTTGTCAAATATGAGACCAATTTAAGATTGATCATGTAATATAATTATTTCTCAGATATGATTTTAATATTCTTTAATTGTCAAATATGAGTCTTATACAAGTTTGATCTTTTAATGTATTATTTGTTAAATATGAGGCAATTAAGAGATAGGTATCCCTATATTGTTAAATTCTTTCAAAACCTCATCCTGAACAAGTTTCTTTAAAGGTATAAATTGTGGGTTTTTGGGATAGAATCTATATATGCATAAAAAAAATACTTTATTCTAGCATATATTACCGAAAATATGCATAGTTCTATTAGAGAATTATTATGGATAAGAATATATGAAAGTATAACAATAACAGATCATATTATCAAAATTTGCATAAGACTGGAGTTCTAGAGTTAGAGATTTGTTAGGATTAAAGATCTGCTAAAGTGATCATCAAAAACAAATTACAAAGGGTTTCATGTGCAAGTGTGCTATATGGCTAAATTTCGTGCAAGTTTTACCCATTCTCATACTAGGTTGATGCTCTGCTTGCATAAGAATAAATTTTACTTGGATTCTACTTTAGCAGTGTCCATGGGACACTTATTAAGTAACAAAATAACAAAATACTGCAAATTATAATGCAATGACTATTTTTGTGGCATACATAATTAATACTTTGAAAATCAAATCTTTCTGCATTAAACATGTTTAGCAAATGTATTTAGGACACTTATTAGCAAGATCCACTTTATTTTCACTCCCCTTTTTATATGGGGGCCGCAGTCAGATTTTCTCTGGTGAATCTGTCATCCATGTCGCTCGCAAAAAATTACTCCACTTAGGGCTTCAAGTGGCATCGAATGGAGGGGCAAATGGGGCTTTGTTGTAAAGATTTTTTTTTTTCTCATTGACAATATTGCGCGATAAATCTTTCCTTTTTTTTAAAAAAAAAAATTTAGCACACATTCAGAAGGACAGGGATAATGAGTAAACAGAACAAAATGATGAATCTCGATCATAGTAGTTATCTTGCTCTTCAGACTAAGAGGGCATTTTATGGCATATTGATCATTTTTCAATGTCCATGCTCGACTTACTGCTCCAAGCCTTCATTAAAATCGACCTAGCTAGTCAAGTAAATCCGTGAAAAATTGATATACTCAAACCACAAGTTATTGATTTGCTCAGGTCTTAAGTCAAAGCGAGTCTATGAGAGTGATAGTCAATATTATCTGAGGATGATGATGCAAGTATGGGGCCACTCATTTTATCATGCCTTTTCTCTCATTTCCAGACTATAGTACCTTCTCTCCCTTACAAGGGCAGCAGTTCAACCTTATACTTGTACGAATTGAATTCGGTTCAGTAAAAAATTATGAAATTCAATTGGGTCCCATGTAGGTTATTTATATGCACTAACTGGTTTCTTAACATAATCTTTCTTATATAGTAGTTTATCCAGCGATGGCCGGATTAAATCACCATGATGAATTTCATAACGTAGAGAAGATCACATTCGTTCATGCAACAAGTAATTTCTTGTCAGGGAGCGCACTTTGATTTTTACTCGATATTAATATGTTTGGATCTATGTACGTGTTGGATGGTCATGTCCATGCGCGATTAATGGATCAATACGAGTAAACCCTGCTATGATTAGTTACAACCATCCAAGGGATGGTAGAGATTACAGTCCCAGATATTAGGTGCTCTCGACCCGCGTTTCCAAACTTCCAACTTGCTTTTGGTCGCTCAAAAGACAAGAACCACATCGGTCATCAATCAATAACCATCATGCAAATTCATTGTTGTTGAGCTACTATGCCACACTACCATAAACGTTATCCTCATGTTATAATCTTGAACATAACGCATTATAATCTTTAAATATCCGAGAGTAATAGTAGGCACACGAATTGGTGACAAGATATGTAGAGAAACTTTGTCAATAAGTTTTACAAATTGTATGTAAAAGCAAAGTTACAAGTAGAAGGAAGTATCTTCGGATGCAGTAACATCTCAAGGATTATACAGTGGGTTCCAATATTTGTTTGGACTGTTAGAGCTGGGAGAGTGGAGTAAGCCAAATGGATAGGGCAAAGTACTATAAATATGCTTTACAATTCTTCTATATCTTAAATGCCTTTCATCGATGGAAGATAACTGTTTTGTATATGCACGTTTCTCTCTACGGCACTAGTGCATGCTTTTCACTCGAAAATTTTTGAAGTTTCCTTAGATCACAAACTCACCCCCCTTTTCAATGTTTGTTTTTGCCTAAACAGTTAATGGATTTGCTGATACCATATTGATATGTGAAAAAGAGATATAATCCCATGTCAGACAAGTTCCTTGAAAATTAATTCACAGAAAAATCAAGACAGTAAAATATGAAAAAGAGTGAGATGAAAATGATAATTCCATAAATATTAGTTCTAAGCGAGAGGACCAAAATCAATGGCAGATTTCAAAATTAATACTTTAGAGCAGCTTTTCATTAAAACATCATTTCTTTTCCTTTTTCGATAAGTTTGTTGTGTACTTTGCTCTTAGGACAGGTATGCTTGACTTACTTTTCCAAGTAATCTTCTTAAGTCACCTATCTCTCTTGGAATGGGACCAGAAAGGTCATTCTTTGCTACGCTCAAATTTCTTAAGTTGCCTAATTTTCCAAGAGATGGAGGAATGGACCCTGAAAATTGGTTTCCCCAAAGATAGAGAACATTTAGATTGCTTAGGTTTCCTAGTGAAGTAGGGATATGCGCGACCCACTTATTATCAGAAAAATCTAATTCAATGAGATCGGTTAGCCTCCCAATCTCTGAAGGTATGGATCTTGAAAGTTTGTTCCTCCATATGTAAAGAAACTTCAATCTTCTCAAGTCACCTGTGACATCCCAGATTTTCAACCCTATCTTTTACTGAATGAATCTGGCATTTCATTGACACACTTATAGGGCTGTTCTCAGAGCTGATTACTTTCGAGATAACTAAGCTATTCGGAGAAACCATTAAGGAATTTTAAGGCAATAGGCTTGAGAATTCGACTAGGAATCGACTTCTCGACCGTGCTCATCTTTAGAGGCCATTACGGCACAGTTAAAAATCAATTTGAAATTAGAGATAGACTGGTAAGATAGAGATGTGTGGCTAATCGTGGGTGACACCACTAAATTAGAAAATTCTTGTCGGTCGGCACTAGACTAATTTTCTCATTATTTTGGTACCCTATGTTCGTATTTGAATCCTCGAGATTTTCACAACAACCAAGAGTTGCCAATGAGTCGAGTGGGTTTATAGTGGCTCGAAGAAAATCAACCACGGATCATTTGCACAAAAACTATCTGAAAGTTACTAGGTAGCCTAGGTCACGCTAAAAACGCGCCGAATAAAAATTAACCGCCAATTCGAGTCCGATTTCAGAAATTGAAGCTCCTGTCATGTCACAATAAATTCTAGGAGTGTCAACTCAATCTTAAGAGATTTTTCTGACATCCAAGACTTTTTGGAAAAAAGTCGGCTTAGGACCGTTTTTGTGCAAAGAAGGGTGGGCGGTGTTTTTGATGGCAAAATTGAAATGCAAGATGGGTTATTGGATGCGTAAAATTATCAATTGAAGTATTGAGGAACCAATTGAAATGGTAAAGGCCAAATGAGATTAATTTGAAGTGGATCAAGTGAGTTGAGGAGTCCATTTGAAGCCATTTCACTTCGAATTTCGTGTGCCCCCATTCCCTATGGTCTTTAGACCATTTCAAGAGGTTGTGAAGAGTATGTTGGTGGAGGAATGACAGCCAAGGGATGTTGGCTTGATGGGCAAGCACTTGGGGGACAATTTTGTGGAAACTAAGGCCAAGGGGGGCCTCCAATTCTATCCATTCCCTCTCCCTCTCTTCCCTCTTGCTCAGCCACCGTCCAAGCTTCCTCTCCCCTCCATTCTTGCCAACCATAGCAGCTGGAGAAGAAGACAGCAGCCTGTCACCGCTTGGACGCCGTCGCACGCCAAGCCGACACCGGAGTCGCGCTGCTCGCCACCATTCGCCTCCACCCACGCTTGGCCACGCGAACCGCCGCCCCTCTCCACCCAGCCGTGCCCGTCCAGCCTCTGTCTAGCCATCCTGTCACGCCCCGATCCTCAGGCACGCACACATCCGTCTCACTTGGTCGATTTTATAATGCGATATCCCAGGATAATGTATCGCCGACCCTTTCATTTTTAAGCACACGCGGAAGCAGTTAAAATCCCCAGACAATAAAACGATGGGATAGAAAAGCAGGGCCATATTTTTCATATTGAAATTTATAACCAAACTTTTATACAAACCACAAATCACTTCATAACTATTCACATCAAAATGGAGATCTCAAAAGAAGACAGAAACATAGACGAATTGGGCCGTACTCAAGGCCCCTCTCAGAATTGTCTTATTCTTCCAAAAATCCTTCTCTTCAGATCTCACCTCTGAGTTCTCCTTCTCGGATTCCTCCTCCTCAGCTCTTTAGCGGGTCCTGAAATGGTTTTCCCCAACCGGGATGAGACTACGTCTCGCCGAGTTCTACCCCACTAAGCCTGATTAGTAAACTATTATACTAAAGGCTGCCTAAACATGCACAGGGCGAGGACTTACCTTGGCCTCGATCCCACCTGCAAGTCAAGTACAATTCACAATAAACATTCATTCACTTCAACAAATCGAACCCCGGTCGATTACATGTCATACAATTCAATCCCCACCGTGTGGGATATTTAAAAGCTAGGCCACGTGCATTCTCCGGACGACCTTCCAAGTCTCCGAGTTCACGTGCCTCAAACCTCGGACCCACGTGCATTCTCTAAGGCGACCTCTTCGCCAAGGTGGTACATCAAGCCACCGAGCCATGTGTCCTTTTTACGATGCCCGGGCCCACGTGCATTCTCTAAGGTACTCGCTTACCAAAGTGACGCATCAGATCACCGAGCCACGTGTCCTTTTAGATGCCTGGGCCCACGTGCATTCTCTTAGGTGCTCTCTCACCAAATTGATGCATCAATTCACCGAGCCCACGTGCCCTTTTAGATGCCAAACTCTGTCACCGAGCCACGTGCATTCTCCAGGACGACATACCGAGTCTCTGAGCCACGTGCATTCCTCAGGCGACCTTTTCGCCAAGGTGACATATTCAACCATTGAACTCACGTGCATTCTCCAGGTGACATTCCAATTCACCGGGCCCACGTGTCCTCTTTCAAATGGTTACCAATTTACTTTCAATATCGACAACCAATGCCAACGATTTCTCAATCAAATAATTAAATCAACTCAATAAAGCATTATAAATACTGAATAACATACTTGGCCATTTACCAATCAATAATTCAATCTCAATCAATTCCAATCAATTTAGGGCAAATCCCTAAAATATCACAATTTATTCAATTCCATACAACGTGGAGCTCAAATAAATAAACGGACTGCGCCACGAAGATCAGCACGAAATTTCGGTCGTCGGCTATCAAAATCTTAATTTCCGAAAAATAATTAATTAATTAATTAATTTCGAAAATTAATTATTAATCACTAAAAATTCAATTTAGCTCAAAATAAAGCCCGATTAAATAAACGAACTTCACCACCGTCATCAGCATAATTTTCCGGTTCCAGACCATCTCAGTTGAATTTTCGAAAAATAAATAATTATTTAATTTAATTCCGAAAATTAATATTTAAATACAAAAAAATCCACTTAGGCCCGAAAAGCCTAATTGGAGCCCACCAAGGGTCAGGAAAAATCCCGAGGCACTTCCAATAAATAGTAGACCACGTCTACTTGCTAATTACATATTCAATTTATCTAATTCGCATCACAATTGGCTAATAATTGCTAATTTATTCTAATCTAACAACCTAAACATAATTAATTAAATCTAAACCATCCTTAAGCATAATTAGCCACTAATCCTGGATTAGTGAGATTATTCACCAAATTGCACGCAAATCGGATCAATCCGACGGCGGCGACGCGAGGAACGATTGTTCCCAAAGCACGGCTCGGGTTCGGGGCCGGGAAACGGCCCAAAAGCGGGCCCGAAGATGCTAAAACCCACTCCGTGAGTCTGCTGGACGGAGCCGATCGGGGCTGCTCCGGCGGCTTGGGCGAGGAGGGGAGGTCGGCGGAGGGCGAGGGGGTCGCGGGGGAGGTCTGGCGGGGCTAGGCGGTGGCCGGAGGTGACCGGGGATGGCTGGACGGAGCTGAAACGGGAGCGAACAGCAGCTGGGTCACGCGGCCTGGGCGTGCGCGGATGGCGGGACGGTGACGGGCGCGCGGGCGCGGCACGAGCGGTGGAGCGGCGGTGCGACGTGCGGCGGGGACGACGAGCTGCGCCGCTTCGCTCCGAGCTCCCGGTTTGCACGCGAAGAAAAGAAGGAGAAGAAAGGAGCCGGTTACTGTCGTGCGGGGAAGAAAGAAGAGAGAGGAGAGAGAAGAGAGAGAGAGAGAGAGAAGGGATATGCATTGACCGGTCAAGGAAAGAGAGAGAGAGGGAATGGGCGGTGGGGAATTCGCACGAGGGGGAAAGGGAGAGGAGAGAGGAGAGAGAAAGAAAAGAGAGAAAAAAGAAAGAAAAGAAAAGAGAGGGGGAGAGAAACAAAAGAGAGAAAAGGAAAAGGGGAGAGAGAGAAAAAGAAAAATAAAATGCATACTTCCAATATGCAAATTTTCCTTTTCTCTTTCTATTTTAATTTGGTCTTCAATTTTCTTCCGATAATTTCTTTATTGAAATTTCGGACTCGTCAATAAATTGACGAGCGATGAGACAGGATCCTAAAATAAAGAATTATGACGCGCTTAAAATTCGATTCCCGAAATCGAGTTCAATTTCGTTGTTAAAAATCGATCGGACGTGATTTTAGCTCAATCCAACCAATTAGGTAGCTTTTAGGGATTTTACAGCTGATATATCCCTTAACGGCTTCACCTTATATGTTAGTTAACTCGTGAGTGATCAGCTCAGAGAAAAAGGGCCATAGGCACGTCGATGAAATGCCCATTTCACTTTATCGAAACGGGGTCGAATTTCAGGATGTCACACATCCAACCCTCTATTTATGTCGCTACAAGGGGCTGAGGAAGCCCCTGGAGCTGCCGGTTTAGACCCAAAACCATCCCGTTATCCATTCCCAAGCTTTGCTGCTCATTTCACCTTGTTTCCCCCTGTTTCCAGCCACCTTTGGAGGCCATTTTGAGGTGCTTGTGGGTCCCAGACTTTAGGCCTGCTTTGGAGTAAAACGTCCCCTGCGACGTTCCTGACGTTTCAATCCGAGCGGATTGTTAAACGGGTGAGTTTAACTCACTAAACCCCACTTAGTTTTGCTAATTATGTGTATGGGTTGATTAGTATTAATTAAGCATGATTATGGGGTTAGATTAGTTTAGAATAATTAAATGAGTGACTTATTATTGCATGTTAGGTGGTTAAACATAGTCATTAGCGAGCAAATAGGCTCGAGTAATTATTGAACGAACCTCAGGAATTTTCTGGGTCTGTTCCGACCTCCAATTAGGCATTATCGGCTAACTTGGATTTTTAGTATTTATTTAATTAATTTTCGAATTAATTAATTAATTAATTATTTTCCGGAAATTAGACCGGGATGGTCGACGACTAGAATTTAATGCTGATTATCATGGTGCAGTCCATTTATTTATTTGAGCTTTAATTTGAGTTGAATAGAGTAATTTTTTATTTTAGGATTTTATTCCTAAATTGTTTAATTTCAAGAATTGATGGGAAATTAAAATAGCATCGGTCTATAGCGCCAGCAATATATGAATTGGGCTATAGAGAGTAGTGAAAAGAGAATGTTGTATGACATGGCTCGGTGATCAGTGAAATCGCCTCGAAGAATGCACATGGCTCGGTGGTTTGGGTATATCGCCTTGAAGAATGCACGTGGCTCGGTGATTGGATATGTCGCCTCAGAGAATGCACGTGGCTCAATGATTTGGGTATATTGCCTTGGAGAATGCACATGGCTCGGTGATTGGATATGTCGCCTCGGAGAATGCACGTGGCTCGGTGTTTGTGTACATCACCTTGGAGAATGCACGTGGCTCGGTGATTGAGTACCTCACCTCGGAGAATGCATGTGGCTTGGTGACTAGGCATGTCATCTCAAAGATAGCACATGGCTCAGTGAATAAGTACGGCGCCTTGGAGAATGCATGTAGCTCGATGACTAGAATGACTGGGAAATAGTCTGATTGACATGTAATCGACTAAGTCAATTGATCGAGACATTGATCCGTGATAATATGATTGGGTGCCTATTTGAACTGTGCTAATATGCAGGTGGAATTTGAGACCAAGGTAAGTCCTCTGACCCGTGCGTGCATAGGCAACCTTGGTGTATTGGTTTACTAATTTGGTCTTAAGGGATAAAACTTGCTGAGACATTGTCTCACTAGTTATTATATAACTATTTCAGGTCCCCTGAAGGCAGCACCTCCACCTCCTCGTCCTTCCATGCATTTTGGTATTCCCTAGGAGATGAGCGATATAAAGTACCACTTCCACATACACCCTCACCCGAAAGGACTAGAGTATGTGCTAGTTAAGTCAACCGTTTGGGTTGACATGGGTCAGGATGCACTGAGGCCCCACGAATATCGATCATGGTATCGTGACTACTTTGATGGGTGGAGAGAAGTTCCTATCCCGGAAGGTGACGTACCTCAGTATGTACTGGAGGAGGCATTTTGAGAGGGTACAATAGACTATAAGGATGGATCGATAGTGGATGCTAAGGACCATAAGGAACAGGACGAAGCTCGTACTCCCGTGTACTCAGTCGATGACAATAACTAGAATGGGGAGGATGGTGAGATCGTGGAGCAGGAGGAGTGGCAGGAGGATGAGCCTATGGAGGAAGAGCTTGAGGACGAGCCTGTAGATGAGCCTAATGAGGAGATTGAAGAAGAAGAGGAAGAAGAAGAAGAAGAAGAGGATGACCTCAAGGAGGATCCTGAGTACGACCTAGATGAGGACAGAGATCCCATCTTGTTTTGCAAACTCTGAGTTTTGATCGGATGTATAGTAGATCAGACTTGTGAATAGTATTGTATTATATACTATGTAGTTTGCCTTGTATAAAAGTGTGGTTGTGTTATTTTCCAGTGATGGAAAATTTAGCTCTACTTTTCTATTCCAATGTTTTATTGTCTGGGGGTTTTATTATATGCTTCCGCATGCGCATATTAAATAAAAGGGTCGATGATGTGTCCTGGGACGTCGCTATTAATCGGCCAGGTGAGGGATGGGCACGCGTTCGAGGATCAGGGCGTGACATCACCTATCTCTCTTGGAATGGGACCAGAAAGGTCATTTTGTGATATGCCCAATTTTGTTAAGTTGCCTAATTTTCCAAGAGATGGAGGAATGGACCCTAAAAATTGGTTTTGAGAAAGATTAAGAATATTTAAGTTGCCTAGGGTTCCTAGTGAAGGAGGGATAGGACCTCTGAGATTGTTTTGGCCAAAATAAACTTCCAAAAGAGAATCTAACAATCCAATCTCCCAAGGAATGTGTTCACTCAATCTATTGTCATAAAAATTAAGATACTTGAGTTTGGAAAGGTTATCAATACTTGAGGCTATAAGACCATAGATCGAGTTGCTGGAAAAGTCAAGACTAACCACATTGGTTAAGTGCGAGAATGTCACGACCTCTTTTTTTCCGTTCGAGGGAAAAGAAAGAAGGTTTAGGGGTATTTGCCTAAAGAGGCAGACCAACAGCCTTGGATTAGGCGTGGGCTCTCCCAAACCCATACCTCGTGCGATGTTGGATTTCGTATTCCAGTTCTTAACAACCTATGTATTTTTTGAAGTCGCCATTAGCCTATTGGGGTTGGCTAGAAACCAATCAAGACACATAAGTATTGTCTCGATTCCTATGCAACTAGAGATTTTTAGGAATGGGGACTTGTTTACACCAATGTTTCTATTAGCGCCCTTACGGTACCACTAACTTGGAAGGTTGTTTATCTAAATGACCACACAATCTTGATTACCAATTATAATCTTTATGAAACTATTTTAATGTCTAGACTAATCCTAACATAATTTAGAAAGGAAATTTACACTCAAATTATTGAAAAGCGATGCGGTAAATAAACATCTAAGAAATTGAAATGACTTGAAAGTAATGTGAAAAAGAAAGACCTGATACAAGTCGGGCAAATAATATTACATGGCCTTATTATAACGCCTAGGGATAGGACCGCCATGATGGAAATGAGAACTTAAATATTCATGAAATTACTCTAAGTAATTTTAATCTACGCAAAATGGATTATTTAGAAAAATGGTTATAAAATACCAAAATAGCATTAAATTAGGAAAATGACCTTTTAAAATTAGGAAAATTTCATAGATGTCATTTCTATCATAATTTGATACCATCCATCATTTTTATAATTTTTTTGATAATTTCATTTTTTTTCATTTTTTAAATTTTTCTTTAAAAATAATTTCCTAAACTGATATATGCTGATTTACACTAATATGGGACTGCCCAGTACATTAATATAATAAGAACCGAGCTCAAATCGACCGTTTCAAGATTGAGACTTGGTTTGCACATTTCGTTGAACAATTGGTGTGCATCAAATCACCACAAAGCAGCTTCCTTGGGCCATGTTTGTGGCCTTCAATCTCAACCCATAAGCAATCTTACGTGGAACTAAAATATCAACGATATACTAACACATGCAAAGAGCATGATTATATAAAAATCATAGTGTAAAACACATAAGAACCAAGTTGAAATCTGTCTGAAATATGCGGTTTGAGCTGATTTTGCAAATTTGGGTTTGAACCCAAGTCAAGCAAACATGTTGCATGCCCGAATTCAAGCACCGAAACTCACTGTGAAAGCTAGTACAAGCACCTAGAGGGGGTGAATAGGTGCGAAAACAAATTTTGCAAAGTAAAGTATATAATTTTGCTATTAAATCAACTCTATTTAGCAATGAATTATGAAAAGGAAATCAAATAGAGTTACGATCAAAGCAAAGAGCTTAGGGAAGAGAATAAGAACACAGGGTTTATGGTGGTTCGGCTTAATCCAAGCCTACATCTACTCTTCCTCACTGATAGCCCACTGGCTAGATTTCACTAAGAATCAAAAAAGTTGTTACAGTATAGCTTTTCCTTGATTCCACAGTATAGAAACTCTGCTACACTTCCTCAAGGTCTCACAGAAGTATAAACACTCTTTTGAATACAAGTTTTCGCTCAACAATTGAATTTGACAAAGAACAAAGAGCTTTAGACTTTGGAATTCTTCTATCGCGTACACACTCGAACAACTGGAACATCTTCCTTATATACTCCTCCATGCCATACCCATTGGCACTTACCAAATGAGTTCTTCCAATCTACCCATTGGACAGAATCAATTAGAGAGATTTCGAGTTATTTAAGGAATATGACGATAACCTACCAATCATGCTCACCCATACAATCAAGATCTAAGTTTCCATAAGTAGAACCTTCCAAGTATACTTCGCTAATCAACAGATCTAAATTACCCATATTGAAATCAAAATGAATAATACATTCCAAGAAGCTATATCTAGCCGAGAGATCTTCTTCAATCGATAGAGTCAAATTCTTAATGAAATACTCAGTTCTGGATAAGTCTTATTCGATGGTCTAGAAACTATCAATAAGGATAGATTTTGAATCTTGAGTCTGGCGGTTCAGCAGTTTTCAGACTTTGACTAAAGAGTCTGCAAGTTTTCGGACAAGACTGATGGAAATGTTTTGTCAGCTTCAAAATACGCAAGGAAGTTTTCTCCAACAATCTCCCCCTTTTTTATGGTGACAAAACTTTCTTATAGATTTGGATTTTTTTAACCTGCAAAACAGTATTCAAGCAAACATGGATATCTCATGAAGATAATTGACTTAATAAAGACAGTATTGAATCTGCATCCACAGGAAATAAGTTAGTCCTGTAAATAAACCACTATCTTTGCATGGAATACCAATAGTGCTTAAAATAACCAGACAATCAAACAGTTCAAATCCAATTCCAAATCCAATTAATCCAGTCACAACCAAACAAGCAAACAAAAGTAAAAAGTCATTCAAAAAGTAAGGTCAAACGATAGTCAAGTCAAATCTACACCACCTGTCACGCCCCGATCCTCGGGCACGCACACATCCTTCTCACTTGGTCGATTTTATAATGTGATATCCCAGGACAAAGTATCGCCGACGCTTTCGTTTATTAAGCACATGCGGAAGCAGTTAATATCCCTAGACAATAAAATGATGGGATAGAAAAGCAGGGCCATATTTTTCATATTGAAATTTATAACCAAACTTTTATACAAAACACAAACCAATTTATAACTATTCACTTCAAAAGAAATTCTCAAAAGAAGATAGACTCTCAGCCCATTCGGGCCATACTTAAGGCCTCTCTCGGATTATCTTCTTCTTCCAAAATCATTCTCCTCAAGTTTCACCTCCAAGTTCTCCTTCTCGAGACTCCTCCTCATCAGCTCCTCATCGGGGTCTCGAAATGTTTTCCCCAAATGGGATGAGACTACGTCTCGCCGAAGTTCTACCCCACTAAGCCCGATTAGTAAACCATTATACTAAAGGCTGCCTAAACACGCATAGGTCAGAAGACGTACCTTGGCCTCATATCTCACCTGCAAGTTAGTACAATTCATAATAGGCACTCAAGCAATCATATCACTGATCGAAGCATCGATCAAATCGACCTAGTCGATTAAATGTCAACAAGACCACTCACGGTCATTTCCAATCAGTCAATCAATTCACAACGTCAAATTAAAGCAATGATCAATCGACCTAGTCGATTACATGTCATCACGACCCATGCTCGGTCAGTATATTCAATACTATCTATAAAGTCCTATCAAATCAGGACTGCTTAACCAAAGCTGATAAATAGATAGCATAGCTCGCCCAAAGCTGATAATAAGGTATACTGCTCACCCAAAGCTGACATATCGCCCGTAGGTCGATATAGTATACCGGTATACTGCTCACCCAAAGCTGACATATCGCCCGAAGGCCGATATAGTATACCATATGCTCACTCAAAGCTGATAATAAAGTATACTGCTCACCAAAAACTGACATATCGCCCTTAGGTCGATATAGTATACTGGTAGACTGCTCACCCAAAGCTGACATATCGCCCGAAGGCCGATATAGTATACTGGTATACTGCTCACCCAAAGCTGACATATCGCCCGAAGGCCGATATAGTATACCATATGCTCACCCAAAGCTGATAATAAAGTATACTGCTCACCCAAAGCTGACATATCGCCCGTAGGTCAATATAGTATACTGGTATACTGCTCACCCAAAACTAACATATCGCCCGAAGGCCGATATAGTATACCTTATGCTCATTAAAATGTCATTTTGAATCAGCGAGCCCACGTGCATTGTCCAAGGCGATGCATCAAGTCACCGAGCCCACGTGTCTCTTCAAGATGCCAAATGTACTCATTGGGACCACGTGCATTCTCCGAGGTAATGCATCAAATTACCGAGCCCACGTGCCTTTTTAGATGCCAAATGCCATTTCTAAAGTAATTATCCACAATTAAATCAATTCAGTACAATTTAAAGCTTAATTAAATAAACGGACTGCGTCACAACGATCAGCACGAGATTTCGTCGTCGGCCATCTCAAACTTAATTTTCGAAAAATAATTAATTAATTAGTTTCGAAAATTAATTATTAAATATTAAAAATTCCGTTTAGCTCAAAATAAGGCCCAATTAAATAAACGAACTTCACCACGGTCATTAGCATAAATTTCCGGTCATGGGCCATCCCAGTTGAATTTTCGGAAAATAAATAATTATTTAATTAATTTCAAAAATTAATTAATATTAAAAATTCAATTTAGCTTAAAATAAAGCCCGATTAAATAAACGGACTTCACCACAGTCATCCGCATAATATTCCGGTTCCAGACCATCTCCCTTGAATTTTTGAAAAATAAATAATTATTTAATTTAATTTCGAAAATTAATATTTAAATGCCCAAAAATCTCACTTAGGCCCGAATCGCCAAATTGAAGCCCGATTAGGGGTCGGAAAATTCGAGATGCTTCTAATAAATAGTAGACCACGTCTACTTGTTAATTGCACAATCAATTTATCTAAATCGCATCGCAATTGACTAATAATTGCTAATTTATTCTAATCTAACAACCTAAACATAATTAATTAAAACTAAACCAACCTTAAGCATAATTAGCCAACTAATCCAGGATTAGTGAGATTACTCACCAAATCGCGCACAAATCGGATCAATCCGACGGCAGCGACGCGAGGAACGATTGTTCCCAAAGCACGGCTCGGGTTCGGGGCCCGGAAACGGCCCAAAAGCGGCCCGAAGGTGCTGGAAACCCATTACACAACTTGCTGGGTTGCTGCAAAACAGAGGGGAAAAAGAGATGGTTGGGGGCAGCAAGGGGTCGGGAAGGTAGGTGGCGGCTTGGCGAGGCCAAGCGGTGGCCCACGGTGGCGGAGGTGGCCGGACGGGGTGGAACGAAGGTTGAACAGAGGCTGAACCGTGCGGGGAGCACGCTTGGGCATGAAGGATGGCCGGCGGAACGCGCGCGGCGCGCGGGCGGCCGTGGCGGGCGTGCGAGCGGCGATCCGGCGACGGGACAAGCGGCGGGACGAGCGGCGACGGAGCAGCGACGGCGAGCTGCAGCTTCTGGTTCGGTTCGCTTGCACGGAGAAGAAGGAAGAAGAAAGAGTGATGAGAGAGAGAGAGGGATGAGAGATGAGAGAGATTTGACTAGTCAAAAAAATAAAAAGAAAGAGGAAGACAGCTAAGAGGAGAGGGTATTCGGTCGGTGAGGGGGGAAAAAATCGCACGAAGGGGGGAAAGGGGAGAGGGAAGAGAAGAGAGAGAAAAAGAGAGAAAAGGGAGAGAGGGAGAAAAGAAAGAAAAAGAGAAAAAGGAGAGGAAAAAGGGAGAGAAAGAAAAAGGAAAAATAAAATGCATAATGCCTTTATGCAATTTTCCTTTTCTCTTTTCCTTTTCCTTTCTATTGTATTTTGGTCTTCAATTTTTTCCTCCGATAATTTCTTTATTGAAATTTCGGACCCGTCAATAAATTGACGAGCGATGAGACGGGACTCTATTTATCCAGTCAAATTAAAACCCGAAATTTTGGATGTCACACCACCTCTTCCCCTTTTTGTCATCATTAAAAAGGTAGAGAGAAAAAAGATAATGAGATCAAGGTTGCCTAGGAATGCGAACAAGCTGGAAATCTCCCATTGACTGGGCAATTCCTTCTAGCTTTTTCAAATCTTCCTTCGGTTGAGCCACATCTTCACCATTGGCATTTGCTTGAACTTGAAGAGCAATGGCATTAACTTGATCATGCAAGGAAACTGAAGAGGCTTGACCTGCATTCTACAAGTTCTGAACTTCACATCCCAGGGCATAAATCTAGCCTCGCATCTCCATAAGAACATCAAGCACTCTGCGAAGGTCTCCTGAGTTATCAATCTGAGTACTGGCCTCTGCATGATCAGTAGGAGTATTTGCAGATGATGGTAAGCCAGCATGATCACTCGGATTTGCCGATGAGACCTCATGACCTTCTTATGGGAATTAAGAAGCATAAATGTCTTCTGGATTTGCAGGTGAATGACTAACACCTTCACTAGTGGCAGCAATTGGAGATGTACCTCTTTGCTCAGCAACTCCCCCTGTTTCAATGGCCTTAGGAGGTGAGAAGTACTCTTCATGCTCTGTTTCTTTCTGTTCACCTCTCGCTTCTTCTTCTTCTGCAACCCTTCCTCCCTCTATTTCTCTCTCTCCACTCCTTTCCTCTTCTCCGACTCTGTCTTGATTATCTCTCTCTTCTGTCTCTAGAACAGCACTCTGTAGATTTCTCAGTGCAAGAGCAAAAATGGTAACATCGTCCTCATCCTCTTCATCCTTCAGGACGAGTGCTCTTCTTTTCTTGGATGGAGCTGTCATGGGCTCCTTCCATTTCCGTTTTGCAATTGAAGAATCTTGGTGAGACATGGCAGGGGTTTTCTCTTTCAAACGCTCCAAAGCCTTGTCCAGCTCTTTCAAATGCATTTTGGAAACCATTTTTAGTCCCACTATCATTTGATCACATGATCGAACACATAAAATCCTGGGAGGCTGAATATCGAAACGTCTGAAGAGCTTTGTAACAAGCGCTGAGTACATAAGTTGTTCTCTGTCTTTCGCCATTGTTCTGTACATATGAAACATGATTGTGTGAGGCAGAGAGAACTTCTTGCCAGCGTTGATGGCATACATCAGCTTTGCTTCTGAGTTAGGGACGTCGGTCTTCGAAGTTGACTTTGGCATGAGACAATTGATCACGATCTTATGAAGCAAGATATTGGAGGCATTCATTCTCAAGTACGAGATTTTTCCTTCAGCCATTCCATCCCGAACAAGCTCCACCGTCGCACGACCAACATACACACTAATCGATTGGAATGCCCCTCGCTCTACTCCAATCACATCCGCCAATATGTCCATGTCAACAATATAGTCCTTGTCTCGAACACTAAAAGAAAATCTATTCGCATCCAAGAAACTTAGATTAGAATAGAAGTAAGCAGTAAGTTCTGGATATGCCTCTGTTGTCTTAGAACAAAATTGCTTGAGCTAAAGTTGAGTGAATTTCTCTCGCAGCTTCACATTCACAGAATCAAGAAAATCAAAGTCTACACTTCTCGGATTGATCACCCCTCTTTTTAGCAACTTGGAGTAAAGTCGCTTGTGTTCATCCGAGCAAAACAAATCTGTCATTTTGCTTCGAATATTTGCCCCAACACCCATTCTAGGCTTAAAATGAGTGTCCATCTTGTCATCATCATTCCCATCAGGCTGACTAAGACCTCCAACACGTGGATCACTGGGAATATTTGCAAATGCTCAATCTGCCGACCCCGTAGGAGCAATCTCCAATCATTTCATTATTCTCAAAAAGTGGGTTTCATTTTGATACCATTTTTCTTTCAAAAATTCATCAATATATTTCAAAGGAGTCGTTGCCCTCTTCAAAGCAAAGTAAAGCTTATAGATAAAGGCGGGTTTGTGAGATCTTACAGGTTCTGCGTCTTCAACAATTTCTTCCTCCGCTCTTTGATCACTGCCTTGAGGTCTAGTTTGAGGAGATTGACATGGTTGAGAATGTTGTGGACTCTGCTCCTGTCTCGAAGAGACTTCTTCGATGAGGTCAAAATGTGTAGGACCCTGTGGCACCCCTCGAATAGCCCCCGATTTGTTAGGGTCGCCACAATCCACTTACCTTTCTTCTTTCCCTAATCACATGTCACTCTGATACCATTTCAAATTGCAGCGGGTCCATACAACCATGG
Organism: Eucalyptus leucophloia subsp. euroa; assembly: GCA_017140325.1. NCBI lineage: Eukaryota > Viridiplantae > Streptophyta > Magnoliopsida > Myrtales > Myrtaceae > Eucalyptus > Eucalyptus leucophloia. The sequence goes on from CM029470.1 coordinate 34,788,120, forward strand.
GGGTTTACATTTTTTAGATAATTGATCGGTCCCTTGCGAAATTCATATACGGAAGCACATCCAACAATTCCCTTCCCTATATTTAGAAAACGATACACACCAACTAGACATTTATAGGTAAAAGCCGTACACTTTTATTTACTTAAACTAGGTGGACATCATTCATCGGTACATCAAAATGCCGTAGTCTTCTATACTCAGCTATACTTCAAAAGATGACCGACATCTCCTCCAACAGTCGTACACTTAAAGTCCATCGATCAGTGTCGGCATCTAAAAGTTCCTTCCTTTGCTATCCTCCTCCTCGCGGTCATATCCAATCGCTTGATCCATCTACTGGTAGCAGTGGCAGCAGAGGTATCTTATCTAGTTTGAAATGTTATTCCCCAAAAGGGGTGAGTACAACCACTCAGTAGATAAAGGACCCAATAAACCACTCAATGTATCACACAATGCAATCATAACAATCATAGCATAAGACATATCATTCAAGCATCTATGCATAATTTACCTTGGAGCCATGCATATGTTATCATACCACATGTACACACATCCTCATGTAATCATCATCATCATATCATACATGTACCATCATGCCATAGGTGCACATACATCCATGCACTTACCATCATCATGTCACACATACCATCATGCCATAGGTGCACATACATCCATGCACTTATCATCATCATGTCACACATACCATCATGCCATAGGTGCACATACATCCATGCACTTACCATCATGCATCCATGCATATATCACCATGCCATATGTGCACATACCACAATGATTCATATCATCCATGCTATCAAGCATACATCACCATGAGATCCATTCATGCCTTCCTGATCGCATTTTCAATATCAAATAGCATCAATTTATTTTCATAAGCCGATCATGCATCATGCCATATGCATACACCCATGCACATGATTCATTTTCAATTCTTATCTTTCACAAGGATCTCATCAGTTTTTCTTTCAAGGGACCAATGTTTGCATCCCACAATTTATCGCTCGCACCCAACCTGGCATCGCGAGAAACCTCCGGCATTCAGCCATTTAAGGCCACCGAGCATCCGACACACACCTCCGGGCATCTCGTATCCCAACTAGCATCACGAGGCATCCCCCTAGGCACAAACCTCCAGGGCTTCCGGCACCCCCACTCTCTGGGCATCTCGAAACTCCCGAGGACCCTCCGGAATTATGCCACTAGGCCACCAGGCATCCGGCATTTACACTCCCTGGTCGGGCATCTCGTACCTTAACTGGCATCACGAGGTATCCCCTCGGCACACACCTCCGAGGCTTCCCGGATTATGTACCGACATACCACCAGGCCCCCCTGGAATTACGTACCGTATACCATCGGGCATCCCGACACTCCCGAGGAAATCTTTGGGGCTCGCCATGAAAATGGTTACCCCTACCCTCCGGAATTACGTACCGACATACCACCAGGCCTCCCCTGGAATTACGTATCGTATACCACCGGGCATCCCGACACTCCCAGGGCATCGTCGGCTCACACCTCCGACGGCCTTCTCATTTATCATAGTTCACATTCACAGTTATGGCTCAATTTCAACATGGCATATGATATGATGGCAAACAAGATCATTTTCAGCATTTGATTCTTATATGTAGTTCCAATCATCATCATATATGTAGCAAGATCCAATCATTTATGACAATACAATCCATGGGGTCCATACAACTTAGAATAATCCATACATCATGACTTTTTGAAATTTACCAAATTCCAGCTTACACAATTTCGGAAAACATGTAAATTAAATATCCATAGGATCTTCAAAAATCATAAAATCAGAGTATGTAATAGAAAAGACACAAAGTTAGCAATTTCATTAAGAACACGTGCCCAAAAGAGCTTCACACAATAAGATATGGCTCACACAATACAGCATGCAAAATTCGGATAAAATCAGATTGCGCAGTTCTTGAAATATTTCAATTTAAATACCCGAATGACCTCCAAAATTATGAAATTTTACCAGGTTATATTCAAGATCCTAAGGTAGATTTTTTATGAAGATATCTAGGCCATATCCGTCCTAGATAATTTACTATGGCCAGACGAATCTACTGTTCCTAGTACCGAACAGTCCAGTATAGCTGTCTCCGAAAAATCGAGGTTTCGCCTACTTATCTTGCTTCATTTCCTCTGAATTTTTGATATGTTTTGCCTCAAGAGGTCCAATACAACTTTCATTAAGGGATCTAGGTGAGATTCTCAACGGATAGTCACGTTATAGTTCACGAAGTCGCTGGAGTCCAGTTCGATACTTCCAGATCTGTCGTCTCCAAAGGAAAATCGTTTCACTAGGCTAAAATTGTTATTTTTACCTCAAATTTGAGTATGTTTGTATTTAGGATGTTCTATACAACTTTCATGAAGAAGTCGAAGTGCGATTCTCGGTAAAAAGTGACATGCATTCCACAAAACCACCAAGAGGTCAACAAAACAGTTTCAGATCTGGCGTTTTTGTAGAGGAAGGGTTTAACCCCTTAAAACTCAGTCATTTTGTCCCAAATTTTAGTATGTTATACTTTGAGATGTTTTCTACAACTTTCATGCAGAAGTCGAAGCCAAAATCCGACTCAAAACCCACATGCAAGCCTCTACAAAATTCTGGGTCAGGCGGCACACTCAAAAACAGAACACATTTTCAAGAACAACACACTCAAGCTTCGGTTTCTCACACCCTAAACGTCCGAGATTCACCACCATTCAAACACACAAGCAAGACACAACATGCAAGAGCAGAATATAGATCCCAACTTGCCTTTGTGCCGAGCTACAGCGAGTACTATGGACAATGGACGCACGGTGACGAGCGACGGACAAGCGGACCTTCCTCCTTCACGTGTCCTCTTCCCCTCTCTCTCAGTTCCTCACTCTCTCGGTAGCTCTCTCTCTCACCCCCTCAAAACCGGTCACTTCCCTTCTCTTTCTTTCTTTTTGGTTGTTTATATACTTGCATGTATCCTTATTTTGCATGGGGGACACTTGTCCCCAAGAAGGAGACAAGTGTCTCCCTTGCCGAAAACACTTGGAGGAGGCCATGCGGCTCCTCCTCCCCCCTCCATGCATCGACAGCCCAATGGGCTCTATGGGCCGGGCCTCTTGGCCCACTTTAGGCCCATCTCACTTGGGCCTAAAGTCCAAACTTAAATGGCCCAAGTTATTTTTAATAATATATCTTAATCCTCATTTAAATAAATACCTAATTGCATAATAAAATGGCCAAAAGACTTTGTGACATTAATCCATAAAATCAAATCTATAAAGTGCATAGTCAAGAACAAAGTCTTCCTTATCAAGTTGTCCTATAGCACCAACCTTGATCATCCATTAACATTTTCCACTTAATTAAATACCTAACTTGCAAAATTAATAAGGCCATAAAACTTGTAGTCACAAATTCATAAATTCCAATTTATAATACACATGGCCAATGATAGAATTTTCTTTCCTATCACATAATTATCCATTAAAAGCTTGGCCATAAATTTTATTGCAAATTATGGATTAAATGGCTATAAAATAACTTAATGGTACTTCCATCACCTATTCATAGACTTTAATGTAACTAGAGGTCGTCATGAATTTTGGGATGCCACAGACCCTCACGCATATGTTGTGGTCCCCTGTTCGCGATCCTTGAAGACTTTCTTTGGGACGCCATTCGCACAGTCTTTGAGAGATTCCAAACTTGATTCGCAAAAAAAAAATGTGAGAACTTTGAAGATTGAACTAGAGAGTAAAAGTAGGAAAGCAAGGATCTATGCTTTTTAGGATTTGTGAGGAAGACGATCGGTATATAAATTAGTCGAAAAGAGGCATACAGAATGATGCAAAAGGAAAAAATAAAAAATGCCTTTTCAAAAATAAACTGCCTTTTTGAAAGAATGAATAACCATCTTTTCAAAACTAACTCATTTTTCAAAAAAGAATGATTACAATAATTGCGAAAATTGGGGAAGATAATCGTACCTTTCCGAGATTAATAACATCAGATTAACATATAATCATACCATTTGAGATTAATAACATCATATTAACAAATAATCATACCTTTTCGAGATTAATAACATCAAATTAACAAATAATCGTACCTTTTCGAGATTTTATCTGAGAGATAAATGTCTAAGAACTTACAGTCGTAAATCTTGAACTTCTGAGTCTGAATATCATTAGACTTTTATCCCTAAGTCTGAACTTCTTCAAACTTTAAGATATTGAGTTTGGAACGAATAAGCTTGAATTGACTTTTCTCTAAAGGCTTTGTGAAGATATCCGCTAGTTGATTTTTTGAGTCAATAAACTGAATCAAGACTTCTCCATTTTGAACATGATCTCTAATGAAATGATGTCGAATCTCTATATGCTTTGCTCTTGAATGAAGAATTGGATTCTTGGTGAGATTGATTGCGCTGGTGTTATCACATTTGATCTTAGTGCACGAATATTCAATTCCAAAGTCTTTTAGCTGTTGCTTTATCCATAAAATCTGTGAACAACAACTTCCAAGAGCCACATATTCTGTTTCTACTATAGAAAGAGATACGGTGCTTTGCTTCCTCGAAAGCCAAGATACTAGTCTGTTCCCAAGTAATTGATAAGTGCCCGAGGTGCTCTTCCTATCAACTCTGCATCTTGCTAGATCTGCGTCTGAATATCCAAGAAGTGTAAAATCTCATTCTTTAGGATACCAGAGACCGAGACTAGAAGTAGATGCAACGTATTTGATGATGCATTTTGCAGCACTTAAATGAGATGCTTTGGTATCTAATTGAAATCTGGCACAAATGCAAACACTAAATAGAATGTCAGGTCTAGAAGCAGTTAGATAAAGAAGTGAACCAATGATACTCCTGTATAGCTTATGGTCAACTTTCTTTCCTTCCTTCATCTTTGTCCAGCTTCAATGAACTTGACATTGGTATCTATGTCTTTTTGCAATTGTCCAAGCCAAACTTTTTAACAAGATTTTTAGCATTTTTTTCTTGGTGAATGAAAATTCATTCCTTCAATTGTTTTACTTGAAGTCTAAGAAAGAAGGATAGTTCACCCATTATGCTCATTTTAAATTCATCTTGCATAGTCTTAGAAAATTTATTGCACAGATTTTCATTAGGAGATCCAAAAATAATATCATCAACATAAATTTGAGCAAGCAAGAAGTTTTTTGCTTTCTCTTTTGATAAACAGTGTAGTATCTACTAGTAAAATTAAACACGTGCAACCACTGTCTGCGGTGATCCAGTTGGATAAGGCTCCCATGACCCTTTGCGAAGAGGGGAGGAGTTCGAATCCCGCTAGCCGCACGGGATCTTAAGCGTGATGTCGGAGTAGTGGGTCCTCCGCTAGCGTCACCCCAGGTTTACCTCGCTAGCTGCCGGCTGTACAGGGGTTCTCTGGTTACGAAAAAAAAAAGTGTAGTATCTACTTTAACTTTAACAAAGCCATTTTGGATTAAAAACTTACTTTGTCTGTCGTACCAAGCTCGAGGTGCTTGCTTTAAACCGTATAGAGCCTTTTTTTAGTCTGAATACAGAGCTTGGTTTCCTTGGGTCTTCAAAATCGGGAGGTTGTTCCACATAGACTTCCTCTTGGATAAATCCATTTAGGAAAGCACTTTTGATGTCCATTTGTAATAACCTGAAATTCTTATAACAAGCAAAAGTAAGTAATAATCTAATTGCTTCTAACCTTACTACTGGTGCATAAGTCTCATCATAGTCTATCCCTTCTTCTTGCGTATATCCTTTGGCCACAAGTCTTGTTTTGTTCCTAACGACTTTTTCTTTCTCATTCATCTTGTTCCTGAAAATCGATCTAGCTCAAATGATAGATTTACCTTTCGGTTTAGGAGCTAATTCCCAGAAAACATTGACACTGAATTGCCAGAGTTCTTCTTGCATAGCTTCAATCAAGCTTTCATCAGTTAAAGCTTCTTTTATGCTCTTGGGTTCTATTTCAGAAACAAGAGCCACAGCACTAGACTCTTCATGCCTCTTGGATCTTGTACGAATTCTCTCATTAATGTCACCAATAATGAGTTTTTTAGGATGACTAGACCTGTGCTTCCAATTGCTGGTTGATTTATCAAACTGTTGATCATTCTTCATTTGATTCTTCAACAATCATTTGTTGCTGGTCTTTTGGAGTTTGAGCTGCTTCTAGGGATTTAGACTTTGTAGAGTCTGGAGCAAGTTCAATTTCTTCAGGTTGAGTCTGAATCGATTGATTTTGCATGGAGTCTTGAAATTTGACATTCATCGATTCCTCCATAGATTGAGTCTTTCTGTTGTATACTCTGTAAGCTTTACTTGTAGTTAAATATCCAAGGAAGATGCATTCGTCTAATTTTTCTTCAAACTTACCAATTCAATCATTTGCATTTTTCAATATAAAATATTTGCATCCAAACACATGAAAACAGGAAACAATTGGCTTCTTTTCTTTGAACAACTCATAGGGAGTTTTCTCCAAAATAGGCCTTAAGAAGACTCTGTTAATAATATAGCATGCTGTAGAAATTGCTTCAGCCCAAAAACGAAAAGAAATGTTACTTTCAATTAAAAGAGTTCTAGCCATTTCTTGCAGCAATCTATTCTTCCTTTCCACAACTCCATTCTACTCTAGAGTATAAGGTAAGGAGAATACATGTTGAACGCCAGATTCATCATAGAATTTAGCAAAATCTTGATTTTCAAATTCACCTCCATCATCTGTTCGTATACTTGAAATAACATACCCTTTCTCATTTTGAACTTGCTTAGCAAATTTTATAAAATAAGAAAAGGTTTTAGACTTACTTGCCAAGAAATATACTCAAGTGAATCGTGAATAATCATCCACAATTACTAGGCAATATTTCTTATCTCAAATACTCTGAGTTCCGGTTGGTCCAAAGAGATCCATATGTAAGAGCTGCAGTACACGATTAGTGGACACTTGATTTATTGGTTTGAATGAATTTCTTATCTATTTTCCCAATACGCATGGTGTACGTAGGTCAGACTTTTGGTATGTCAGATTGGATAGTCCACGAATAAGCTTCTTTGCTGAGATTTTGGCTATTTGCTTCATGTTGATGTGCCCAAGTTTTCTGTGCCATAGATTTGCTTCTTCTTGAATTGAGATTAGACATTGGGATTTTTCTGGTTTAATATCCAAGAGATAGATATTCCCATGTCTTCACCCTGTGAAAGTTTAAGAGGAGTCTTTACTAGTTCCTAAGCATATTCCTTCTTGAAAGTTGATTTTGAAACCGGTATCGCATAGCTAGCTAATACTTAGCAAGTTGTAGTTGAGTCCTTCTACTAAGAAAACATTACTGATCGTGAGGCTTCCAATCTTTACAGTTCCGAACCCTACAATTCTGCCTTTGCTGTTTCCTCCAAAAGAAACTTTTCCACCAATAATTTGCACAAGTTTTATGAAACAATTTGAGTCTCCTATCATATGTCTCGAGCATCCACTATCCAAGTACCATTTTACCTTTTTCTTGATAGTGACCTGCAATTGAAAAATAAACTCAAGCTTTCTTTGGTACCCATATTTTCTTGGGTCCACTGAAATTAGTGTGATATATAATCTTCGCCCAAACCTTCCTCACAAGTTTCGAAACCATAGAATATTCTTTCTCAAAATGTTTTGAGCTGTTACACTTAGAACATTTAAGAGCATTGCGGTCTATAGGTTTTACAAATACCTTTTAGAAATGATTTTTGTAAGAATCTTTTGTAGGTCTTTGCTTAATTCTTTCATTTACCTTAGGAAAATCAATTAGAGGAATGCTTTTAGCAGTCATTCCCAAACCTGATTTGTTGAAGTAAGGTCTTTGCGCTGAAAAAATCTTTTCTAATTTCTCAGATTCTATAGAAAATTTTTTAGAAATATTTGAAGTATCATTTTTCAAAAATGCATTTTCTTTTGAAAGATTGTCTGCATTTTCTTTCAAAAGATTGTCTGCATTTTCTTTCAAAATAATAACATTTTTATCTAAACATTCTGTCACGCCCCGATCCTCAGGGACGCGCCCATCCTTCATTGGTCGATTATTAAAGTGCGATATCCCAGGACTAATTATCGCCGACCCTTTCTTTTTATTACACATGCGGAAGCAGTTATAAATCCCAAGGCAATAAAACAATGGGATAGAAATGCAGGCCATATTTTTCATATTGAAATTCACAACCACACTTTCATTAACAGCACAACTCATAGTACATTTATAATACTATTTACAGCAAACAAGTCTCACACCTATCTACACTAAGATAAGGTTCATAAAAGGGATGGGATCTCAATCCACATCTGGGTTGTACTCAAGATCCCTCTCCGGATCATCTTCTACTTCAAAATACTTTCTTCCCTTCAGGTTCTTCCTCCTCAGCTTTTCCTCAGGGTCCTGAAATGGTTATTCAATAACCAATGAGACCACGTCTCAGCGAGTCCTCCCCACTAAGACCCGATTAGTAAACTAATACACCAAACGGTTGCCTAAGCACAACACGAGTCAGAGGACTTACCTTGGCCTCAGTTCCAACCTGCAATTCAAGGTTAAACACAAACATTCAAACAATTCACGACATCCGACCAAGCACTAGTCAATCGACCAAGTCGATTACATGTCACAGACCTCTCTGGTCATTCCCACTCATACCACGATTTCCCAAAGGTACTCATTCACCAAATCACATGTGTTTCTCGGCGTCGTTTTCGCCAATGACATACCGATCACCGACACCGTGCATTCTTTAAGGCGCCATTTTCACCAGTGATATCCTCGATCACCAAACCACGTGTCCTTTCTAGGGCGCCGTTTTCGCCAAGGTGACATCGGCAATAGACAACACTGTGAGTTCTTTAAGGCGTCGTTTTCACCAGTGATATTTCCTAAATCACCGAACCACGTTTGTCTATAAGTCATTCACGCTGCGTTCTTTAAGGCGCCGTTTTTGCCAAATGATACTTCCAATCACCGAACCACGATGTCCAATAATATCGCACCTAATTGGTCTCAACCAATAATGTTCTCGCTAGCTCACCATTCTCTCTACTATATAGCCCATCAACGACTCAAGACTATATATCCATGCTCGCCATTACCAATCAAATACTCAATAACAAACAATTTAGGACAATTCCTCAAATTTCACAATTTAAATCAATTCCATAAAAATTGAAGCTCAATTAAATAAATGGACTGCACCACGACAATCGGCACGAAATTCCGGTCACCGGCCATCCCGGTTGCATTTCTGGAAAAATAATTAATTAAATAATTAATTTCGAAAAATAAATAAATAAATATTAAAAATCCAATTTAGGCCCGTATTGCCTGATTGGAGCCTGAAACAGGTCGGGAAAAATCCTGAGATGCATTCAATAAATAATCAAACATTTCTACTCCCTAATGGCTATAGCTAACCACCTAACATGCATCCTCAAGTCACTAATTTAATTGCTATAACCTAATCTAACCACCTAAGTGCATGTAATTAAATCTAACCAACCCTAAGGAATAATTAGCAAACTAATAAAGCGTTAGTGAGTAAAATTCACTTGGAAAAAGCGGGTATCGAACACCGACGGCGACGCGACGGCGGCCGAAATCGAACTTTCGACAACACCGGCGGACTTGGACCGACCTTGACTTGGCCTAACAAATCTCAGTCCAATTGAGGTTTGCTCTTGCTTTTGGGCTAGACCCAAATTGGGCTGGGCCTGCTGAAACTCTGGACTGAATTCACTTGGGCTTCAAATTTCTTTGCTGGAAATTGGGCCTCAAATTTCAGTTGATGGGCTGCTGGACTTAGACTTCGCAGGCTTCATGGCTGAAGAAGAAGGCCCAAAGAATCTGCCGGTTTTGTTGAAATCAATTCGTGGGCTTCAATGGCCCAACTGTTGGGCTGTTGGACCAAAGATAGAAGCAGCTTCGGTGGCTGAGCTGGGGAAGACGCGGGCACGGATCTGCTTCGTGGAAGACCTCGCGGACGAAGGTAGCTGGCAGGCGGTCTTCTTCGCTGAACGCTGACCAAGCTTGCAGACTTGGACCGAATGATGAAGAGAGCCCATGCAGAAGCAGCTTGGACGCGTGGACGGTGAAGCAGCTGCGGCAGTTTTGTTGGTCTTCGATGGATTGCAGTGTTGACCGAAGAAGAGGCAGCTGCAGGTAGAAGCGGAGACATGCTGGCTGCTAGACACGACAACTTCAATTGGTTGTAGACACACGCAAGAGGAGATCGAAGCTACGGGATTTCACGGGCTTGCTTCGTGGGTGATCAATTTGCAACGAAGCGGAAGAAAGAGAGCTTCGGTGGAGCTGCTGCAGGGGTCTTCGCTGGCGGGCGAGGCGTGGCTTCAAGCGGTCAATCAATGGCTTCGCTTGTTCGTTTGTTGACCGAAGCAGAAGGAGAAGCTGGCAGGTGGCAACGGCGGTGAGGAGAGACCACGATTATGGTCTTCGCTTAGAGAGGGCTTTGACCGAACAGCTTAAAGATTCGGCAGCTCAGAGAAAAAAATCGTGGGGGCTTCGAGCAGCTTCGATCGTGGGCGCGAGAGAGGGCAGAAATGGAGAGTTTGTCTGCCAAGGAAAATAAGGAAAGAAAAGCAAGGTGGAGACGTGCACAGGAGGAGTCGGTGGATGGGCGTGCGGTGCTCCTGGCGTTTCTGGCTGTTTCTGCTTCCGCTGGCTTCTTGGTTGCTGCAGGTGTGCGGAATGGAGCAAAGAGGAGAAGTCTTGGACGGCAGCTGAGTGAGAGGGAAGAGAGAGATGGATAGAGATGAGGTTGAGGAGCCCATAAGCCTTCATTTTCCACATGATTATCCCTTCAAACCCTTCCTAGCCAAGTCTTCTTCCTTGGCTCACCTTAGGCCAACAATGCCCTCTCCAACATATCTCAATTGGTCCAAAAAATGCTAGGGGAAGGGGGCTACGAATTTTAAAATCATGGCTTCAAATTGGACACTCATCCCATCTCAATTTCATCTCAAATGGCCTCCACAAAATCAATTAACCTCTCAATGCCTCAATCTCATCCTCTATGTCTCCACTATCATTTTCAAGCATAAATTCCACTATTAAACCAATTTAAGGTCCAAAATAATGATGTCCTCCCTTGGTTCCAAATTTCACATTTTGAGCTTCCAATTTCTTCGACGAGTTCCCAAATTGAGATCCAATCTCGATGAAGAAAAATCCCAAACAATTTTCTATAAATCCCCGACACTCACTGGCTTGGCTTGAAAGTCCAAACTCCCTTAAATTCGGTCCATACGAATTTCTGTTAATTTTCTGCGACGTCCGTACCCATTTTCCGAAAAAATCTCAGGATCTTTGAAAAATCTTCTGAGACTGAGTCGACGTTCCTAGAATTGATCGTGACACCACAGAACTTTCAATTTATGAAATCGGACTTGAATTGGCGGTTAATTTCCATTCGACGCGTTTTTAGCGTGACCTCGGCTACCGGGTAACCTTCAGAAATTTTTAAATGCAAATGACTCGTGGTCGATTTTCTTCGAGCCACTATGAACTCACTCAACTCATTGGCGACTCTCGATTGTCGTGAAAATCTCGAGGACCCAAATACGGACACAGGGTCCTAAAATAATAGGAAAATCAGTCTAGTGTTGGTCGACGAGAATTTTCTAATTTAGTGGTGTCACCCACGATTAGCCACACATCTCAGTCGAACCAGTCTATCTCTGATTTCGAATCGATTTTATATTGTGCCGTATTGACCTCTAAAGATAAGCACGGTCGAGAACCGATTTCTGATCGAATTCTCAAGTCTATTTGCCTTAAAATCCTTAATGGCTTCCCCAGGTAGTCTAGTTATCTTGAGAGTGATCAGCTTTGAGAACAGCCCTATATGCGCGTCAATGAAATGCCCGATTCATTCAATAGAAAACATGGTTGAAAATCTGGAATGTCACACATTCGACCTTTTCTTTCCAAACAATCTCCTGTTGCTTTAGTGCAGAATTTTCCTTTTTAAGTTCGGAAATTCTTTTGAGAGAGGTTTTGAGACTAAGACACAATTCATCAATATATTTGGAGACTTTAGTAGGAATTTTTAAATTACTTACCTCGATTTTACAGTCTGAGTCTGAGTCTATCTCAGAGTCTGAATCTGATTTTGAGTGTGCCATGAGACAAATATTGGTATAATCATTATCACTTTCTTCACACTCGGTATCACTTCAAGTATCTGCTTTAAGTGATTTTTGATATTTCTCAGCTTTTCTTTTCTTTCTCTTCAGTAGAGGACAGTTGGGTCTAATGTGTCTCCTTTTCTTGCATTCAAAACAGATTACATCCTTGTTGGATTCATCATCCTTAGCTGATTTATTTTGTAGCTTTTGAGAACTTTGTTTCTTCGAATTGAATCTTCTTCCTTTTCTATTCAGCTTTCTGAACATTCTTATCATAAAAGCAAGCTCTTTATCGTCCATATCGTCTTCAGAATCTGTGACATCAGAATCATCATTAGATTTCAACGCAATGGATTTCTTATCTTTGGGATCTTCATTTTTGTTGATTTGCTCCACTTCATAAGACTGAAGAGTGCCGACCAATTCCTCAACAGATAGTGGCATGATCCTTTGTGTTGCCCTTATTGAAGTCTTTACGTTATTTCAATCCTTGGAAAGTCCATGCAGTAACTTGTTAACCTTCATGTGTTCAGAGATTGGTTGACCTTGATATTCAAGACCATTCACGATTTTTGTAAAACGACTAAACATGTCAGTGATAGATTCTCTTGGTTTCATCTTGAATGCTTCATAATGACCGAGCAGAATATTGATTCTGGTTTCTTTCACTCGATCGGTTCTTTTATAGGTGATGTGCAATCCATCCCAGACTTCTTTAGCTGTTTCACAAGAAGATATTATGTTATATTCAGTAGGAGATAATGCACAATATAAGGAATAAATTGCTTTTGCATCAAGAGCTTGTCTCTTGATTATCTCTTCTTGAGTTATTTCACTAGACTCAACAGCTTCTTTTCCTCTTTCTGAGACTGTTGCAGCTTTAGGAATGATTCATTTGTCTACTACATCCCATTCCAGAGGATCCTTTGATCTTAGGAATGCGTTCATCTTGTTTTTCCATATGCTGTAATCATTTCCATCAAAATATAGCGGTCTAGTGTTGCTTTACCCTTCAACCAGACCTGGAGCCAACATACTAGCCATGAATCTTTAACTCCGAAGTAAAAGCACTTCAACTAAAATGAGTACACAGGCTCTGATACCAATTGTGAAAACTAGTACGAGCACCTAGAGAGGGTGAATAGGTGCGAAAACAAATTTTGCAAAGTAAAATATATAATTTTGCTATTAAATCAACTTTGTTTAGCAATGAATTATGAAAAGGAAATCAAATAGAGTTACGATCAAAGTAAAGGGCTTAGGGAAGAGAATAAGAACACAGGGTTTATAGTGGTTCGGCTTAATCCAAGCCTACGTCCACTCTTCCGCACTGACAGCCCACCGGCTGGATTTCACTAAGAATCAAAAGAGTTGTTACAGTATAGCTCTTCCTTGATTCTACAGTATAGAAACTCTGCTACACTTCCACAAGGTCTCACAGAAGTATAAACGCTCTTTTGAATACAAGTTTTCGCTCAATAATTGAATTTGACAAAGAACAAATAGTTTCAGACTTTGGAATTCTTCTATCGCGCACACACTTGAACAATTGGAACATCTTCCTTATATACTCCTCCACGCCTTCATACCCGTTGGCACTTACCAAAGGAGTTCTTCCAATCTACCTATTGGACAGAATCGATTAGGGAGATTTCGAGTTATTTAAGGAATATGACGATAGCTCACCAATCGTGCTCGCCCATACAATCAGGATCTAGGTTTCCATAAGTAGAACCTTCCAAGTATACTTCGCCAATCAACGGATCTAAATTACCCGTATTGAAATCAAAACGAATAATAGATTCCAAGATGCTATATCCAGCCGTGAGATCTTCTTTAATCGATAGAGTCAAAACCTTAACGAAATACTCAGTTCTGGATAAGTCTTCTTTGATGGTCTAGAAACTGTCAATGAGGATAGACTTTGAATCTTGAGTCTGGCGGTTCGGCAGTCTTCAGACTTTGACTAAAGAGTCTACAAGTCTTCACACTAGACTGATGGAAATGTTTTGTCAGCTTCAAAAACCGCAAGGGAGTTTTCTCCAACACTCACCACGTACGAGATCTAAGAGAAACATTACTTGATCCAAGTGAAAATAGGTAACATAGACTTTCAAAAAATCCAATAAACATGATAGAGAATTAGCAACCGAACACATCAAAACGACCTCACCAAGAAGCACACATGCAAAGTCCACATTGACCAGCCATGAATCAATGTGGATAAGCTTGGTTTTTGGCTCAAGTTTTAGATGGTCTCATGGTTCACACGAGAATTTAAAGACCAAACCAAGCTAACCTCGGCATCATTGGTACTCCCATATGACATTCATCAAGCTCATGAAGATAAGTAATGCATGAAAATAGACATAACGAATCAAACTTGCAAGACTCTTGAAGAGATTTCAACACTTCGAAAAATTTTAGCCTTGAAAATCAGTTTTTTGGACTGGTTTTCCTCTTGATTTTTTTATGGTTGAAACATGTTCAAAATTGATCAAAAATACATCTTGAATTCTTACCTTGCTTCATAGTTTCTTGTTCAAGTGGCTCTTGGCCGAGGAAACTGAGAAATTATCCTCGGGGGCCCGTGGAAGTTGGCTTCTTCAACTAGAAAATGAGATCTACAAAGAAACAACTAATAACGAAGGTTTTTGTTGGTCCTCAAAACTAGACTCCATGACCTTTTATGTTCGAAAACTGAACATTGAACAAAACTATGTTTATTTTAATTTGGGTTACAAGTCATGGTTTCCCTTATTTGTCTCACAATTTTCTCAAATCACTCACTTTTTCCCTCACCCATGACCAATGTTCTCAACACCTAGAAAAATTCAATCTTTCTTGGCCCGTCAGGAGGGTGTTTCTCAAGGAGCTTTAGGAGACCTTTTTGATCTTCATTTGGGAAGTGCAACCTATGGATGGAAAGATCTTTGGGTGGAGTTTCACTCTCTAGTTGAAGGTTTTGGCTAATTTTGGCTGCAAGTCTGTGAAAATTTCACTTTTCTATCTCAAGGTTGATCTAGAATTTCTGAGTTTAACCTTTTCTTGAATTGCTTCTAGGAGCGTCTTTCGGGAGCGATTGTGAGCTCTCTCCTCTCCCCCTTTTCTCCTACATTTCATGCCCTAAAAGAGCTTGCTTCAGTGATCTTATCCCTTGAATTAAGGGATATTTTATCCATCTTTTGTCCACCTACCAAGTTTGCCAACTGAGCTAGTTCACCAACTTTCTGACTTGGCCAAAATTTTCAACTTTTACAGCTGTTGAGTGTGCAGATTTTGCTGCAATTTTCACTTGCCTTCTATAGCTTATCCCTAGCCAATTTTTTCTCACTTGTACTACTGATTATGGTCTTCCATCATGTGCAAAGATCAAGCTAATTAGGAAGTTGAGTAGGATATGGTGGGGCCACCAATATGCTTACTTAGTAGCTCTGAATTGAGATTTAACAGTGGGCTAGATTTTGGTAGCTGGTTTCAATGCTTTAATCCATCAATTTGACTATGGTTCTTGATTAATTAGCAAGCTCATGTATAATAGTTTAAGATCTTGACCATATTTCACAATTGTCTCCACCCAATTTTGCAAAAGAGTCCATCAAAATTGGCCATTTTCTTACCTGAAAATGCCCAATTCAATGAAATTTGGTCATTTTTGCCCGATTTGATTAATTAGACCTGACCCAAGTTCAATTTCAACTCAATTGAGGGCCAAAAAGATGATTTAAGGGCTCGGGCGAAATTTTGCAAAATTTGCAAATTGGTCCCTCAACTTTTGGAAATTGTATTTTGGCCCCAACTTGCCATTTTAATTCCAATTTGACCTCATAGGCTTGGCTAGTCACATTTAGATCATCAGCTCCAACTTTTTTTTTCTTCTTCTATTTTTTTAAATTAATATTTTTTTAGGAAAAACATCTTCCATTTAAAAAGAAAAAACTATAGTAAACACCTAGATAATCTATATTCAAGAATTTGACATGAAATTTTTGTGGAAAAACAAGTTTCCATTTTTTGAAAATGATTTTTGAGCAAAAATTTATGTGTCAACAGAGAAGTTGAGACTATTTAAGGTTCCTCTTAGGCCAAGATTAGAAAGATTAAGATGGGCAATGAATCCATAGTCATCACAAGTGACACACATGAAGTGGTAAGAGTTGTTACCATGCCATGAAGACAAGAGAGATTGGTTGTGGTCTTCGAGACTAGATTTCCATTTCAGGACAGTCTTTGCTTCATCCGTATGGTTGGTTGTATTGGGAGTGAAAGCAACGGAGGAAGCAGAAATGACTATGCCATGAAATGGAGTGGAAACAAAGATGGTGATGTTGTTTATGAAGAAGAGCGAGTAGAATAAGAAGAAGACCCCTAAAGAAGACGGCTTCCTCAAAAATAAGGAAGAGGCCATGATTTTGGGGTGGTTTTGACGATGTGAGATTGTCTAGGTTCGCATGTTCTCAACAACAAGATTGATAAGATATTTATAGATGGCTAATCATTATAAGATGAGGCCTCAATCATGGACAATGCATATATGGCTGTCGTTTTGAAACAGTTAAACATGGAGTGCTTGTCATGTATGTCGAGGATTCATCTGAACTACACAGCCTCTATCCTTTTTTAACGCAACCCGCTTTAATGGGCTATGCAATCCACCATTTCGTATATAAATTTTTGTTTCCCTCATGAAAATCCTTTCTAAAAAACATATTGCCAAAATCTTTAATTTAAATTTTCATCTAAGCATGACAATTCGTAATTCTAAAATTATCTCTCGTCTCAATCATGGACAATGCATATATCGCTATCGTTCTAAAATAGTTAAACATGGAGTGCTTGCCATGTATGTCTAGAATTCATCTGAACCACACAGCCTCTATCCTTTTTAAACGCAACCCGCTCTAATGGGTTGTGCGATCCACCATTTTGTATGTAAAGTTTTGTTTCCCTCATGAAAATCCTTTCTAAAAAATATATTGCCAAAATCTTTAATTTAAATTTTCATCTAAGCATGACAATTCGTAATTCCGAAATTATCTCTCGTCTCATTCTTTTGTCAATTCACGATACCATTAAATCGTTGGATTATAGAAAATGATATGCATTATTATAAGACTTGTGTTATGCATTATTATTAGCAGAGAAACTATTTGTGGCGGGGACCAAGAAGCTAATAAGTCTCGTTCTCTCGTTTCTTATCTTTCATGTCAGCATTTTGTTCAGAGATTGTCATGTTAGCAATGGTATTCCTTTTATCGCATTTTGGTCAGAAGACCGGCATTATCTCCACAAGACTTTGAATAGTCTACATTGAACACATCGACAGGCTAGGACCCGCAAACCTTCACGTACAAATGGAACATTAATCGTCTTTGGACTCACCGCTTTGGTTGTTTGTGGATGGTTGACGACTGAGTAAAGGCACGGGGTTGATCTTGAGTTCTGCAAACGAAATCTAGAATAAGTCGCTCGCTCAATTTCGAGGTTCTTGAAGTTGATGGCAAGAAAATCATGCGAACAATTGGATTTAAAATACTTGAATATAGATTGACTAAGAAACATAAAATGCTGGTGGCCGAAGTGTGTAAATATAAATACAATATGTCCCAGGTCGTTTAATATTGTTTATTTGCCAAATATTAGTTCAATATGTTATTGATCATGTAATATTACTATAAATATGATTTTAATATTATTTATTTGTCATATATAAAGCCAAAATGAGATTGATCTTTCAAATAGATTACTCTAAAATGCGAATCAACAATGAGATAGATAGTCGTGCGATGATGGATTTTTCATTGATTTTCTAATATATTTATTTGTCAAATACGAGACCAATTTGAGATTGATCATCTAATATAATTATTTATCAGACAAGATTTTAATATTCTTTAATTGTCAAATAAGAGCCCATTGTCTTTTATTATATAATTTGTTAAATATGAGCCAATCACAAGATAGGTATCCTTATACTGTTAAATTCTCTCGAAACTTTGTCTTGAACAAGTTTATATAAACATAGAAATTGCTGATATTTCGAGATAGAATCTATTTATATAATCTTTTTTAAAGCATTTATTACCAAAAATATGCATAGTTCTCTTAGAGAATTATGAATAAAAGTAGTACGAAGCATACCGATAATAGATTTTTTTAATCAAAATTTGCATAAGACTAGAGATGTAGAGTTAGAGATATGTTAGGATTAAAGACTTGCTAAAGTGATCATCAAAAACATATTACCAAGAGTTTCATGCGTAAGCATGCTATATGGCTCAACTTCTCAGGAGTTTTACTCACTTTTTACTAGGCAAAAGATAGCTTCAAGTGCCATAAGTTGGCACAAAGGGACATTTAAGTGCCAAAACTTACGAAAGTGACACTTAAGTGCCAAAATCGGAAATAAATAGATTACTTAAGTGCCATTTTGGCCAAAATCCGGCCAAAACGCTGATGTGTCAATTTTCCGGCGAAGCGCGTGCAAAACGGCGTTGTTTTGCACTCTGACATGGCCAGACAATGCAAAAACAGCGTTGTG
Organism: Eucalyptus leucophloia subsp. euroa; assembly: GCA_017140325.1. Classification (NCBI taxonomy): domain Eukaryota; kingdom Viridiplantae; phylum Streptophyta; class Magnoliopsida; order Myrtales; family Myrtaceae; genus Eucalyptus; species Eucalyptus leucophloia. The sequence continues at coordinate 34,806,862 of CM029470.1, forward strand.
TAAGTGCTGACATGGTAAAAAATTTAATATATAAATTAATTTAATTTAATTTAAAACTAAATTTATTTAAAACATTTAAAATTTAAAATTTAAAAATTTAAAAAATTTAAAAAATTTAAAAAATAATAATTATTTTTTTTAAAAAGGACATCGCGGGCGAGGGCCGAGCCCTCAACTACCGCCACCTACCCGCCGCTATCGAGAAGGGCCGACGACGGAGGGTGGAGGATTGATCGGGGTCGTCGGGCCTTGGCCGGGACCAGCGACCCTAGCCAACTAGCGGCGAGGGCCCGTGAGCCCTCGCCCGGATCCGACGAGGGTCGGCGGCCCTCGCCGGCCGGCCAAGGGCCGCCGCCCGCCGAGGCAACCCCCGGGGGGGCCAGCCCTTGGCTTGGCCGCGCGGCCGCCGACCCTCGCCGGATCTGGGCGAGGGCCGCGACCCTTGCTCCCGGTCGGCTAGGGTCGCCGACCCCCGGCTAGGGCCCGGTGACCCTAGGCGGGCGACCCCGGCCGACCCTCCCCTCTTCTTCGTCGGCCCTTCCCGGCGCGGCAAGGAGGTAACGGCGGCTGAGGGCTTAGTCCTCAACCGCCTCCCTTTTTTTTTTGTAAATTTTTTTAAATTTTAAATGTTTTAAATAAATTTAGTTCTAAATTAAATTAAATTAAATTTTTTACCATGTTAGCACCAAAACGACACCGTTTTGCACTCGCCGCCGGAAAATTGACAAGTTAGCATTTTGACCGGATTTTTGGCCGAAGTGGCATTTAAGTGATCCATTTCTCTCCGATTTTGGTACTTAAGTGTCACTTTCGTAAGTTTTAGCGCTTAATTTTTGCTTTGTGCTAACTTATGGCACTGTAGGGTCCGCGCGTCCTTTTTACTAGGTTGATGCTCCGTTTGTACAAGAATAAATTTTACTAGGATTTTACTTGAACAATGTTTGTAGGGCATTTGAACAAAAATATCGCAAATTATAACGCACTTCATGACATACACAATTAATATTTTGAAAATCGAATCTTTCTGCATTAAACATGTTTAACAAGTGTCTCAGGACACTTATTAGCAAGATTCATTTTATTTTCACATCATCTTTTTAAGTAGGGAATGCAGTAAGATTTTCTCTAGTGAATCTGTTGTCCAAGTTGCTTGCAAAAAGTTACTCGACTTATAGGCTTCAAGTGCCATCAAATGAAGGGGCAAATTGGGCCTTGTCGTGAAGATTTTTATTTTCCGCATTGACAATATATTGTGAGATAAATCTTTCCTTTTTTATTTTTTTAGCACATATTCAAAAGTACGTGGATGATGATTAAACAGTACAAAATGATGAATCTCAATCATATTTGTTATAGTGCTCTTCTGACAGAGAGGGCATTTTATGGGATCTTGATCATTTTTCCATATCCATGCTCCACTTACTTTTCCAAGTCTTCATTAAAATTGACCTAGTTAGTCAAGTAAATTTATGGAAAAAAGATTGTTGACACCTAAATTTTTACCCAAAAATATTTCATGTCAAATTCCTGCATATAGATTATCTAGGTGTTTAATATAGTGTTTTAAATGGAAGATGTTTTTCCTTTTTAAAAAAAGAAAAAAAAGAAGAAGAAGCAAGTTGGGGCCAATGATTTCAATGTGACTAGCCAAGCCTAGGAGGTCAGATTGGAATTAAAAAGGCAAGTTGGGGCAAAAATGCAATTTTCAAAAGTTGAGGGATCAATTCGCAAATTTCGCAAAATTTCGCCCGAACCCTTAAATCATCATCTTGGTCACCATTTAAGTTCAAATTGAACTTGGGCTGAGTCAATCAATCAAATTGGACCAAAATGACCGAATTTGCCTTGAATTGGGTATTTTCGGATAAGAAAATGGCTAACTTTGAGGGACTTTCTTGAAAAATTGGGTGGGCACAATTGCAAAATCTAGTCGAGATCTTAAACTACTATACATGAGCTTGCTAATTGATCAAAAACCACTGCCAATTTGATGTTTAAAGCACTCAAATCAGCAGCCAAAATTCAGTCCACGAGTTGGTCTCAATTTGAAGTTGCTGAGTAAGCAACTTGGTGGCCTTACCATATCCTCCTCATCTGCTCAACCAGCCCGATATCTGTACATAATGGAAGACCGTCATTGGTGCTGCAAGTGGACAAACATTGGTAAGAGATAAGCTACTGAAGGCACGGGAAAATCGCACCAAATCCGGACACTCAACGGCTGCAGAAGTGGAAAAATTGACAAAGTCAGAGAGTGGATGAAGTAGCCCTGTTGACAGGCTTGATAGGTGGACAAAATATAGACCAAAAATCCTCTAATTGAGGGGATAAGATCACGAAAGGGAGGTCTTTTGATGGAGGAGAGAGAGGAGATGAGAGGGAGAGGAGAGAGCTCACGGTCGTCCCCAAAAGAGGCCCTCAGAAGCAACTCTAGAACAGCAAACCCAGAAATTCCAGATCAACCTCTAGAGAGAAAATGGAATTTTTCACAAACTTGTAGCCAAACTTAGCCAAAACCTTCAATTAAAGAGTGCAACTTCACTCAAAGATCTTTCCATCCATAGGTCGTACGTCCAAAATGGAGTTCGGGAAGGTCTCCTAAAGCCCCCCGAAACAGTACCCTCTTGGCGAGCCAAGAAAGTCCAAAAAGTGTTGAGCCCGATTGGTCATAGGTGAGGGAGGGCGAGTGTTTTTGAGAAAATTGAAAGACAAATGAGGAAAATTTTGACTTTCACCAAAAACTAGAATACATATAGTTTGTTTTGGTGTTAATTCTTTCAACAAAAGAGGTCCTGAATTCTAATTTTAGAGGTCAACAAGAACTTCCGTTATCAGTTTTTCTCTGCATATCTCATTTTCCAGTTTGAAGGAACCAAATTCCATGTGCTTCCAGAGGACAATTTCTCGATTTCCTTGGCCAAGAACCATTTGCAAAAGATACTAGGAAGTAGGGTAAGTATCCTAGATGTATTTTTGTTCAAGTTTGAACATGTTTTAATAGTGAAAAATCAAGAGGAAAACTAGTCCAAGAAACTAATTTTGAGGCTGGAATTTTTCTAAGTGTTGAAATCTCATCAAGAGTTTTGCATGTGTGCTTTTTGGAGAGGTTATTTTGATGTGTTCGATTGGTCATTTTCTATGATGTTTGTTGCATTTGAAAGCTCATGTTACCTACTTTCACTCGGATTGAGTAATACTTCCCTTAAATCTTGTATGTGATGGGTGTCGAGGCTTGAATATGAAAATGCAACCCGTTTGCTTGACTTGGGTTCAAACCCAGATTTGCAAAATCAGCTCAAACCCGCATATTTGAGACTGATTTCAACTTAGTTATTTTGTGTTTTAAGCTATGATTCTATCTAATCTTGCTCCTTGCATGTGGTAGTATAATCTTGATACTTTAGTTCCACATGAAGTTGCTTATGGGTCGAGATTGAAGGCCACAAACATGGCCCGAGGAAGCTGGTTTGGGGTGATTTGATGCACGCCAAGTGTTCAACGAAATGCGCAAACCAAGTTTCAATCTTGAAATGGTCGATTTGAGCTCGATTATTGTGATATTCATGTGCTGCGTTGTTTGATGTTAGCATATATTGGTTTAGGAAATTATTATTATTATTTAAAAAATAAAAGAAAAATCCAAAAATCCAAAAAATTTCAAAAAAAAAATATAAAAGTGATAGATGGTATCAAATTAAGGCAAAAATGACATCTAAGAAATTTTCATAATTTTAAAAGGTCATTTTCCTAATTTAATGCTATTTTGGTATTTTATGATCTTTTTTGTAAATAATCCATTTTGCATAGATTAAAATTATCTAGAGTAATTTCATACATCTAGAGTAATTTCATGCATATTTAAATTTCCATTTAGCTCATGGGGGTCCTGTCCCAGGGCGTGATAACAAGGCCATGTAATATTATTTGCCCGACTTGTATCGGGTCTTTCTTTTCCGCATTACTTTCAAGTCATTTCAATTTCTTAGATATTTATTTGCGCACCGTTTTTCATTAATTTGAGTGTAAATTTCTCTTCTAAATTATGTTAGGATTAGTTTGGACATTAAGGAAAACAAATCTACAAAAAAAAAATGTTTGCATGGACACTTAGTGGTTTTATAAGGATTATAATTGGTAATCAAGATTGTGTGGCCATTTAGATGAACCACCTTTCAAGTTTGTTGTACCACAAGGGCGCTAATAGAAACATTAGTGTAAACAAGTCCCCGTTCCTAGAAATCTCTGGTTGCGTAGGAATCTAGACAACACTCCCATGTTTCGATTGGTTTCTAGATGACCCCAATAGGCTAGTGGCGACTCCTAGAAATATTTGGGTTATTAAGAACTAAAAAAAAAAAAATCCAATGTCGCGCGAGATATGGGCTTGGGAGAGCCCGCGCCTAATCCAGGGCCATTGGTCCACCTCTTTAGGCAAATACCTCTAAACCTTCTTCCTTTTCTTCCGGATGAAAAAAAAGACAGGTCGCGATAGCTTGGCGACTCCACTGGGGACTTGGTTGCAAACCTTAGAGGATTTAGGCCGTAATAACTTGATTGGTTGTTCATTAACATGGTCTTCATTTGATAGTGCGTGTCAAAGTCGAGTGGAAAATAAGGTTAGTCCACTAACAATGTGTTAAATATTTTTGTAGGTTTGGAGTAATAAGGGGTGGAGTGTTTGTTGACCCATTTCTTTTGCAGGGAGGCGTAGAAATGTATGCCTATATGGACGAAATTGAAGTGTTGTTTGGATATCAATCAATGTGCGTGCCTTTATACTTATCTTAGCACTACACATTTACGCACACAACCTGCGATCTAAAACCCCGATCGCACTAGGAAGCCCATAGGAGGTGCCAAAAGATGGAACCCGTGCTGGGAATGACCCATGGTTATCCACTTTTAGTCCTGCTCATTTTGATTAATGATAAAGAGAACTGTCCGACATAAGTGCAGAGTGGGGAAAACTCTTTTGATCTAATCAAAATGGGAACCTTAAGCCTTTAGAAATCAACCTTTATGCATCAAACCTCACTAGTTTACATCTGCGTGTCTATATGATTAAAAAAAAAAACGTCTCTTCACCCACTGTAAGTATGATTTCTCCATCTACTTGCTCACTTCGGATTGAAATTTTCATTTTTTGGAGATTCGCGGAAATCAATGGAATGCCCTTGGCAATATGGGCTTGACACTCACTCTTGATAAACAAACATTTCAAATGCACCTGATCTGGCCTAGATTAGAACATATGTTTTCGTTTAAACTTTCAATTACAAACTCAAAGTCACATTTTGTATAGAAATTCTTCCAAGTCAAGATTACATTTTGGGGCATAAAATTAAAATCAATTTTTCAAGAAAATTCTTGGTCGCATTTTGAAATTCAAATCACATTTTGTGCATTGATTTCTCAAAGTAAAAATCACCTCACCTTTGCATGAGTGAAATTACAAATGAATCTTTCAAAATCAATGCCCCATTTGTGTATGAAACTTTTGGAACAAAGTGGGCATTCAATTGATAGACGCAGATCGATCTTTTAATGAAATCTCCTCTTACTAATAAAATCTTGACGAAATACCAAATTCTCATAAGTGGATACCACGGAGAAGGTATTGTCGCCTTGATTTCATTGTAAGAGGCAGCTTTATTGAAAGATCAATAAAAAAGAAGAAGAAGCAAGTTGGGGCCACAATGCGATTTTCAAAAGTTGAGGGACCAATTCACAAATTCGCAAAATTTCGCCCGAACCCTTAAATCATCATATTGGTCACCAATTAAGTTGAAATTGAACTTGGGCCAAGTTGATCAATCAAATTGGGCCAAAATTACCAAATTTGCCTTGAATTGGGTATTTTTAGATAAGAAAATGGCTAACTTTAAGGGACTTTCTTGCAAAATTGGGTGGCACAATTGCAAAATCTAGTCGAGATGTTAAACTACTGTACATGAGCTTGCTAATTGATCAAAAACCGCTGCCAAATTGATGATTAAAGCACTCAAATCAACAGCCAAAACTTAGTCCACGAGTTGGTCTCAATTCGGAGCTGCTGAGTAAGCAACTCGGTGGCCCCACCATATCCTCCTCAGCTGCTCAACCAGCCCCATATCTGCACATGATGGAAGACCATCATTGGTACTACAAGTGGACAAACATTGGTCAGAGATAAGATACTGAAGGCACGGGAAAATTGCACCAAATCTGGACACTCAATAGCTGCAGAAGTGGAAAAATTGACTAAGTCAGAGAGTGGGTAAAGTAGCCCTGTTGACAGGCTTGGTAGGTGGACAAAATACAGACCAAAAATCCTTTAATTGAGGGGATAAGATAACAGAAGGGAGGTCTTTCAAGGGAGGAGAGAGAGGAGATAAGAGGGAGAGGAGAGAGCTCACGGTCGTCCCTAAAAGAGGCCCTCAGAAGCAACTCTAGAACAGCAAACCCAGAAATTCCAGATCAACCTCTAGAGAGAAAATGGATTTTTTTGCAAATTTTAGCCAAAATTAGCCAAAACCTTCAACTAGAGAGTGAAACTTCACTCAAATATCTTTCCATCCATAGGTTGCACGTCCAAAATGGAGTTCGGGAAGGTCTCCTAAAGCCCCCCGAAATAGTACCCTCCTGGTGGGCCAAGAAAGTCCGAAAATTTTTCTAAGTGTTGAGCTCGGTTGGTCATAGGTGAGGGAGGGCAAGTGTTTTTGAGAAAATTGAGAGACGAATGAGAAAATTTTGACTTTCACCAAAAACTAGAATACATATAGTTTGTTTTGGTGTTAATTATTTCAACAAAAGAGGTCCTGAATTCTAATTTTAGAGGTCAACAAGAACCTCCGTTGTCATTTTTCTCTACAGATCTCATTTTCCAGTTTGAAGGAACCAAGTTCCACATGCTTCCAGAGGACAATTTCTCGATTTCCTTGGCCAAGAACCATTTGCAAAAGATACTAGGAAGCAGGGTAAATATCCTAGATGTATTTTTGTTCGAGTTTGAACGTGTTTTAATAGTGAAAAATCAAGAGAAAAACTAGTCCAAGAAACTAATTTTGAGGCTGGAATTTTTCTAAGTGTTGAAATCTTTTCAAGGGTTTTGCATGTGTGCTTTTTGGAGAGGTTGTTTTGATGTGTTCGGTTGGTCGTTTTCTATGATGTTTGTTGCATTTGAAAGTTCATGTTACCTACTTTTACTTGGATTAAGTAATGTTTCCCTTAGATCTCGTATGTGATGGGTGTCAGGGCTTGATATGAGCATGCAACCCGTTTGCTTGACTTGGGTTCAAACCCAGATTTGTAAAATCAGCTCAAACCCGACTGATTTCAACTTAGTTCTTTTGTGTTTTAAGCTATGATTTCTGTCTAATCTTGCTCCTTGCATGTGGTAGTATAATCTTGATACTTCAGTTCCACATGAGGTTGCTTATGGGTTGAGATTGAAGGCTACAAACATGGCCTCAGGAAGCTGGTTTGGGGTAATTTGATGCACGCCAAGTGTTCAACGAAATGCGCAAACCAAGTTTCGATATTGAAGCGGTCGATTTCAGCTCGGTTATTTTGATATTCATGTGCTGCATTGTTCGATGTTAGCATATATTGGTTTAGGAAATTATTATTATTATTATTTAAAAAAATAAAAATAAAATGCAAACATCCAAAAATTTCAAAAAAAATATAAAAGTGATAGATGGTATCAAATTAAGGCAAAAGTGACATCTATGAAATTTTCATAATTTTAAAAGGTCATTTTCCTAATTTAATGCTATTTTGGTATTTTATGATCATTTTTGTAAACAATCCATTTTGCATAGATTAAAATTATCTAAAGTAATTTTATGCATATTTAAATTTCCATTTCGCTCACGGGGGTCTTGTCCTGGGGCGTGATAACAAGGCCATGTAATATATTTGCCCGACTTGTATCGGGTCTTTCTTTTCCGCATTACTTTCAATTCATTTCAATTTCTTGGATATTTATTTGCGCACCGCTTTTCATTAATTTGAGTGTAAATGTCTATTCTAAATTATGTTAAGATTAGTCTAGACATTAAGGAAAACAAACCTACAAAAAAAGAAACATTTGCATGGACGCTTAGTGGTTTTATAAGGATTATAATTGGTAATCAAGATTGTGTGGCCATTTAGATGAACAACCTTTCAAGTTTGTGGTACCGCAAGGGTGCTAATAGAAACATAAGTGTAAACAAGTCCCCATTCCTAGAAATCTCTAGCTGCGTAGGAATCGAGACAATACTCTCGTGTTTCGATTGGTTTCTAGTTGACCCCAATAGGCTAGTGGCGACTCCTAGAAATATTTAGGTTATTAAGAACTAAAAAACAAAACCCAATGTCGCGCGAGGTATGGGCTCGGGAGAGCCCGTGCCTAATCCAGGGCAATTGGTCCGCCTCTTTAGGCAAATACCTTTAAATCTTCTTCCTTTTCTTCCAGACGAAAAAAAGGAGAGGTCGCAAGAAAGATCAACTTAAGTGTCAGCATACTCAAATCCCAAGTTATTGATTTGCTCAAGTCTTCAATCAATGCCAGTTTGTGAGAGTGATAGTTGATATCATCGGAGGAATGATGATGCAAGCACAGGGCCAAACATTATGGCTTTCCTTCTCTCATTTCCAGACTGCAGAACCTTCTTTCCCTTACAAGGGCAGCAGTTCAACCCATTATTTGTACGAATTGAATTTGGTTCAGTCAAAAATTATGAAATATAATTAGGTCCCACATAGGTTCTTTATATGCATTAACCAGTTACTAAACATAATCTTTCATATATAGTAGTTTCATCGAGCAATTGCCAGAATAAATCATCATGATGAATGTCATACCATTTAGAAGATCACATTTGCTCGTGCATCAAGTAATTTCTCGTCAGGAGCCCACTTTGATTATTATTTCTTTTTTAACCGTTAAATTCCGGACTTACTTTTCATGGTCTTCACTCGCGAGTCATGGACTCTCCTCATGTTACACATGGTGGGCCAGAATATTTACGTAAAGCATACTTTTATGATGGAGGAACTTTGGTGAAAATTTAGGCTGGATGCCTTAATCGGAGCACGGATCACCTCTACCTTCACAATTCATTGAAAAAGGTCATATCTCATAATCAAACGGGTTTTCCTGTAATTTTATATATATAACCATAATGTATAAAGATGTGAAAAATATACGACTATCAGATGACAATCTCACATTTTTCTTATAAAATATTGGATGCAAAAGCAGAGACAAGGATACTACATTAAAGAGAGACTTCAAATGATAATATATATATATATATATGATTAAATTTTTTCTTTCATATACCATCAAGTAAAGGTTTTCAATAGATGAAGACATTTAGTGAAATATCAAGTGTCAGCACATCAAGTGATAAATTTCGGAATTGATCTAGTTCGTATGAATTGGTTTGGATGATTGAGTTTCAACAATGGTTAATGACTTTCTTCTTTGTCAACCTCTATGGCAAAAAAAAAAATGTAATATGTTGCTTGGAAAAAAACTTCAAAAGACAGAAAAGATGATTAATGGTTTTCTTCTTGGCTAATTCTTATTATTATATTATTTAAAATAAAAGGAGAACTGGAAAGCCGTGCATCCCTTCACCGTTAGCTTGAAAAATGAAAAATCGCGACCTTCCTTATTAAGATCACATGAAACTTAAATCTATAATGTTGCAATGTGCCCATCTGCAAGAACAATAGAAGACGTAATTTTCTTCTGTAAGACATAAATAATTCATATGCGGAAGCCAAGATCGTTTGTAGACAAACCTCCAGCCATTGTTTGCATTCACGTTCGTCGAATCTCCTGAAAATCAAGAAAGCAATAGGCGCACTCTACTAACCAAATCTCCTCACGTACTGATGGTGTATTCTAAATGTGAAGATTTTGTGTTAGACCTTGATCGCCCGTCAGAAATGAACATACGTTCCTTATATATATCGTCTCCCATCAAGACGAGCGGTTATCAACGAAAAGGCACGAAGCGTGGAAAACTTCATGTCGAATAGTCGTAACTTTTAGGAGAAAATTTGGGTATAAATGTGGGATCACAAAAAAATAAATAACATTCTCCCACTTGATCCCATCATTTTCATCATACGAATCATTCAACTAATTCCACGAAAACTTAGTGCTTGAAGAAAAGAAACAAAACACATGGATCATGGCGACATGTCCTCTAAGAGTGAGTAATACCTTCCATGTATCACAATGCATCTTATTTCTTTAATATCAGCCTATATGTGACAACATATCTTAATGAATAAACCTCATGCTTATTCCAAAATCAAGGATAAATGTTATTCTCATAAACAACAAAATGTGTACACAAAAATTGAGAATCAACATTACAACTGAATAAGAGTTCCACACAACAAAAATTGTTCATATGTCGACAAATCACATAATGGGACCTATTCCCATACTAGTTACATGATCCTTATACTTCATCGGTGGCATGCCTTTAGTTAAAGGATCAGCTATCATCAATTCAATGCTAACGTGTTCAATGACCACTTTATTCTCCTTAACACGCTCCCTTATGGCTAAATACTTAATGTCGATATGCTTACTTCGACTGCCACTTTTGGCATTTTTAGCCATAAAAACTGCAGCTGAATTGTCACAATATATTCTTAATGGCCTAGAAATAGAATCAACAATTCTAAGCCCATCAATGAAACTCTTCAACCATACACCATGCGAGGTAGCCTCAAAACAAGATACGAACTCAGCCTCCATAGTGAAAGTAGCAGTCAAAGTCTGCTTGGCACTTCTCCATGACACGGCTTCGCCAGCTAACATGAAAATGTATCCAGATGTTGATTTTCGTGAATCAACGCAACCGGCGAAGTCCGCATCCGAATAACCGACCACTTCCAAGTTGTCAGTCCGTCTATACATAAGCATATAGTCTTTGGTACCTTGAAGGTATCTCAACACTTTCTTTGCAGCTCTCCAAAGGGTCTAAACCTAGATTACTCGATATCTTCCCAACATTCCAACAGCAAAAGCAATGTCGGTCGAGTGCAAACCTGAGCATACATCAAGCTTCCAACAGCAGAAGCATATGGAATGTTGCACATTTGTTCCCTTTCTAGATCGTTCTTCGGGCATTGGTTCAAATTGAACCTGTCACCCTTCACAATGGGTGCTATACTTGGTGAACAATCTTTCATCCGAAATCTCTCTAGGACCTTATTGATATAGGTTTCTTGAGATAGTCCTAAAATTCCTCGAGTTCTATCTCTATGGATCTTAATGCCAATGACATAAGATGCCTCACCCATACCCTTCATGTCAAAACTCCTAGAGAGGAATTGTTTCACCTCATGTAGCAACCCTTTATCATTGGTTGCAAGTAGTATATCATCCACATACAGCACAAGGAAACAAATTTTGCTCCCACTAACCTTTTGGTATATACATTGATCCATGACATTCTCTATAAAACCAAATGAAGAGATAACATCATGAAACCTTAAGTACCATTGGCGGGATGCTTGTTTCAAGCCATATATAGATTTCTTAAGCTTGCACACCAAATGCTCACCTTTACTAGAGGAGAATCCTTCAGGTTGTTTGATGTAAACCTCCTCCTCTAGTTCTCCATTGAGGAACGCCGTTTTCACATCCATCTGATGTAATTCCATATCAAAATGGGCAACCAATGCCAAAACAATACGAAGAGAATCTTTCTTAGATACGGAGAAAAAGTCTCGATAATCGATTCCTTCCTTTTGAGTGAATCCTTTGGCAACAAGTCTAGCTTTATATCTTTCAATGTTACCCAATGAATCTTTCTTAGTTTTGAAGACCCATTTACAACCAATAGCCTTCGCACTATTAGGTAACTCAACCAAATCCCAGACTTTGTTAGATGCCATAGAACTCATCTCTTCCTTCATGGCATTGTACCAAAAATTGGATTTATCACTATCCATGGCTTGTGAAAACGTTTCAGGATCATTCTCAGCTCCAATATTGTAGTCAGACTCTTGTAAATACACAATATAATCACTAGGAATAACTGATTTCCTTGTTCTAGTAGATCTTCTCAATGTTGGATCAACATTCTCTTGAGGAGCATGTTGCTCAACTGGTTGTTCAACAGTTTCTGGTAATTGCTGAACAACTGCATGTACTGGATCAATATTAGCAGGTTGTGGAACTTCAACAATTGGTTGTTCAATAGCCGGCTGAACTGTAGGGGCATTATGAGCAACAACCAATCTTAAACTTGAAGTGAAAAGTTGAGTGTCTGAATGATCTTCCTTAGGAACATGATCCCTTGGTCGATCGCTCCCACTGATCAAGCATTTTCAAGAAATTTAGCATTTCTTGATTCCACAATCCTAGTGGTATGAGATGGACAATAAAACCTGTATCCCTCGGACCTTTCGGCATATCCAATGAAATACCCACTTATGGTCCTTGGGTCCAACTTCTTTTCTTGTGGATTATAAATTCTTACTTCAGACAGGCATCTCCAAACGCGCACATGATGTAAACTCGGTTTCCAACCCTTAAATAACTCAAAAGGTGTCTTTGGGACAGCCTTGGTCGGAACTCGATTTAATATGTACACTGCCGTCTTAAGTGCTTCAGTCCATAAGAATTTAGGAAGTTTGGAGCTACTAAGCATTCTACGTACCATGTCTAATAAGGTTCGATTTCTTCTTTCCGCTACGCCATTTTGGTCCGGAGAACCAGGCATAGTATATTGGGCAACTATCCCATGCTCTTGAAGAAATCTTGCAAATGGACCAGGTGCTTGTCCATCTTCAAAGTGTATCTACCATAGAATTCTCCACCTCTATCTGATCTCACGATCTTAATTTGCTTATTGCATTGTTTCTCTACTTCCGCCTTAAATACTTTAAAGGCATCTAATGCTTCATATTTATTATGAATCAAGTAGAGATACATATAACGTGAATAATCATCTATAAAGGAGATAAAGTATTTCTGACCACATGAGTCCATATCCGGACTACAAATATCTGTATGTATGATTTCTAATATTTCTGTACTCCTCTTGGCACCTTTCTTTGACTTGTTAGTCCGCTTTCCCTTTATGCAGTCCACACAAGTATCACAATCAGTAAAATCTAAAGTATCGAGTACTCCATCATTTACTAATCGCTTAATTCTTTCTATGGAGATATGTCCCAATCTCCGGTGCCACAACATAGAGGAATATTCTTTCACAACACATCGTTTCATACCAGCTTTATCATGAACATGCATCGCATCATAATAGGCATTGTCTTGTAAATTAATTCGAAAAAGGCCATCGACAAAATACCACTCCCAACAATTTCAGATTTAAATGATAAACTAAAGTTTGAATCTGAAAAGTTAAAAGAGTATCCCAAAGGTACAAGTCTTGAAACTGAAATTAAGTTTCTAGAAAAACTAAGAACATAAAAGGTCTTTTCCAAATCTAAAACAAAACCACTATTGAGAACTAGTCTATATGTCCCAATAGCTTCCACATGCGAACGCATCTTGTTTCCAGAATAGATGCTTTGTTCACTTCCCACTGGCTTCCGGTGGTTTTGAAAACCCTTTAAGGAATTCGAAATATGGATTGTAGATCCAGAATCAATCCACCAAGTGTTGTGACTTACATCAGTCATATTAGATTCATAACAAACACAAGAGATTGGATTACCTTTCTTCTCGAGCCAGGCCTTAAATTTGACACAATCCTTCCTTATATGCCCCTTCGTCTACGTAAGAAACACTTGGATTCTTTCTTAATGTCAGCTTGGGGAGGTATTTTACCTTTTCCCTTATGCTTGCCATAGCCCTTATTCTTTCCTTGTGTTGCCAAATGAGCACTTTCTCCCAATTCCATAACCAGTCTTTCTTGCTCTTGAACACACATGGTCATGAGTTCATTAATAGACCATTTATTCTTATATGTGTTATAAGAGATCTTGAAAGGTGCATACTGATGTGGGAGAGTGTTCAGAATATAATACACAAGGAATGATTCAGATATCTCAACCTCAAGGTTCTTAAGCTGAGCCGCAATGTTCCTCATTTGCATGATGTGCTCACGCACACCTCTAACACTAGTGAGCTTCAATGATGAAAAATTCATAATCAGGGTCATGGCATGCGCCTTCTCAGAACTTTCAAACTGCGCATCTATAGCTTCCAATAAAGCTTTAGCATTGCTATGCTGAGAAACTGAACCACGAATACTAGGAGATATTTTAGCTCTTATAAACATGGCACAAACGCGGTTGGACCGCTCCCATTGGTTATAAAGAGTTATCTCAGCTGGAGTGCTTGAATCAGTAGGAGCAGGTGGTTCGTCTTTCCTTATAGCATAGTCAATGTCCATCCACCCCAATTTAAGAAGAACTGACTCCTTCCAAATTTTATAGTTCTCACCATTCAGTATAGGAACATCAAACTTAAATTCAGAGAAATTCACGGTTGCGAAACCGCATATCAAATAATCATGCTTATGTCACAAAATTTGAGGCAAATAAAAATAAATCATGTTTTACCAATGTAAACATGTCACAATATGAATCATATAACATAAAAACTACCTGTGGGCTAAGTTTTTAATTTAAATAGATTCATAATTACTTCATGAAGAAACTACCATATTATATGCCTTTTCTTAATCCCTGTGGGTAAATTAAGAAAATAATATGATATTTCTTCCTAATTAATCACATTAATATAATGAAAATTCCTGTGGGATAAAATTCATCATATTAATACAATTAATTACAATCAATGTCCATTTCTAAATATGATCCAGAGGCTCTTAATATATAATTTAATTAATTAAAGATGCTGTGGCCACTCCCTAATTAATTAAATATATGGACCATTGGACATTTAATTTCATGCACAAAATATTCATAAAAGAGCATGAAATGACATAATAAATAAATACATCAAGGGCAGAACAGTAAATAAATAAATTGGCCAAGGGTATGATTGCAAAAAATTTTAAAAATTGGGGCAAAAGTGAAAAAGGAACCGCGGAAGAGAGACGTCAGGCGCGTGCCGAGCACGTGCGCGTCTAGCGCACGGGCGCGTGCTCGGCACGCGCCAGAACCCGCGCGGGGCGCGTGCCCCGCACGCGCGCCGTTTAGCGAGCCGGCGCGTGCGTTGCACGCGCCCAGCAACGCCGCGCGTGGATCCCACACGCGCAGCGGTTGCTCGCGCGTATGGGCGCGTGGCGCGTGGGTCCACGCGCCTGCAACTGCAGCGCGTGCGTGGAGCCCACGCGCCTTCTC
This sequence comes from Eucalyptus leucophloia subsp. euroa, assembly GCA_017140325.1. NCBI lineage: Eukaryota > Viridiplantae > Streptophyta > Magnoliopsida > Myrtales > Myrtaceae > Eucalyptus > Eucalyptus leucophloia. The sequence continues at coordinate 34,822,144 of CM029470.1, forward strand.
CCGCGCGAACGCAGGCTTCTCCGCCGGTTTTTCGCCATTTTCAGCCGCCATTTCTTCTCCGTTTCTTCTCCGGCAGCCCATCTAAGACCGAAATAATTCATGGGTTTTGAAGAGAACGTCGGCACGACCACATGGGTCCAAGATTCGGCGAAAATGAGCAAAAATTGGCCCAAAAATCAAACGAAAAACTCCACAAACGCAAATCCTCAACCACCACGACTTCCGCCGCCCGATTATTCTCTGGCAAACTCCGATATACTAGAAAAACTCATGGCTAACGTTCCTTATGGCGGTGCGACCGAATGGGTCCGAAATCAAGGGGTGGGTAGTGCGGATTTTGCCCAGAATCGTTGAGTTTCTCTCTTGGCCTCAAAATCCGAGTTACTGTTCATGTACATAAATGGCCGAAAATTCAACGAAAACACACCGAAAATACACCAAAATTTAACAAAACAAGGCAGAGGCTATAAACTCGCTCTGATACCAAATGTAAGACATAAATAATTCATATGCGGAAGCCAAGATCGTTTGTAGACAAACCTCCAGCCATTGTTTGCATTCACGTTCGTCGAATCTCCTGAAAATCAAGAAAGCAATAGGCACACTCTACTAACCAAATCTCCTCACGTACTGATGGTGTATTCTAAATGTGAAGATTTTGTGTTAGACCTTGATCGCCCGTCAGAAATGAACGTACGTTCCTTATATATATCGTCTCCCATCAAGATGAGCGGTTGTCAACGAAAAGGCACGAAGCGTGGAAAACTTCATGTCGAATAGTCGTAACTTTTAGGAGAAAATTTGGGTATAAATGTGGGATTACAAAAAAATAAATAACATCTTCATCCAACTCTGATCTTTTTACACTGTTCTCATTTCAAGAAATAGGAGAGTGATTGCTTGCTGGAAATACCCGAAGAACGCGTCAAATAAAAACCCACTACTCCGCGGTTCGACTCCAGTTGAAACTGTCGCTGCTCCTTAAATTAGAAGCCAAAGCTCCTTCAAGTTCCAAGTTTTTTCATTGCGAAAGACAAGTAAAAGGAGCATGCAAGAGAGGAACGAATCCCTTAAGCCACCAAAAAAAAAGAAAAAGAAAAAAGCCAACATGCATTCATCTCAACGGATACTACTGAAACACTGGGTGATTGCCAGTGGTTTATTTCTGCATCATCCATTATAAAATTTATGCAAACATAATGTCTAGAAGATAAATTTAATTTTTCCAAATTTGACTCCGGAAAGACCAACCATGGGAACAGCAGCAACGGCGACAACAACTGAGCCAGCTGAGTAAGATTGGGCATATGAATCATCGTTTGCGCCATTGCACTCAATTCTATATCAAGTCAGAGAGCAACAAGACCACAAAATTTGACTCAAAACCAAACCAACCAATCCCATTGCTGGACCTGGAAAAAGGGATGATATGATAAGTCTAAAACACTCATAATTTACTTCCTATTTTTCACTTGTCAGATGTTCAAGAAATCCCCAATTATTTTCCCTCGATCATCCTCAGCTTATTTCTCCTCAAAAAAAAAAAGAAAAAAAAAGAGAAAAGCATCCTCACCTTATATTGAAGGTGAAAATTCAATTTCAATCTAAAGGAGAAAAGAAATTATGCAAAACACTTTTGGTGTTGGGGATATTGCACCTAGGTGCATACCGCCAAAAGGCAAAATCGTACCTGTAAGTGGAGATTATGACTTGCTCATCATTGATGATGATGTGTGATTCAATGATCGGCCACCAATTCTTTTGATTAGATACAATCACAAATATGTTTTTTAAGAACAAGCATGTTTACCTTTGCTAACCATGCTCCAAGGATATACCTTAATTTCTGGATTTTTGTTTGTTTTGCATCTCTACGGGCTTATCTTGTTATGGTGATTCCTGAGATTTCTTATGAATCTTTTCATGTATCATTTTAGTAATAAATGTATGTTTTCCTTTAAAATATATATATGCTACTTAAACACTTGTGAGACTACAATGACTGTTTAAAAAGCTTAAACTGTTAGGTAAATATGTATTTTATTATTTAAATATTATAACACTCTCCCTCACTTATAGGCTGAACTTTGATCTAATCATAAAGCATGTAAGATTTGAACTCAGGATCCCTTACCCTAATATCATGAAGAAAAATCAAAGGAACTAAGAAAGGAACTATTCAAAGGTAAATTTTCTAGGAGAAAAATGCTCTTCACTAAAAGCCATAATACATACTGCTATTTATACTTTGCAAGGTAGGAGGTTATCTTCTGATGAATTCGAGTAAATCTGAGTTGAAGATTTTGCATGGTTGGGCGCAAACAAAAGAGCATTATAAAGTGAAACTGCAGATTTGATTTTTTGTTTTACACTAAAATTATTTTCTAGCTAGTACTAGAATTTGCAAATCGTGTCCTCCTCACATCCATCACCTATTATTTCATCGCAAGAGCTTCCACTTCTTGACAGGTTGTAGGATGAAATAGTCAAAAAAGAACTGTCAAGTTCTTTACTTTCCAATGCTTTAGAAGCTCTTGATCAGCTGAGAAAAATGTTGCATGCATATAACAATAGCATTGCAGGAGTAGCTCCTCCACTTCACCATTTGCTTACCGTGTTTTTCTTGAGCGATTGTCTGATCTTATTTTGCATTAAAAAAGCATTAACTTGTGAAGTTTTGAAGGGTAACAAATTTCATATAAATATGTCAAAACTACATTCGTAGGTAGGGGACAGCATAGCACTAGCATTGTGCTTCATTGGAGAGCTGTAGTATGCGTTGGAGCATTGCAAATCATCATTTCAGGTATGTATATGGGGTTGTGGGCGCTTAGAATCTCTTTAAGCCTTCAATAATCGTATTCTTTTCATTTTTTCTGGTCATGACAATCGTATTCTTGTTTGAGTTTCACATAGGTAACATTTTGACAAAAAAAATTACTAAATAACCTGATTTGTAAGATCTACACTAATTTTCTGTCGGTGCTCTATTGGCTTATCACTCGTAGTTTGTTTCACCTGGCTACTCATGCTTGATACTGCTTACTCATGCTTGATACTGAAAACACTAGCTAAATGTGAAGGTAGATGATGCACACCAACTCCATTATTAACCCCTAAACTTGAATAATCTCAATATGATCCTAAAACCATAAACAAATGGTCAGTCCTCAAATAAACCAAAAAATGAAAATACGCACAAGTAACAAGAATTTTGAAATAAACATAACATGTAAATCAAGAAATCTCAAAATCAGCACCAAATGACCTCAATACGACTAAAAAACCCATAATAGACCCACAACTTACCCTTGAAGCATTACTAGATAATGGCCTATTACATAACACGAACACCTAAAATAAAGTACCATAATCGTACAACGAAATATCAAATCCTAAGCAACACAAAATGAGTCTAAAATAACCCAATGTAGCCATTAACCCATTATTGAATGCTCAACAAATGAATAAAAAAAATCCGTCAAATAGAAGTACGACCACAATAACACAAATGCCTCACAAAAAAAATATCGTAGGACATCAAAAGCTGTTTCGAGGGTCAGGGCCTCAGGTTTGGGGGTTCAGGGGTTTTAGGGTTTAGGGTTTAGGGTTTAGGTTTAGGGTTTGGGGTCTAGGGTCTAGGGCTTGGGGTTTGGGGTCTAGGGTTTGGGTTTTGGGATTTAGGGTTTGGGGTTTAGGGTTTGGGGTTTGGGGTTTGGGGTTTAGGGTTTGGGGTTTAGGGTTTAGGGTTTAGGGTTTAGGGTTTAGGGTTTGGGGTTTGGGGTTTGGGGGTTTGGGGTTTAGGGTTTAGGGTTTAGGGTTTAGGGTTTAGGGTTTAGGGGTTTAGGGTTTAGGGTTTAGGGTTTAGGGTTTAGGGTTTAGGGTTTAGGGTTTAGGGTTTAGGGTTTAGGGTTTAGGGTTTAGGGTTTAGGGTTTAGGGTTTAGGGTTTAGGGTTTAGGGTTTAGGGTTTAGGGTTTAGGGTTTAGGGTTTAGGGTTTTAGGGTTTAGGGTTTAGGGTTTAGGGTTTAGGGTTTAGGGTTTAGGGTTTAGGGTTTAGGGTTTAGGGTTTAGGGTTTAGGGTTTAGGGTTTAGGGTTTAGGGTTTAGGGTTTAGGCCCAGGCCCAGGCCCAGGCCCAGGCCCAGGCCCAGGCCCAGGCCCAGGCCCAGGCCCAGGCCCAGGCCCAGGCCCAGGCCCAGGCCCAGGCCCAGGCCCAGGCCCAGGCCCAGGCCCAGGCCCAGGCCCAGGCCCAGGCCCAGGCCCAGGCCCAGGCCCCTAGGCCCAGGCCCAGGCCCAGGCCCAGGCCCAGGCCCAGGCCCAGGCCCAGGCCCAGGCCCAGGCCCAGGCCCAGGCCCAGGCCCAGGCCCAGGCCCAGGCCCAGGCCCAGGCCCAGGCCCAGGCCCAGGCCCAGGCCCAGGCCCAGGCCCAGGCCCAGGCCCAGGCCCAGGCCCAGGCCCAGGCCCAGGCCCAGGCCCAGGCCCAGGCCCAGGCCCAGGCCCAGGCCCAGGCCCAGGCCCAGGCCCAGGCCCAGGCCCAGGCCCAGGCCCAGGCCCAGGCCCAGGCCCAGGCCCAGGCCCAGGCCCAGGCCCAGGCCCAGGCCCAGGCCCAGGCCCAGGCCCAGGCCCAGGCCCAGGCCCAGGCCCAGGCCCAGGCCCAGGCCCAGGCCCAGGCCCAGGCCCAGGCCCAGGCCCAGGCCCAGGCCCAGGCCCAGGCCCAGGCCCAGGCCCAGGCCCAGGCCCAGGCCCAGGCCCAGGCCCAGGCCCAGGCCCAGGCCCAGGCCCAGGCCCAGGCCCAGGCCCAGGCCCAGGCCCAGGCCCAGGCCCAGGCCCAGGCCCAGGCCCAGGCCCAGGCCCAGGCCCAGGCCCAGGCCCAGGCCCAGGCCCAGGCCCAGGCCCAGGCCCAGGCCCAGGCCCAGGCCCAGGCCCAGGCCCAGGCCCAGGCCCAGGCCCAGGCCCAGGCCCAGGCCCAGGCCCAGGCCCAGGCCCAGGCCCAGGCCCAGGCCCAGGCCCAGGCCCAGGCCCAGGCCCAGGCCCAGGCCCAGGCCCAGGCCCAGGCCCAGGCCCAGGCCCAGGCCCAGGCCCAGGCCCAGGCCCAGGCCCAGGCCCAGGCCCAGGCCCAGGCCCAGGCCCAGGCCCAGGCCCAGGCCCAGGCCCAGGCCCAGGCCCAGGCCCAGGCCCAGGCCCAGGCCCAGGCCCAGGCCCAGGCCCAGGCCCAGGCCCAGGCCCAGGCCCAGGCCCAGGCCCAGGCCCAGGCCCAGGCCCAGGCCCAGGCCCAGGCCCAGGCCCAGGCCCAGGCCCAGGCCCAGGCCCAGGCCCAGGCCCAGGCCCAGGCCCAGGCCCAGGCCCAGGCCCAGGCCCAGGCCCAGGCCCAGGCCCAGGCCCAGGCCCAGGCCCAGGCCCAGGCCCAGGCCCAGGCCCAGGCCCAGGCCCAGGCCCAGGCCCAGGCCCAGGCCCAGGCCCAGGCCCAGGCCCAGGCCCAGGCCCAGGCCCAGGCCCAGGCCCAGGCCCAGGCCCAGGCCCAGGCCCAGGCCCAGGCCCAGGCCCAGGCCCAGGCCCAGGCCCAGGCCCAGGCCCAGGCCCAGGCCCAGGCCCAGGCCCAGGCCCAGGCCCAGGCCCAGGCCCAGGCCCAGGCCCAGGCCCAGGCCCAGGCCCAGGCCCAGGCCCAGGCCCAGGCCCAGGCCCAGGCCCAGGGCCCAGGCCCAGGCCCAGGCCCAGGCCCAGGCCCAGGCCCAGGCCCAGGCCCAGGCCCAGGCCCAGGCCCAGGCCCAGGCCCAGGCCCAGGCCCAGGCCCAGGCCCAGGCCCAGGCCCAGGCCCAGGCCCAGGCCCAGGCCCAGGCCCAGGCCCAGGCCCAGGCCCAGGCCCAGGCCCAGGCCCAGGCCCAGGCCCAGGCCCAGGCCCAGGCCCAGGCCCAGGCCCAGGCCCAGGCCCAGGCCCAGGCCCAGGCCCAGGCCCAGGCCCAGGCCCAGGCCCAGGCCCAGGCCCAGGCCCAGGCCCAGGCCCAGGCCCAGGCCCAGGCCCAGGCCCAGGCCCAGGCCCAGGCCCAGGCCCAGGCCCAGGCCCAGGCCCAGGCCCAGGCCCAGGCCCAGGCCCAGGCCCAGGCCCAGGCCCAGGCCCAGGCCCAGGCCCAGGCCCAGGCCCAGGCCCAGGCCCAGGCCCAGGCCCAGGCCCAGGCCCAGGCCCAGGCCCAGGCCCAGGCCCAGGCCCAGGCCCAGGCCCAGGCCCAGGCCCAGGCCCAGGCCCAGGCCCAGGCCCAGGCCCAGGCCCAGGCCCAGGCCCAGGCCCAGGCCCAGGCCCAGGCCCAGGCCCAGGCCCAGGCCCAGGCCCAGGCCCAGGCCCAGGCCCAGGCCCAGGCCCAGGCCCAGGCCCAGGCCCAGGCCCAGGCCCAGGCCCAGGCCCAGGCCCAGGCCCAGGCCCAGGCCCAGGCCCAGGCCCAGGCCCAGGCCCAGGCCCAGGCCCAGGCCCAGGCCCAGGCCCAGGCCCAGGCCCAGGCCCAGGCCCAGGCCCAGGCCCAGGCCCAGGCCCAGGCCCAGGCCCAGGCCCAGGCCCAGGCCCAGGCCCAGGCCCAGGCCCAGGCCCAGGCCCAGGCCCAGGCCCAGGCCCAGGCCCAGGCCCAGGCCCAGGCCCAGGCCCAGGCCCAGGCCCAGGCCCAGGCCCAGGCCCAGGCCCAGGCCCAGGCCCAGGCCCAGGCCCAGGCCCAGGCCCAGGCCCAGGCCCAGGCCCAGGCCCAGGCCCAGGCCCAGGCCCAGGCCCAGGCCCAGGCCCAGGCCCAGGCCCAGGCCCAGGCCCAGGCCCAGGCCCAGGCCCAGGCCCAGGCCCAGGCCCAGGCCCAGGCCCAGGCCCAGGCCCAGGCCCAGGCCCAGGCCCAGGCCCAGGCCCAGGCCCAGGCCCAGGCCCAGGGCCCAGGCCCAGGCCCAGGCCCAGGCCCAGGCCCAGGCCCAGGCCCAGGCCCAGGCCCAGGCCCAGGCCCAGGGCCCAGGCCCAGGCCCAGGCCCAGGCCCAGGCCCAGGCCCAGGCCCAGGCCCAGGCCCAGGCCCAGGCCCAGGCCCAGGCCCAGGCCCAGGCCCAGGCCCAGGCCCAGGCCCAGGCCCAGGCCCAGGCCCAGGCCCAGGCCCAGGCCCAGGCCCAGGCCCAGGCCCAGGCCCAGGCCCAGGCCCAGGCCCAGGCCCAGGCCCAGGCCCAGGCCCAGGCCCAGGCCCAGGCCCAGGCCCAGGCCCAGGCCCAGGCCCAGGCCCAGGCCCAGGCCCAGGCCCAGGCCCAGGCCCAGGCCCAGGCCCAGGCCCAGGCCCAGGCCCAGGCCCAGGCCCAGGCCCAGGCCCAGGCCCAGGCCGGCAGGCCCAGGCCCAGGCCCAGGCCCAGGCCCAGGCCCAGGCCCAGGCCCAGGCCCAGGCCCAGGCCCAGGCCCAGGCCCAGGCCCAGGCCCAGGCCCAGGCCCAGGCCCAGGCCCAGGCCCAGGCCCAGGCCCAGGCCCAGGCCCAGGCCCAGGCCCAGGCCCAGGCCCAGGCCCAGGCCCAGGCCCAGGCCCAGGCCCAGGCCCAGGCCCAGGCCCAGGCCCAGGCCCAGGCCCAGGCCCAGGCCCAGGCCCAGGCCCAGGCCCAGGCCCAGGCCCAGGCCCAGGCCCAGGCCCAGGCCCAGGCCCAGGCCCAGGCCCAGGCCCAGGCCCAGGCCCAGGCCCAGGCCCAGGCCCAGGCCCAGGCCCAGGCCCAGGCCCAGGCCCAGGCCCAGGCAGGCCAGGCCCAGGCCCAGGCCCAGGCCCAGGCCCAGGCCCAGGCCCAGGCCCAGGCCCAGGCCCAGGCCCAGGCCCAGGCCCAGGCCCAGGCCCAGGCCCAGGCCCAGGCCCAGCCCAGGCCCAGGCCCAGGCCCAGGCCCAGGCCCAGGCCCAGGCCCAGGCCCAGGCCCAGGCCCAGGCCCAGGCCCAGGCCCAGGCCCAGGCCCAGGCCCAGGCCCAGGCCCAGGCCCAGGCCCAGGCCCAGGCCCAGGCCCAGGCCCAGGCCCAGGCCCAGGCCCAGGCCCAGGCCCAGGCCCAGGCCCAGGCCCAGGCCCAGGCCCAGGCCCAGGCCCAGGCCCAGGCCCAGGCCCAGGCCCAGGCCCAGGCCCAGGCCCAGGCCCAGGCCCAGGCCCAGGCCCAGGCCCAGGCCCAGGCCCAGGCCCAGGCCCAGGCCCAGGCCCAGGCCCAGGCCCAGGCCCAGGCCCAGGCCCAGGCCCAGGCCCAGGCCCAGGCCCAGGCCCAGGCCCAGGCCCAGGCCCAGGCCCAGGCCCAGGCCCAGGCCCAGGCCCAGGCCCAGGCCCAGGCCCAGGCCCAGGCCCAGGCCCAGGCCCAGGCCCAGGCCCAGGCCCAGGCCCAGGCCCAGGCCCAGGCCCAGGCCCAGGCCCAGGCCCAGGCCCAGGCCCAGGGCCCAGGCCCAGGCCCAGGCCCAGGCCCAGGCCCAGGCCCAGGCCCAGGCCCAGGCCCAGGCCCAGGCCCAGGCCCAGGCCCAGGCCCAGGCCCAGGCCCAGGCCCAGGCCCAGGCCCAGGCCCAGGCCCAGGCCCAGGCCCAGGCCCAGGCCCAGGCCCAGGCCCAGGCCCAGGCCCAGGCCCAGGCCCAGGCCCAGGCCCAGGCCCAGGCCCAGGCCCAGGCCCAGGCCCAGGCCCAGGCCCAGGCCCAGGCCCAGGCCCAGGCCCAGGCCCAGGCCCAGGCCCAGGCCCAGGCCCAGGCCCAGGCCCAGGCCCAGGCCCAGGCCCAGGCCCAGGCCCAGGCCCAGGCCCAGGCCCAGGCCCAGGCCCAGGCCCAGGCCCAGGCCCAGGCCCAGGCCCAGGCCCAGGCCCAGGCCCAGGCCCAGGCCCAGGCCCAGCCCAGGCCCAGGCCCAGGCCCAGGCCCAGGCCCAGGCCCAGGCCCAGGCCCAGGCCCAGGCCCAGGCCCAGGCCCAGGCCCAGGCCCAGGCCCAGGCCCAGGCCCAGGCCCAGGCCCAGGCCCAGGCCCAGGCCCAGGCCCAGGCCCAGGCCCAGGCCCAGGCCCAGGCCCAGGCCCAGGCCCAGGCCCAGGCCCAGGCCCAGGCCCAGGCCCAGGCCCAGGCCCAGGCCCAGGCCCAGGCCCAGGCCCAGGCCCAGGCCCAGGCCCAGGCCCAGGCCCAGGCCCAGGCCCAGGCCCAGGCCCAGGCCCAGGCCCAGGCCCAGGCCCAGGCCCAGGCCCAGGCCCAGGCCCAGGCCCAGCCCAGGCCCAGGCCCAGGCCCAGGCCCAGGCCCAGGCCCAGGCCCAGGCCCAGGCCCAGGCCCAGGCCCAGGCCCAGGCCCAGGCCCAGGCCCAGGCCCAGGCCCAGGCCCAGGCCCAGGCCCAGGCCCAGGCCCAGGCCCAGGCCCAGGCCCAGGCCCAGGCCCAGGCCCAGGCCCAGGCCCAGGCCCAGGCCCAGGCCCAGGCCCAGGCCCAGGCCCAGGCCCAGGCCCAGGCCCAGGCCCAGGCCCAGGCCCAGGCCCAGGCCCAGGCCCAGGCCCAGGCCCAGGCCCAGGCCCAGGCCCAGGCCCAGGCCCAGGGCCCAGGCCCAGGCCCAGGCCCAGGCCCAGGCCCAGGCCCAGGCCCAGGCCCAGGCCCAGGCCCAGGCCCAGGCCCAGGCCCAGGCCCAGGCCCAGGCCCAGGCCCAGGCCCAGGGCCCAGGCCCAGGCCCAGGCCCAGGCCCAGGCCCAGGCCCAGGCCCAGGCCCAGGCCCAGGCCCAGGCCCAGGCCCAGGCCCAGGCCCAGGCCCAGGCCCAGGCCCAGGCCCAGGCCCAGGCCCAGGCCCAGGCCCAGGCCCAGGCCCAGGCCCAGGCCCAGGCCCAGGCCCAGGCCCAGGCCCAGGCCCAGGCCCAGGCCCAGGCCCAGGCCCAGGCCCAGGCCCAGGCCCAGGCCCAGGCCCAGGCCCAGGCCCAGGCCCAGGCCCAGGGGCCCAGGCCCAGGCCCAGGCCCAGGCCCAGGCCCAGGCCCAGGCCCAGGCCCAGGCCCAGGCCCAGGCCCAGGCCCAGGCCCAGGCCCAGGCCCAGGCCCAGGCCCAGGCCCAGGCCCAGGCCCAGGGCCCAGGCCCAGGCCCAGGCCCAGGCAGGCCCAGGCCCAGGCCCAGGCCCAGGCCCAGGCCCAGGCCCAGGCCCAGGCCCAGGCCCAGGCCCAGGCCCAGGCCCAGGCCCAGGCCCAGGCCCAGGCCCAGGCCCAGGGCCCAGGCCCAGGCCCAGGCCCAGGCCCAGGCCCAGGCCCAGGCCCAGGCCCAGGCCCAGGCCCAGGCCCAGGCCCAGGCCCAGGCCCAGGCCCAGGCCCAGGCCCAGGCCCAGGCCCAGGCCCAGGGCCCAGGCCCAGGCCAGGCCCAGGCCTAGGCCCAGGCCCAGCCCAGGCCCAGGCCCAGGCCCAGGCCCAGGCCCAGGCCCAGGCCCAGGCCCAGGCCCAGGCCCAGGCCCAGGCCCAGGCCCAGGCCTAGGCCCAGGCCCAGGCCCAGGCCCAGGGGCCCAGGCCCAGGCCCAGGCCCAGGCCCAGGCCCAGGCCCAGGCCCAGGCCCAGGCCCAGGCCCAGGCCCAGGCCCAGGCCCAGGCCCAGGCCCAGGCCCAGGCCCAGGCCCAGGCCCAGGCTCAGGCCCAGGGCCCAGGCCCAGGCCCAGGCCCAGGCCCAGGGCCCAGGCCCAGGCCCAGGCCAGGCCCAGGCCCAGGCCCAGGCCCAGGCCCAGGCCCAGGCCCAGGCCCAGGCCAGGCCCAGGGCCCAGGCTCAGGCCCAGCTCAGGCCCAGGCCCAGGCCCAGGCCCAGGCCCAGGCCCAGGCCCAGGCCCAGGCCCAGGCCCAGGCCCAGGCCCAGGCCCAGGCCCAGGGCCAGGCCTAGGCCCAGGCCCAG